>CP045896.1:28941317-28961617 GCA_013387185.1 Caligus rogercresseyi | reverse complement strand
TGATAAGATAAAAATCGTAAGTCTCATAGTCTGAAGGTTTTATTTTCCTGATGATCATTAAAAGAGTGAAATAAAAAAAGGGGGTTTGTAGTAGCAATTTCGGGAGTTATGAAATGAAAGAGGCTTCTTCCTACATAAGAATCAGTTATTTAACCACGAAAACAGTCAATCACGTTTTTATAACTAGAACCACCCAGTGGATACTCAAAGAGATAATAAAATCAGTTCACTTAAATAATTATTTAATGAATAAGATACATGAAGATACAATGTTCTTGTCCAGACATCTTGTCCTCCTATGTTATGTTTCAACAAAAGTAGTTCATTCAAATGACCGTCACTGGTTATAGCTTTTGTCATTCATCCCTTTTCTACTTCTTAAGACTTGGACGGCTCAAGGATATAAAAATATTCCTTTTCTTTTTTATTAAATCAGTTCCTGATCTGACATTGATATTCCCCTTTTATTCATTATATTGCACATAGTTATTAGTTATGTTGGTGTTAGATCCCTTATCTCTATTATACAAATTAATACCCCAGGTATGTTTGTACTATGTGTCCTACATAAATGAAGAAAATGATATAAAAATTGCGAAATGTATTATTTTGTTAAAGATATATTTATCATTTCTATATGATAGACTTTCTTTATCATTTCTTTGTATCAAGCGATCATATTCTTTTGAAAATATGGAGGACATGAAATCAATTGTGAAAGACTGCTACATCATCTAGCATTATATTTTGAAAAAAAGTAGTAGAAATGTCAAATGGAATATATGTTTCCATATACTATTGGTTCATTTATTCATAACTTTTTATTTTTGTACTCTCCCATGCTTCAAATATTGAAAAAGATTGATAGATAATGAACAAGACTGTTTTCATAGGAGGCAGCCACTTCTTTTGATAATAAAGGTCCTTCATTGCTGCAGAATTTACTTGCATAATTCATTTAAATAATAAACATAGTTGATATCCTTTATACGTATTTATGATTCATATCGTTTATAGACTCATAAACATAACAAACTCTTTTTATCGCTTCCGGGCAGTTTGAGCTTTATCTGCAAAAAGAGTTTCTTCTATATATAGAGTTTGTACGATAACTAAAAGAAATAAAAGTGTAGATGTATATATATATATATATATATTCGATAAAAGTTTCACACAGTCTTAATGAAAGTAAAATCAAATAGACACAAAATTGGCCAAAATAATATTTATACCAGGAATAGAGTTTTTATTTGAACTAGACTCTTTATAAAACAAAGAAACTCTCATTAGCAATGCATGGTCCAAGTACATTTGAAAAGAAAAAAAATCATTTAACTGCAAGGAAAACGAACTTTAGGTTGAGACATTTATACGCAATAATAAACAATATTGAAAAGGGTATAAGGTATACATATTTATGTATGTATGTATACATAGTGGTAATGGAAAAGTATAGTTTAATTTACGACTCTCAAAGTTATAAGTAGTAAGATGATTATTAGTTATTACTTTTTCTTAAACAAAGAGGGCAAATATACAAATATATTGCTTCAGCTATACATAAAAACAAAAATATAAGAGAATCATTTAAAATTTATTGGCAAAAAAGAACTCGTTTAAGCAAAAAAATATTGGCATATTATTAGTATTTTTGTTTCCTTTCGATATACAAAGTAAATATGAGTAGACAAATACTATATATGTTTGTCCGTTTTGTAAAATATCGGAGCAGGGACGAATATTACTAAATCAATCCGTATATCATTAAATTTTTACTTAGACATACACCAAAAAGTGAATGACAAATATTGACCCTTAAGACAATCATATGAATAAATCTGTAACCAATGAATGCATGAGTAACTTCAGGAATCTTAAGTATTTTTTATTTTTTTTGCTGCTGTTCACCTATATAAAAGAAGTAGTCTCTTCCGGACATATAATGTTTAGTTTTTGACCATAGAGAATAAAGTGTGCTGAAGAGGCTTATATTGGTGCTAAATATGGCAGACTTTATTCATGTCTTCGCCATAGTTATAAGCTTGTGGGAGGATACATAACAGAAAGATAGAAAGAGAGAGAGACTTCATATATGTTTTTATGCATAAATAGACTATCATCCTTAGATAGTTGTAATAAAAAAAGTTAATGTCCGCGTTAATTTTAGTTCAGACTATAAAACCAATAAAGTTTAGACAGCTGGATATTATCACAATTTTTTATTCGCTGGTGCTCTTGGTCAGGAATAAATACACGCTCATCTCATGGAGGGTTTTTTATTGATTTTTCTCTAGAGGAAGATGCAAGCCTTCAAAACAGACTAGGATCCTTTGGATTTCAAAGTACCTAGGTATTCCCAATACATGGATAGTGATTGAGAAGTGGCATTGAGCACTTTGAAAGAAAAATAAGGATGCGTATACTTTGAAAGCCGCTTAAAAAACGGCTTTGACTCCTATTTTATTCATTTCTAAATATTTCATATATCAAAAAGCACTTCAGCTTCCAATTAGTTGTCGAAACATAAATTAAAATGTAAAAAATAAATAATGTAATACTAGTAGACGCTACTTGGCGTTGCTTGGCATTTTCCGTAATGTACATTTTGGCCAAATATATAGTTTTGTGTCTTGAGAATTATTAACTATCAAAGAATCAAATTTACTGTTATCTTGCAGGACAATATTATATAATAATAAGTTATTGTTCAAAGTTCAATTTTGAAATGATAGTTATAACCATAAACATTTTTTCGTTCACAGAAAAAGAGTATTTTAATACAGGAATAAAATCTTATGATCTATGAAGATTAATTAGGTAAGGTATATTAAATATCTCTTATTTCAGGCTGATTAATGATCTTCAAAATGATTAATTACTGTATATAAGAGGAAGCAAAAATGCAGCTTCAAAGATTAATTAGTTCATTGCACTCCAGACAAATTGAGCATGAGATTGCAGAAAAAAATCGACCGTCTTGAAAGGAAGATCATGTGATGATTGGGACTTTGCTGGGAAGAGAGAAAAAATACTCCGGAAATGAGCTGTCATCAGAAAAAGTGCAAAGCGCGGGAAGGTCTTATGACTTTGATGATCAAAGTCTCAGATAGAAACGAACCGCGTTAACATATGAAGTTTTATAGTCCTATGGAGTTTTGTTGAAAAATATAATATCCGGAAGACAAGCCCGTTTTTAACTAGATTATATTATTTTGCTTTATTAATAAATAATATATTAATTGTATACAGGGCAATTAATCCCAACTGCACTTTGACTCTCAAACAAGAATGTATTTCACAATTTAAAAATACTTGGTACACCAGAACTTTAATTGTTTTTTTGTAATATCCAAGATTTGAACTTGAATTCCCCAAAAAGTCTACGATTTGCTGCCTAAAACTTCTATTTTAGTAACAATTATTTTGCTCAATGACTTTATTTAGAGAAATTGCATACATAATGTATATTACTAAACATTTTAGTTTAAAGTTAATTATCTAAAACAAGTAACCTGGCACAAAAAAGAAACATAATTAACGTCTAACATATTTTTGTAATTTTAAAAGTTTTTAAAAGTCTTTAAAGAATCTCTATAATTTTACTCCGTACATGAATGAAAAAATCGCACCACGTTCCTGCATATTTCCACGATGATTTGGAGTCGTCCGGTACTTTAACCGATGGGGTAACGTAGCGTGCAGCCTATGTATATCATTACTCCTCTTAGTTCTTCTCCAAGGACGTGTCTTTACTCACTTAGTCTTTGAGAATTAATTTCGACAGCTGGAGAGAGCCAATCCTTGGCTGGAGTTTTTAGCTGGAGAACCTGTAGTTTTAGTCAGACCAAAAAGAATTATAGAGAACATCATTAATTTTAATACATAAGGAACAATGCTGTCAATCCCCAGTGCTATTTATAATTGTGATACATATGGCTATGAAAAAAGTGAATACATCTATTTTTAACAACAAATAAAACCAATTTTAAAAAAATCCCTGAGACATCATAACATTACATCCTTTGTTGATTATGACTTTAATGATAGTTATACACTTATGTAAAAGTGGGAAAGACAGGCTAAAAAGGCAAAATATATGTTTACTTTAAATATAAATATGGAAAATATATATTTGAAGGGATTGCGATAGCTTGGACGTTCAGGCCATAGAAATATAAAGATATAGAGTGCTTATTCCCCTCAATAGCAGAGAAATCTCGTTCAGCTGTCGCCTGTGCCCAATAGAAAACAAGTAATTTGTACTACGTCATCGTAAGCCGATCATAGAAATAGAAAGATTTGGTTATATTGGATACAAAACGTATCCCTCTGAAGAATCCAATAAGCTCTTTATGTCATTATATCTCTGTGGTACAGGCGTGCTCAACTCTCATTGTTGAGGGCGCAGGTTCAAATCCCGAGAGGGGAAGGTCAATTTTGTCAACATCGTTGATAAGATCCTATTTCGAGTGACTAATATTAACGCTATAATGCCTATTAATATCCAAAAGGATGTAATTCTATCGAACCAAACGGGCAAAAAATATAAGTCAATATTGTGGTTGTGTTTAGTGTCCTCTTAGTGTCCTGTATGTATACGCATATAATGTGTATATAAAGAAGAAGTCTCCCTGTATTATGTGGCAGAAATAAACTGGTATAGTCTTACCATCACACATCTTAATACATCAATTGCGTAGCATTAGGACAACACCACACAACATAGGCAAGCATAAGTCCAACAATATCATTGATGCAAAGGCAAATGTGATGGATAGAGAGCTTCAAACGACACTAAAAAACTTTTTTCTTACCATCCCTCAGATTTATGGGTTTTTACTAGTTTAAATTCACCCGCGATCTCTTTTTTCTTCCTCTCTTTCCATAAAGAATATTTATAAGCTAAATATAGGTCAAACTGATTAAACATTCAAGGATTGCCTAAGCTTATTTGTATCAAGGCGTAGAATATTTTAAACTATGTTTGCATACAATATGAAGAATCATTAAATTACATTATATATTATGTCACTTCCGATATGTGACATAATACCATACACTTTTAATAATAATGTACGTTCCGCTATCTCTGGAGAAGGTTCAGCATGTATTGAATAAACAACAGAGCTGTGAGGTGTCAACAAGAAAGCATGTCTATTTGTAAATAATGAAATAGAATAAAAACTGTTATTCATTTACTGATATTATTCCAGATATTGCTACATCCTGTTGTGATATTTATGTTTAATATATTAACTCATTAAATATGAAATAAATCCAATTTGTCTTTGAAAGAACGTACAGCATTGCTTTGATAAATTATAGATATTTTACTTAAACAATGTTACTTTATTTTATATATTAGAAAGACATAAATAACATATGGCAATTAAAACAACAACGTCGGGATTGTTCTCTTGTAGGAAAACAACTAAAAATGTCTAATGATAAAAAACTACACAAAGACCTTAACATTTTATCTCAAGTGCTTATAAATTTTGGTGGAATAAGTATTTGTGTACTTCGATATTAATTACATAAATAAATATTTCGAATTGTCCTTAGAGGAATGATATTATTCTATTTACTCAGATAAAATTGTGTTCACTCTTCCTTATAATAAATCTACTCACCATAGGTTTTTTTTAATCCTTTATTCTTACCTTAATAGAAAACTGCTTGGGATCTCAACTTTTCACTTCTTCACTAAACATAATCCTGAGAAAATAGTTATGAATATATAGAGCAAAGGGGAACTTACACAAAGACTAATTGTTTTTGTTTAAAAGTCATATGCTTTTATTGCTCCATAATATATTTGTATTGCACGATTACCAAATACGTTATAACATAATAAATTTTGAATGCGTAAGTCCAAGGGACTGTTTAATCTATATTTCTATCTATATTTATATATATGTATACATATATATATATTGAAAGAGAGATACATATATATATAGATAGATAAATAAATAGATATATAGTTTAGATAGATATACAGATAGATAGATAAAAGTCCCAGTTTTAATCATCGAAAGTATAAACAAGAATTTAAATGTGTTTATGATCAAAAGTAGTAATATTCTCTTATTTAAAAAGTTTTATTTTCATTATCTGAATACATTTAAAAGAGGAAAATACAAGATATTTTGATTTTCTTTCCTACAATGATCTACTTATATTTTACTGATTTACTACAAATTACAAGAAAAATTTGAATTTAACGGACAATTCGATAATTGGAAGATGTAACTTCAAATGCGAACTAAACAACATCAAACTAATCTTCTATAATTTTTGAAAAACCTTAGCAGAAGTATATCAAACCAATGAATATAATCAACTTCAATACTTCAAAAAAGTAAATAAAAGAGAAAAATGATATAATATTCAAAAATGATTTTCCTATTTACACTGTTACCTTGTTAAGTAAGTTACTCTACCTACATACAAGCCTCATATGTATGTATGGAGGCATTCAAAGTGTGCAATGCCCAGAGGACCTAATTCACACTGAGTTTCTTCTTTTTAGATACCTATAAGGATAATAAGATATTCAAGGAATTAAGAATTATAAACAATTTTTTTATTGATATGCCACCAATTAAATTATTATTATTTTAGTAAAAAAAACTACTTAAAAATAATACTTTGGCACAAGTTTATAAAAATAAATATTAGTCCTTTTTACAAAAGAAATCATAATATAATTGACCATAACTGAATAGTTTTATCATTTTGACATTATTTTGGATTAGTTTGATGGATAGATCGACTTTACTTCTTTCACCATTAAAGGGGGATAGATCCGGTAACAAACAAAAATAGAGGATGCAGTATATGTAAAAGCTAATGAAACTCAAAGCAGGACATTACATTCAAACATATCTAAAAAGGGTGTTTACATACTCAATATAAAAGTATCCTAAATTTATTAATACTTCCCATCCGTAGCGCTAAGTCATACAAAATTATTAGAATAATTTTAAAAAGATTTTAAGTAGTTGTCATCTGTGTTATATAATTTTACTGTGATATAATTAATTATATTATTATCAGTGATTTTAATTAGATGTCATTTATATAATATATATCGTTGCAGTTTAATGATGTCTTACATTATCAGAAGTTTTAATTAGAACGTTCTCTGTTGAGGAAAAAAAAATAAACTCTAATGTTTATTTATGTATTTTAGGTATTTACCTCAATTTCAAATACATATAATATTTTTTTGTATGTGTTTTTTAAGAACTGCCAAATATATAAATAAAATTCTTTTAAATCAATGGTTTACTGAAATAATATATTATACATCATCTAAGTGAAACTCAGTAAGTAGAAAATCAATTGATCTTAAAGCAAATTCATTGATTAATTTTCCTGTAAATGGATCCATGTTTGCGCGTTACTGACACTCTCGTGTCAGCAATCTTGTCTCTATTCAAGCCATGTCTTTTCAAAGGAAAATAACTGGGACAAATTAAAATTACCAAGTGATATTGGATCAGAGGCGAACCTCTTCAATTTTATTAATCCTCTTTACTCATCTTTGTCATCGTTTAAAGAATTTATTTTCTATTCAGGTTTTGGTAACAACATAAAAATATTGTATTGCATTAAACCAATATTTTTTTTCCGAAATTAATATCTTTTTCATTTCTTAAAGACATTATACTAATAGATAGCCCTTTTTACTTACACAGGTATATTTAATTGGTAACCTAATCACTGATCTATATAGTAACTGAAAGTACAATAGACTGAAAAAGAGATGATGAATGTCCAAGTGGGCAACGGATGAAACAAAAAAAATGAACGAATGAATTATTATTATTTGCCCTGGAGCACTTAAAGACTAAATATCAAGTCTTAAGTGATATAAAAAGGGAGAAATGACGAATTATATACCCAGTGACGTCATTTTGAGAGATTACTTTCTGTTGAAAAATAGCCTAGGATGGCGATATTACTGGATTTCTTTTTTATATATATTTCCATGACTCCTTAATTCCTTCACCATAAGAGGCTGTCACTTTAAGTTTTAGAGCTCTTTAAATGGTCTGATTTTTCCTCTCTCGTGAGTATCCAATCATAGTGTATGTCGTTGGACCAAATGAATTTCAATCGTGGGACGTCATATTTTCGGACCAATTAGCTTGAAATGGAGAAAAAAATAATTAACGTATTATATTCGGCCATTCCCTCCTTTTAAAGACCTTCATCGTCAAAGTTCCTTCTCTGCCCTCATTTCATAAATGTATTTAACCTATTGTTAATATGAATACATGCATGAATGTTGAATCAAAATAATTGATAAGTCAAAGTTTGACAGGCTTGTCAATAGTATCTATTTAGTGGGAGGGGAGCTGAAGGGACGTCAGGTCAAATGGTCATTCGTACTACTTTTGTATGTTGTTCACAAAAGAGGTCGGACGACAATGGGAAGAACCCCTTCTCCCCCCTCCCCCTTCTCACAATTTATATTTATGCTTCCTAGAAAAGCACATTCATGCTTTATCAGAGCTATATACTTCCAAATATAACTATAGAGCTATAAAATATATATTATTAATAATTGTTTTAACGAAATATAAAATGTTTTTATTCGTTTTCTTATTGTGTACCACCACATTACTAATAAACAGTAATGAAAAATTTGCTCGACTTAATTAGTTCTTTGATAAGATTTGGTGACCATGCTGTCCATCTGGGTAAATATTTTAGCTATCGTGGGATAATAATAATAAGGAAATACTACAATACATTTTGGTGATGTCATAATAATGTATTGGTTACATCCTTACATGGGCGTCTCTATGTGTTTAGAGTCATTGTTCCCTTTTCTTATTTATTAAGACTAGGTAAATAAATGTTTCTTGTATTCTTGTATTGTCTTTCAATGATAGAGTATTGATGTTCCTTTCATTTTTATGAGGAAATATTACAGTTTGATTGATTGATGAAAAGTATATTCTTGACTGCTAAAAGGATAATACGATTTCATTCCTTCTGTACGTTGTTTCATGGATTTGACGAGGACCAAACTAAAATGGCTGCCCTCTTGGGTGAAGTAATCTAGTTATAAAAAGTGTCACCCTATGATATGATTCCAAAATAAACATCCTTTGCAATGACGTCACTGAGTGTATATTGTCTTCTTTTTTTATTCCTTAAACTTTGTATTTTGACTGCTACAGGGATAATAGGATTTCCTTCCTTCTCTCCGTTGACTCATGGATTTCAATAATATTTATATCGCCATAATAGCGGCATAAAATGGCTCCCAACAGCTGCTGAGTCAAGTGCTTTCCTTTCGTTATGTTATTGTGGATCATAATAATTTTATAGTAAGACATAAATAACTTATTGAGGAAAAATATCGTTTGGAATTGAAAGAATACAGATCAAAACGTTTATTAATGTATAGTTTTATACGTAATTACACTACATTTCAATAAAGTAATAAAGAAAGATGATTCAGGTTAATAAATGCTGAGATATGAGTTAGCATTGGGCAAATGAAAGGAACCAACAGCTGATATTTTCTTTTTATTGAACATATTACTTACCTCCAAATGATTGCTTCAGCTAATTCTGTTGGTTACTGAAACGATTTCCTTTGAAATTGGACCCACAGAATCCGAATCTTGCCTTAGATGTATCCTTTCGATCCATATTAATACATTTATTACTTTTTTGAATAAGCAATTTTCTCGAGAGATACACCTTAATAACCATTTTTTCATACATTTTTATAAACAACGGGCAAAATTTGCATTTATCAATTTGAAAATGGCCGTTCCATATTTCAAAGTGGCTTAATGTTTGCTTCTTAATCTTGGAGTCCGGAAATGATGTCACCTGCGTTAAAAATGAATTAAACTCAAGTGTGTACATATAATAAATTATACAATTATTCACTTGAGTTGTTTTTATAAACAACTGACAAAAATTTAATTTAGTAATTAGAAAATGGCCGCTCCAAATTTGAAGTCGACATTTTTTTTCGTCTCAATCCTGGAGTTCGGAAATAATGTCGCATGCGACAAAAAAAGGATTAAAATCAAGTGTTAGCATAAAATAAACCTTACAATTATTCACTTTTCTCGCTTAAAATTATACCAATGTCCATATTTGTTTTGCTCGAAGTAAGTATTTGGAAATAAGCGTTTTTTATATATTATTAACAATTGAATGAGAAAGAAATACACCGCTTTTAGACTATAAAAATGAAAGGTTATGTGAATAAACAACTAATATTGCGGCTTTGGTAGTAGACAATCATTTTCATCGATAGATCCATGATTAATTGTAGTATTTCTTTTGCTATAAATATTAACACTTATAACAGATGCATTTCTTCGTACCAAATCCCTATCTCGGGAGGAAGATTTTTAAGTATAAACGAGCCCAAATCTGCGTCATCGTTGAAATGGTCACCGGTCATATCGGCCTCAACAGGCATCTTTACAAGAAGGGAAAGGCCATAACTCAAATCTGCCGAATCTGCGAGGAGGAAGAAGAAACTCCGTATCATCTCATTTTTGGCACTCCGTCATTAAGGCGAAAAATGATGGCACTTGAGGGAGAGATTGGGGAGCAACGTTTATCCCTCGAGGATGTCATTTTTAAATCATTTAAATACTTAAAAATATATGAACTAATATTTAATAATAAAGACAGCTCCTAGAGAGTATCACTACCGGCTGATACCGGATTAAGTTCCGGTGAGTGGGTCCAATCTAGGAGCTAAACAAACAAACAGATACATTTCTTTTATAGGATTTCTCATTATATTCGTCCTGTTAGTTGTATTCTTTTATTCTCTAGCATTTTAGTGAAAGCATGATGGAGGAAATGCCTTATATAGGAAAAAGAAAATTCAATTTCTGAGGAAACAATAGGGGAAGCAAACAAAGATGTACGCAGAGTAAACAATCCATGTTTGTATATGTTTATTAAATATTTTGAATTAAAATAAGATGGGCAAATGGGGAACTAAAGCAGAGATATGAATGACACTCGGACTATTATGACATATTTATTTGTTATGTTTTTACATAGTTTCAATCACAATGGTTAAGGAATTAAAAGGTAACAATAAAAATGAGGACAGGCGTCTTAGGAGATCAATAGATAAACAGGTGCATTATAGAAGACCGCAAAATATCAAGAAACACGTTACACTGTATGAATACTTTTTAATTATAATAATTCTTTAAAAAATGTACTTAAAAAGGACAGATAAGAATCAACAAAGTGATTATCAAGTAGATATTGTATGGATAATGTTTACAAATAAAAATAACAAGTAAAATTACATTGAGATATAAACACATAGGGAGCTTATTGGATTCTTCAGAGGATTATGTTTTTTTGCCCCATATAAACAAATCATTATATCTCTATGATGAACTTACGATGACGTAGTACAAATTACGTTGTTTATATTGGGCACTGAATACAGCTGAACGATGCTTCTCTGCTATTGAAGGGAATAAGATCTCAATATATTTATATCTCTATGTAAAATTTACTTAGGTAAGATAGACCCGGTCTATGGATGTATTACATTGAATCAATATCATGAAAATAAAATCTTGGTGATTTAGATTTGTACATTAGGGTAATAACTTTTTGACTTTTTTCACAAAAATGATTACCTGTAGCACGAATGAATGAACTTTTGCTTATAATTGCCTAAAATGACCTTTATTTATTGAACTAACAAAAAAAGGTCTTGCACTTTGAAAAATTCACCCTTAACGTAAATGAGGGCTAAATTCGATAACGATAAGGAAACATTTACATAGTGTCTCTAATGAATTAACCGGATTGAATAATCCGAAACCAGTTGAACACGATGTGCTGGCTGGTGGAAGCTTAAAAGGGACAAACCTCACGTGATATTTTAGAATATTCTACCACTTTGCTTGACCTTCTACAGTGTTCTGAATTCTTCTATTACCTCCTGGGCAGTGGACAATGGACACGCTCTACTATCTTATACATTCTGTTTCTAGGAGTATAGCTTAGTAAAGAACTGCATGTCGTTTAAGAAAAGTTCATCTACCACAGAGAAGAACAAGGAAACCTGGAGAAATAACTTGGTCCAGTTCCAAGCACCATCAAGAAGAGGCAATGTGGCAATCCACGAAGAGCCCCTGAGTGACGGGAGCCGCATGCCCCTGAAAAGCCACGTGATGGGACGTTTCAAATCCCTTGAATCCATCGCCAAAGAACGGAAAGAGAGGGTCGGTCTGATTGCTGTGGAGCTGAAAGCTTTATGGAGGACAACATTGAACTTCCCGCCTGTATCAGATCAAGCCATTCGCACAAAACTAGAAAAGCTCCTGCAAGAGTATGACCATTGTAGGAAAAAACAAAACTTTTATTCTTCGAATGAACTGTTCGATGTGACCAAGGTGAAGGGCCATTGGCTTTGCAAAGAGGATAAGAACCTTTACGAACTGCAAATGCAGAGCAAAGGCCAGGTCGGTTATTCTACTGGCAAACGTGCCAGTGCCCAGACCATCCACCCATCCAAGCGAAGGAATACATTGGAAGTGGATGTGTCCAATTCAGCAACTGAGTCCAGCTCAGTAGCATTAGATTCTTCTGAAACAGGTACACTAGGGGTATTATAGAAACCTAATATTAAGATATCAAAATTTATCCCCCCGCGAAAGTTGCGTCATAAAAAATTAAATGATCGTAAAAAAATGGATTTTGGTTTGACCCCCCCTTACCCCCCCCCCCCCAAAATGCGTTCAAATGTTTCGTTATGAAGCAAAACTTTTTTGTTATTACTTATTTTGAAAAAAATTAGTTTTACAAAAGTTAGCTATAATCAATGTATGACTTTGTTATTTCTTGCAAATTTTCGTCAAATAATATTTAGAGCCAATAAATGAACGTAAGTGCTGACGCACCAACCATTTTTTAAATAATGGCTCCTACTAGGGTTCTTTTATAGTTTCAAGAAGGAAAAAGAAAAAGAGGGTACTCATGTTGATATTTTTAAGTTATTTTTTAAATACGTTTGCTTTTCACATCTTAATTTTCATACAGTAACTCCCTCACATGGTTGAGAATATAAATCTATGACGTTGATTATATCCATAAACTTTTGAACATAATAATATAATGAAGAAAAATGTTTTCTCAACTGATAAAAAGAAGTTATAGTTAAAGGTAACTTGTTATTTTACAACTTAATTCTTATTTCTTAAAAAAATATTTTTAGAACTCCACCATGAATACATTGATCACGTATTACTAAAAAGTGGCATAGCGGAAGATCAAGCGAAATAACTACTTTCAGTAGTCGAAGAACATTAAAGACTTGACACTTTGGTCGCTGTTGTGTTTTACGGATGCAACACCAATGTCAAAATATGGTAAGGAGTAATAAAAGACTCGAGTTATGTCTTAAAAGACCACTTCAGTGGATTATTTGTCTTCTACACATGAATGAGTTACCTTTTAGAGAAGTTTTTAAACATTTAGATGGCGCACAAAAAGGAACTTGGACTTATGAAGGTACCATAGGAAAATTAATTAATACAGATTTTACCAAAAATTAAATAATTTTTTTTTAAATACTTGTAGGAAAAGTAAAATACTTAAATCGAAGTTTACTGTATTCTTTAAGCTCAGATAAAAATATTTATACGAAATTACATTAGGAATGCAAACAGGAAATTTTTCGAATTCAAGCTTTTGCTACAGGTCTCCAGGAGCATTACATGAGGCAAAATGTCTTACCAAAGCCACCAGAATTTTAAGATCCTATATTTCACAAAAAGTCCATGTGAGTCTCACATAAAACTTGTAAAATTTATACTAAATTTTTACGCTCCTATATGGTTTCAAACCAAGTTAAATCCTCTTTTTATTGAAGGCTCAAAGCATTATCAATTCGCCATAACTTTATTTCAAGAGATTGATGAAAATTTTGCCCCTTCAATAGAAAAAGTAATCAAGAGAAACGTTTTTTTGGCCACCCTGATATATATTGCTAAAAGGGCTAACCGATAAATAAATAAATAAAAATATTTGCCCTGGAAAAAGTTTTGTTTGCAAAAAATATATATAAAAAACAAAGAAATTTTTAACTACCCAAAACTATCAGTTGTAATTCTAAGAATTTTTTAAATCTTATCGACTGGTCAAATATAATTTGTCTGTTCCTTCATTGTGCATGAGGAAGATCTTATAAAAGCAAAAGAACATCCTTTAAAAATTAATAAGTATCCTTGCCATTCACAATCAGTAGAAAGAGCTGTAAAACTGGTAACGGAGGCATCTGTAAATTTATGGATATAATCAACGCCATAGATTTATATTCTCAACCATGTGAGGGAGTTACTGTATGAAAATTAAGATGTGAAAAGCAAACGTATTTAAAAATACTTAAAAACATCAACATGAGTACCCTCGTTTTCTTTTTCCTTCTTGAAACTATAAAAGAACCTAGTAGGAGCCATTATTTAAAAATGGTTGGTGCGTCAGCACTTACGTTCATTATTGCTCTAAATATTATTTGACGAAAATTTGCAAGAAATAACAAAGTCATACATTGACTATAACTAACTTTTGTAAAACTAATTTTTTTCAAAATAAGTAATAACAAAAAAGTTTGGTTCATAACTAACCTTTGAACGCATTTTGGGGGGTAAGGGGGGGTCAAACCAAAATCCATTTTTTTACGATCATTTAATTTCTTATGACGCAACTTTCGCGGGGGGATAATTTTGATATCTTAATATTAGGTTTCTATAATACCCCCTAAGGTACACACTCATGTAACACTAGTGAAGACAGTTCTATGGAAGATGAGGCTGCACCATCAACAAGCACAAGGAATGTTTTATGTATTGAGTCGAGTGCGCACGTGTGTCTGTTAGCTCCGTCTTTGGATCTTCTTTTCTCCGGATCAAGTTCGATTGGAGCAAGAAAACCTACATCGACCGGTTGCTTGGAGCACTGGCTATTCGTGAGACCAACTTACTTTTGAAATTTGCCCATTTTTTGTCAAGAAAAATAGGTTTTTAATTTCTAACTTCATATCTTTTTTTCTCTTCCCTTCTGTATCTTATCTCGCTTTTATTATTGTTGTTGTTTTCTTCTTGTCTTTTCTTTTTTTCTTCCTCTTCGTGTGAGAGGTAAGAACGGGATTTGAACATGGAGACTATTCCTCCTGTCAAACCTCCTGACAAGAGTGACTTGAGGGAGAAACATAGTAGTTATGCGAACGTAACAAAGGACAAGAGTTTTCATAATACAGAAAGAAATAAACACAAAATGTCCTACGCTAAGATTCTCTCTAAAAGGGAGAATAACATTAATGAGGCATTTAAAAAAATTAATTTAAACTCTATGTTTAAATGGGAAAAGTTCGTCATTTCATTGACTGAATCGGAAAATGATCGTGTCTTCAATAATCGAAATTTGAAACAAATTGATGTTTATAACGCCGCTTTACATTACGGCTTTACAGAAGATGAAATTGCTGGTGCGCAAGCGCAATATGGATTTGGATACGCTTCCTTCTATACCAACACTCCAATGGACATTCGTCCACGACTGCAAAGATTGAAAAAGCCTTACAAAATAAATGTAAAAGGATCAAACGGCGAAATAAAGCCTATCTGCATGAAAATAAAGGATATAGACACCTTTGAATGTGACAATAAGAAATATTTTAAGATAACTGCAGTTAACACATTCAAACGTGTTGATGAAATTAAATTAAAAAGCTGGATCAATAAATTTTGTAAAATTGTCAAGGCTTACCCTGAGCTAAACCCTGAAGACGAAGACGCGGAAAAAATATTCAAAAATTATAAATCTGTATGGAGAACGTCAAATTTCATATTTGAGGTTGAAGGGGATCCATCAAATATCCCACAGATAATCCCTGTTGACGATTCCCTCGTGAACTTGAGATTCGTTGGCGTGCGTCAACAGTGCCAAAAATGTTTTAGATTTGGTCACTCGAGAATCAATTGTTCAGAAAAAAGACTACAAATTATTGAGTACAAGACCGTACTTCAATATAAGACTATCGAATATGAAAAAAACAACGCAAACTCTAAGTCTGACAGAAGAACTAATGATGACACAGAAAGTGTTATAAATTCTACTGATGCTCAAAAAGAAAAAGAAACAATCAATAATGTCAATAATGACGTAAGAATTGCTGACTTGGAGGTTACCCTTTCGGAACTCTCTACTAGACCAGTAAGGGAGGAACCATTAAATACAGAATCTGACAGTACAGTTACAAAGTCCCCATCTTCTTTAGATATTGGAAACAGCGACGACAAGGAATGTTCAGAGGGTTGTCAAGACTTGGGCAATGAAGAAAGTCAAGTAAACGATTCAGAGTCTAATGGTAGAGATAGTTCAGATGAATTTAGCTGCAACAATAATATGAACGAGGAAGAATTATTAATCAATAACAATCCTCAATTAAGAAAATCTAGAAAAACTCCACCTGGCATCTCTAAAGTTAACATTTTATCTTCTCGCTCAAGATCATCCTCGATCACAAAAAAAGACTAGCGCCTGAATCCCACGGTTCAAAAAATAGTCCGTCAAAACATCAAAAGTTTTTGAAACCATCATGACGACTCTCTTATCCTTGAACGTAAACTCCCTTCAAAGTACAAAAAGAAAATATAAGCTGTCAAGGTTTCTCAAATATTTAGAGCTACCTGACATCGTAATTTTATGTGACACACGGTGCAATTTCGAAAACCATTTTTCTCTTCCTCAAGTATATAAGTCTTTTTCGTCATTTGACGCCAGTCTAACAAATCCGAAACGTGGAGTTACATTATTAGTTAAGAAAACCTTCCAGCCCAGCATTGAATTTCGATGCTCTAATGGAAATCTATTAAAAATCAATTGTAAGTCAAAAGATGGGCATTTTGATATAATAGGGATCTATGGCCCTAATAACGACGATGCTGATTTCTTCAATGAGAAACTTAGCTCAATAATAACACATCGACCCACTATTATGGCAGGTGATTTTAACGTTAAACTAAAGCCCGGAAGGGACTCTAATCGAGACCATATATGCTCAAATCCTCGAGCTACTAAAGCTTTAATATCCCTCATCTCCTCCTTTGATTTTCGTGACTCCGCGGACATATGCCAAAACTATAAGCATACTTTCTTTTCTGTTGATAAATTTTCGAGACCTGTTTCCTCTAGAATTGATTTGATACTGTTCAAAGGTTTCCGCGATAGCTCATTGAAGTCCTACAGGGTCGTTGATACTAGTTTATCAGATCATCATGGTTTGATAGCCAACATTGAGATCAAATCTAGGACCTTGAAGCATAAAACAAGCTGGAAACTGAACTTTGAATTATTAAACAACCCAGAAATAAATGAAAGAATCATTTCTTTAATTGAAACTACCAAATCTCATGTTAAAAACGGCAGTGAAGTTTTCACTGAAATGGAAGGCTTGTTTAAAAAAATGAAAAGGATCTTTAGAAATGCCGGAGCAGTAAAAGCAATGCAGAAACGAAGGGCAATCAACGAAATCGAAAACTTTGATAAAGAAAAGATTTCCCAACAAGAAAGAAATTTTAAATTGGATCAACTTTACCGAAAGGCGGATCTCATGCACAGGACTAAAAATAAAATTGAAAGTATCTCAGACCTAACCCATTCGAGATTACAGTGCGTTAAGATAGAGAGAAAAAGAGAATCATCTAAAAACATGTGTATCGTTAACTCCGTTGGAGAAACTTCTAGTCACCCTGATTTTATATGTAGGGAAATTAGCTCCTACTACTCGAAATTGTACAGCTGCTACGATTGCAGAGATTCTATATTATGCGCCCGTTGTAAGTTGGCGAACGCCGACTTTTGCGAAAGCATAAGATGTTCCGTGGACGACAGTCTACATATTTTAGACGAAGACAAAAACGAAATGGAAGTCCACCTAACTATTAAAGAAATTGAATATGCAATAGTAAATAACGCAAAGGTCAATAAGTCACCTGGTCCTTCCGGCTTAACCTTTGAATTTTATAAAAGATACCTGCACAATCTATCTCCTCTCTTACTCATGTTTTACGAAAAAGTTTTAGCCGTTGGACACTTCCCAGAATTTGCCTCAGATGGGAGAATAGTCTTAATACCTAAGAAAAATAAAGATCCGAAATTTTTAAAAAATCTACGTCCTCTTACTATGCAAAATTCGATTTACAAGATATTTTCATATATTTTAGCTAATCGAATAAAAGGAGTTTTAAATAAAGTTTTACACGATTCTCAGTATGGTTTTTTAAAAGACAAGCTTATGGATATAATTCCTTTTACTCTTCAAACACTTACCGAATGTGAAAATCACACGTCTTTAATGGCTATTGATTTTGCCAAAGCGTTTGATTCTTTATCACACAATTTTATTGTCCAAACACTTTACAAGAAAGGTTTCGGCGATTTTATTATAAGAATGGTTTGTACTTCCCTTGCCAAAACAAGAACCCTAATAGAATATGGAAGCCACAGAGCACACTTTTATAATTATAGAGGTGTTCGCCAAGGAGACCCCATGGCTGGAATCCTTTTTGTCTTATGCATTGACGGTCTGCTCCAAAGAATTCACTCTGATCCGAACATTCGTGGATTTAATTCATCAGGAAAGGTGTTAAAATGTTTGTGCTACGCAGATGACATGACCATGACATATTCTGGTAATCCACTTCAAACCATAAGATCAATCGGCAGAACATTTAAAATTTTAAATCAATTCTCTATTATTTCCGGCTTAAAAATAAACGTTGAAAAGACCGAATTTCTCAGCCCCTTTGGAGGTATTGTAGAAAAAGCCTGGCCAATACTAAATTCGTCTGATCATATGAAGATACTTGGATCTTGGATTGGATCTAACAGTTCTAGGTTAAATCGTGATCTCATGATGTCAACACTGAAGAAATCGTGTTCTTTTTTCCACTCCCTCAACTTAAACGTGTGGGATAAAATCAGAGCCTGGAATACCTATATTGTCCCAGGTGTAATTCATTTACTTCGTGTTACACCTTTTCACCAAGGAACATCCGAAGAGATTCTAACTATGGAGACTTCTCTCTTGGGCTTCCACAAAAGAAGAAATATATCCCAAAAACGTATTCACAATCCACTCAGACTTGGAGGATTGGGAGTCTTGGACGTCCAAAATTTATGGAAATCTTTAAATTGCTTTTGGATTCGAAAGCTATGGGACAACAGCCACTATTGGTCTTGTTATATCAAGCAATATTTAAAAAATAATGGAATCGACTATAATGAATCCCCCTATCACGGGCTATCAAAAGTTTTACCCACTATCTCTATGTTGTCTGAAAGAATAAGAGAATTCTGTCATAGCTCAACAGAGTGCATCAAAACATATGAAACGTCCTTAGCTTGGGAAATGCCTCTTTTAAATTGCCTAAATGTATCGATCCCAAAAACCTTGAATGCTCACATAGCATGCGATGTTATACATTCATCGAAATTTTTAAACAGACTTGCACATAAGTATTTTACTAGTGTTTTCGGGAAGCTTTCTAGAGTGAATCGTCCATTTTTACCCTTCAGGATCAAGATCTCCATTTTATCCACAAAGATTTTACGCAATGCTTCCACAGTCTCAACAATAGTACCTTTTAAAGCCTACTTAAAGAGACGTGGGATACAAAGAAGTATAAGCGATTGTGTCGCCGCTGTGAATAATAGATTTCTTACGTCCTCAGAGAAATGGTTCAAATACCGACTTTTGACCGGTTCGCTGGAGGTTGCAGACAAGTTTTTCAAAGACGATCGAAAGAACTGTTTCTTTTGCAAAACACACCCCGAGACCACGGATCATCTCCTTTGGAACTGCCCTGCATTAGCAGAGACTTACAAAGCCCTCCAAATCTCACTAGAAAACCTCTTCAAGACCAAAACTTCTGAGGAAGACTTTCTGACATTCACAAAGAATGCCAAATGTGACGCCGTCATAACTAAAGTTCACTACATATTATATAAAATGCGAACTGTTAAAAACGACGACCTTTCTTGTATCATCCCAATCGCCTCTTTATATTCAAAAATTTTATTAGAGATATAATTTTTTATTGATATGTTTGTTTTCAAATTATTGTAATGTTTTCTTATGTTTTCGTTTAAATGATTGTTATTTATTGATCGTTTTTCACTAAATATGTGCACAACCTTTTTGTATATCGTTGGTTGATCTATCGAAATATATGCCCACTGGGCCAAGAAAAAAAAAACAAGCA
>CP045896.1:28930353-28941217 GCA_013387185.1 Caligus rogercresseyi | reverse complement strand
CTATCGGTTCGATGCAATTACATCCGTGTGGTATTTGTTCTTACGATATGTAAGTGCCGTTTATTTTTATTCATACACAAATGATGTGAGATAATGACTTATTTGTGTATTAGTTAATAATCATAATGTGTATCTAGTTATTTTCCTAGTTATAATCACCTCAATGGAAAAAATCAACAAACACACAACATGTTCAATATTAAAAGGAATAAGAATTATTAATATATATTTGGAGTTATTGATGTACAAGGGTGAGAACAACGATCCCAATAAGTATTTCATCATGTCTAAATGAGCACAACATCATGAGAAGAAATTACTCTCTTTTGAGACGGAGTCACTGTAATGTAGATAATAATGTACTAGATATATAATAATATATCCATATGACGGTGTTCTCTCCTACAAAAAGGTATATTCGTACATGATCACCCTTCTCAAGCGAGTGTTCAATTACTTCCTATTATAGGTACAGGCATAAACCTTTGGATATAATAGTTGTCTAGAGTAAGGCGGTAATTGACATGAGGAGAAGAATAGAGGACCATGTAGAAGAATATTCATTATATATTAGTTATTACATATACGTTTTGTAAAGCTTACTCTACATATAACAAGTTTCTTTTCCAATTTACTGATTACTTTCTATTATATATTCCTACCCTTATTCCAAATATGCAGAAAGCATGTTATTATTTGTTTAGTAAATTACAATGCCACATATTTTTTTCAGCCATAAATCTTTGAAATGTGTGGTGTATGCCTTGTTGAGAACCAATGACTTATTATGGCTATGGCTAGTAGCAAAGGACACTGGCAAATATTTTAAAACATATTATGTATATTATTTGACATAGCTTTTTAGTGATTAAAAATAAATAAAAAAGTACTACTAAGTAAAAGTATTGTTAAGTATAAAAATACTGTTTTAATTTAAAAAATGGTTTGGAAGTATTCGGTACTTTCAAGTGAAGGATGCTTCGAAATATATATGTTGGCGTGACGTTGCTAAATACAAATTATCATTAAGGGAGGTTATTAGCTAAGTTCAACTCATAGATATATGAGTGCCGAAGCAACGTAGTGCTGAAATTTGGGGTATTTGTTATAATCTCCATTGTTGGAGAAAGACAGAAGAGAAGGAAACGAAGAGAGAATGAGACTTCATATCTTTTAAATCATGAAATAGAGAGTGAATTGAATTCATCCCACTCCCTATTCCATGGAGAAACATTTATTAGATAACTGACGTCGCAATCTCTCTTGGATTATTTCACTTCGCTGTCTATTCCCCAATAATCGAGAATACTAACGAATACATCGATATTCAGCGCTATCATAGGTTACTTCGGTACTCTATATTCTCTATGGTTTAACTTTCAATGTTAAAGGTTCACCTCCCGAGAGGGGAAGGCCAAAATAGGTCAAGCTAATTTATAAAGTGTCCTAGGTTCGATTAATAATTAGAGCTAATAGTATAATACTTTTTCATATTCTCACTGATATCACATAATCAAAAGTTAAAATAGTAATTATTATTATTGTTATTCCCTGTTAATTATTATATGTATGTATATAACAGCTATTATAAGTACAAAAACATAATTTAGATATAAGTAGTTATAAAAATGTAATAAGCCTTTCGCTCTACTTAGTTAAGTCTCCTTCCAATCGAGTAATCTGATTTTACTGGGTGTATTATTGTGCCAAGATGCAATTTAATTATCTTCTTACAATTCTACTTAAGTATTGTCGACTTTCCAAACGTGAGATTGGAGTTTTCTCTATCAAGACTTGGCTCAATTTAGATGAAAAATACACCTATCTTTTCGGTTTAAAAACATTTTGTTCGAATATTCTGCAAAAACCTTAAATAGTGTAAAAATAATATATTCTAAAGTTATATCCCGGAAAACAAGAAAACTATTCAGGGTAGTTGAAAAGATACATAAATGAACATTTTAGTTCACATTTATAAAATAATCTTATATAAAGGACGCATCATTTATTACATTTGCCTTTTTAAAGTATTTTTTTAGTCTTCATTATTACCTATTGCCGTATGGAGAAGACTTAAAATTGTATCTAGCATTTCCATTTGTTAGTTATTTATTCGATCGCCATGATTGACATTTCTTATATTATCCATTCCATTCTTTATATCCAGCAAGATCAACATTGGCAAAGACTCACATCCTTGAAAATACAATTATTTATCTGTCAAGGATGCGATTTTTCTTTAAATAAGAAATCATTCAAACGTTTAATTCCATTTCAAGAGTCTTTTCTGCCTTCTTGTAAATGTTCTTCAGCTTCAAACAATGGTATGACAGTCTAAATATGTTTTGTCTTGAAAACGAAAGAGAATTGAGCACATAGAAGATTAAGTTCTGAGCCAACTAAGAGGATACATTCATGCTCTTCTATCACACCCCTACTTATGTTTCACATTTAAAAGAAATGACTGACTGTAAGTAGCATATTCTTTTTTTTATTGATCCATAAAATAGCTCTTTGAACTTATTTAAGTAAAATTATTTATTGAATAATACCATATTGATAAAAACAAAATGAATTTAAAAAATATATTATCTATCTTTTACAGGTGTTTAAACATCATAAATGGAACTGAAACTATTATAATGCTAAGCTTCTGTTATTCATTGATAACTTGTGCTTTATTTTTACTTATACACTTTTTGATACGATAATATAGTTGTAGCTTTTAATTAGCAAAAATTATAATAAAGTAAAATATTTGCATAACTGTTTTATTGCATCTTACAGCAAAAAAGGCATATTTTATCAAATATTGAACTCACACATTGCTCTTCGACTCCTAAATTGTAAATCTATGCAATCTAAAAGTCAAATAAGGAAACAGCTAGTAAATCTTTGCATGCTTTTTTTGCAAAATATAAATCTATCATAAATTAAGTTGCATAGAAGCATAAATGCCAAATTTATATATTCAATAAAATCAAGCTGCTTCTACCTCATCTCTAACCACTATCGCACCATTTTAAAAATACACAGTATTTTTGACATAGCAGCTGATTTATGTTTGTTGTCCTCTCTTTTCAAGATGGCAGAGCAAAGCTTTAACACATTCTTCGATACAGGTACCCAGAGACCCCTAATACCATTTAAAATGAAAGCATCAACTGTCTCCACGACTGACATCTGAAAATGTTTAAAAAAAGATGCCATGGCATTATTAAAAAGTATTTAATAGAAGAATAACTTTCAAAAAATACAAAATAGCATCGAATTGGTGAAAAAAAATATATCTCGGTGTCAGAAAAAGAATGATCTTTTGGCTGTTTGCAATAATGTATTTTTAAAATATATCAAAATTGTACCTCCAGTGGTCCATTTTCATAAACTGTGATTAACTATATCTTAATAACACACATTTGATCAAGAACAGTTGTAACAATTTCATGTGAAATATATACCTTAGTTGATATGATTTTAAGGTATTTTGATTATTATGTTTATCAATATTCATTAGAACAGCCTATATATTTACGAATATCATAAGAAATATATAACAAACTATGTCCATTCTCAATTTGAAGGGCATTGACCTTTGTTCGAAGTAGTTAATGGATTTTTCAAACTATCATATTGATTATCAGAGACATGCCATTAGTTTCTTGGCATGGTTTTGCAAGTACGCACGTAAATAAATAATAAAAATGCAGAAAAACAGTGAAACTCTTGCCAAAAATGCAAAAACATATTTATAACGCCACTGGACAAGATAATTGGATGTTATGATTATTCCCTGATGTGTGATTTTACAACATATATATATTTTATGGTAGATCAAATAATGTACCAGAAAATGAATTAGAGAATGAAAATAATGAAATAAAAGTGGACAAAAGCTTCATGATAAAAAAATAATATTTGTATTTTTCGACAGCTTATTGACAACTTATGAAAACGACCAAAAGATGAAGCATACACGCTCCATTTTCATATTCGTTGATCACAAAATTTGTGCTTAACATATATTATTACAGCCTATTACTTTCAATAACCATTCTTTAAAATATTTTTAGATTCCCCAACGATAGCTTAAATTATTTCAAGCAGAAGTTGTGGCAATTACAAGATCTGTAGAAGATCTCCTTAATCAAGAAAAAATCTCCAAAAATGTTATAATTAGATCAGTCTCCCAATCAGCGATTGCAGCTCTTCCCAACCCACTTACAACTAGCGAGGTAGTGAATAGAGATGCCTCTGTGTTCAACGATATCATTGAGTGGTGTATTGATATATCCCCCTAGTAATTGCCCATCCAAACCAGTATTACTTTTATCATCTTTTGAACCATCCGTGTAGATAATTGTATCGGGATTGGGGATTTCAAGGTTGTCCACCCAAATGAACTGTCCTTAATGAAGTCACTTTCATGGTTTGTGATGGCTTCCTCCAGATTTTGTCGCTAGAGAACCTATGTCCACGACGTGTTGGAAGGATGCCAATACCATCCCAGGTGTTACGCAGGAAATGTCTTGTTCTCCATCTTGATTGTGTTGCTTGCGCTTGACATATATATCTTAGAAGAGTTATACCCAGTACTGCTCCCATCCCTGCGTCCGTGTTGAGCGAAGTGTATGGGTCATTGACAGAAGTGCTTTTCTTTGAACTGAATTTAGGATCTTAATCCCGTTTTCTTTGCAGTAATAGAATGTCCACAAATAAGGTACCCATATGTGATGACTGGTCTGACAAATGCTTCATATATATATATAATATATATAAATATATATATATATTATATATATATATATATAGATGCACCGAAATGGAAATTTGTGGCCGAAACCGAAAAATAATTAATTGCTTTGGCCAATGCCGAAACCGAAAATACAGTTCAATTTAAAGTCACGGAAACACTAGGCATTTAAAACAATAAACCCTTGCAACATTATAACATTCTTTCTTGATTTCTCATCAAAACACTATTTTTAAATATCGCTTAAGTCTACTGATTACAATAAATGCTTAGACAAGTTTTTCAAAGAAAAAATGTTTATTTGAAAGCTTCAAAATGTTGGATAACTGATACGAGTTTCATTTATACCCTTCATACATTCTGTTTTTTTTCCCCCATTCATTTCATACTTTCATTTTTAACAAAACGCATAAAAACATCACCCTTTCTACCCGTTTCATCTCCCCGTCTTTTTTCGGCCTCCGATCCGGCCACTCAATTGGCTTTTGGCCGAAAGCCGAATGTGTCTTTTTTTGCGTTTTCGGCCGAATTTTTTCGGTGGCCGAATTTTCGGTGCACCCCTAATATATATATATATATATATTCTTAGTATATATATATTTTAGGGGGTATTATAGAAATCTAATATTGAGATATCAAACTACCGCCCCCCGCGAAAGTTGCGTCATTAGAAACTAAATGATCGTAGAAAAATGGATTTTGGTTTGACCCCCCTTTACCCCCCCCCCCCAATTGCGTTCAAAGGGTTCGTTATAAAATAAAACTTTTTTGTTATTGTTATTTTGAAAAATTTAGTTTTACAAAATTTAGATGTGTTTCAATTAACGAGTTTGTTATTTTTTGCAAATTTTCGTCAAATAATATTTAGTGCCAATAAATGAACATAAGTGCTGACGCACCAACCATTTTTAAATAACAGCTCCTACTACTGTTCTCTTATAGTTTTTAGAAGGAAAAAGATTAAAAGGGTGCTCATGTTGATTTTTTGTTTTTTTTATTTACATTTATTTTTCACATCTTAATTTTCCTGCAGTAAATTTGGCACATAAATTCAATTGTATATTCATTCTTTGTTTTTAATGTAGAGAGTTTTTATCGACTCCATGGTTGATAATATATATCCATGACATTGGCATTCAGGGTTTTCAAAAGATCAGAACGAAATAAGAGGAACTATCCAAAGGTTGTAATCATGGCTGACAGATTTATTATATATATATATATATATATATATATAGTTGACGTATGCAAAAAATTGTCGTTCGTTTGTTGTTCACCAAAAGTTATCGTTCGACGTTCATCGTTAATTCTAAATAGAATCGTTCATTGTTTCATCGTTCGTCATTCTAAAAAAATTGACGACGTTTTTTTATAAAGAATTTTTTTCTATGGAAAGAAATTTTTTCGTCTTTTTTATGCCAAAAACGAACAACGAACGATAGGATTTTTTTGGTTGTCGTTGAATGTTCGTCAAAAAAAAATTCGTTCATCTTTCGAGAACGACGAACGATTACAAATGAACGACAAATCAACAATTTATTTATATACCATCGTAAACTTATCTGATCCATCCAATTTTAAATTTTTTTCAGGTACATATAACAAATCAAGTGCAAAAACTTGATTTTGACAATTGTAAATTAACGATTTTATAATATGCTGTTTTTGCAAAGAGTGAAATGGATAGAAAAATACAGATGCCTTGGGCTTCATGAGTCAACGAACTACCTTTATTAGATTAAGGATTAAGATTTAGTATCAAATATATAATTACAGCGCTATTAAAGTGTCCATAAGTTCAAAAGGCTGGTATTTTTTTGTTTTTCCCCTTATTCAGTTTTCCATGATCGTCATAATAATTGCAAAAAAAAACATTTATATTGATTTACATGTATTGGAATGTTTCGATGAAAAAAAAATATATATATAATAGTTGACTCCATGAAAATTTTCCCAATAGTCCTACTTCAAAGGAGTATTTAGATTCTCAAGAAAGCATATGTGTGTGCCTATACTATTAGAAAGTAATGAAAAGCTGGTATTTAGTTTGTTCACCTGCAAATCACTCAGGACTAACTCCCCAGAGAATGTAAGTGTGTTTATTACATTATTTTTCATAGTCTATACTTACTATAATGTTTTATATATATATATATATGAGTTCATTAATTACATAAAAATATATTTGTTAAAGGATTATATTTGCTTACCAATAGAAACACTATTATATAATTATATACAAGACCAATCTTTCCATAAAAATATCAAAATAATGTAATTAAAAATTAAAAAGTGGACTTACTGATATAAGTGGACATACAGACCGGTTGAGGACAAGGCATTCCTTCAAACTAGTACCTTAGTGTAGAAGAATATTGGCAGTGAAAATACAGGTCCTCATAACAAGGAAATAACAAATTTCAAACAATATAAATTTCATATCATAAATTTGGGATATAGGGGCAAAAGGATTGATTAAGGCTCTCTTGTAGGATGGACAGAATTAGATATATTGAAATTCGAAATCTACAAATGACCTATTTATTAATAAAAATCTAATGCATTGCGGTTCGAGGCCCTATAGACGATGCAGTTTTTGTTGCCAAGCATGCAATTCTTCCCTCTTTGAATCGATGTTCACTCCTCAACAGCCTTGAGTGAAGTTATTTTCTTATTTTCTTTTTCTTTTAGAAAAGCATCACATTTTTCATATCCCATGCCAACAGTTGACAAATTATAGATTCTGCATCAATAGAATTAAAGTTATTATTAAAAAGAGATCCGTTTTTACTCAACGGATGAGTAAAAAGTTTTAGTGAGTTCTTATATGAATTAGAAATAAAAAAAATGTTTTTATAATTGTTAAAGTAAATCTACCATGAAGTCTATGGATATATATTTTCCTATCTGCGTTGTTTCATTCCAATAAAATGTCGTACTAGTTCTTTTGTTACATGTAGATTTACAAATGTTTGAACATATGAACTCATAGATAAAATGAAAATGGGAATAAAAATTTGTGGTGTCTCTAATGTTTTAACTAGATAAAATATCCATTTTGATTGGTCTGAACAATAAAAGTATCTAAGAAATTATAAATTAATGCTTAAATAGATATTTCAAATATAAGCCAAAGCTTCTGGCTTAAGGATTTTTTAGATTTGTTAAGCCAGTTAAAATATTTTTACAGGATAGTGGTGCTGTAAGCATCATAATTTAGTATTAAGTCCTTAACTTAGTTTATACTCAAAATTAAGTAGATTTTTTCTTAGTTCTCTTTTAATTTTAAGGGTAGGTGTTGGATCTTTATCTTTGGTCTGGGTTGTAAATTAACTCCCAAATTATATTATTCTCATGTCCTTTATATTCATCATGTTATATTGTCGAATTATAATGTTTTGACTAATTTTTGTGTTAATGTATTTTAATATGTTTTTTAATTGTATATATCAAGAGTATGTCTTTTTTTTTTTAAGCTAAGTTTTATATTATTCAGTTTGTTTATTTGCTTTTTAACTTTTGTTCAGACATACAATTTTAAACTAAAATGTTTGTATATATATGTATATATACATGTTGTGACACTCTCACTTACACCCTTAAGTAATTAGCAAGCACTTCACTTGCAGGTATGACAAGTTATATTTTCGAGGATCATGCATGTTAAGCAGCTTCTAAAGTAAAGGAAGAAAATGTATTTTACTTCAACTGACACTTTAAACTCATTTTTACACATGTAATTATGCACCAAAAGAGCATGCATTTTCAAATTTATTTCCTGTAAATTATTGCTATTATATTGTGAAATAATAATTTCTTGATATGATTTTTTTATATTTTAAAGGTACCATTAAACCGTTGAATTATGTGTATATACTAATAAAATAATTCCGTTAGTTTGTTTGTTTCCCTGTAACTGCCGAATGATTCATTAGATCTTGACGTAATTGTCAGTGAATAGTTTTTAGAGCTCAGGGAGTGTTTTTGTGGGGTTATAACTCTTGAAAAATTCGTCATCGCCATGCTTATTTTTTCGCCAAAACGTTTTTTGTCGATTTTTTAAAATTGCCAAGTTAATTTTTACCAAATTGTCTGTGGGTGATTTTAGATGATAAGACGTATTTTTGATTGATTGGAGTTTGCCGGAAAACTCGTTTTCTATATGATTACCTAAAAATAAGTTCTCTCTATTCCTGTTTTTTCTTCCCAATTTAATTTGTTTGCGGAATCTAAAAACTTTGTATAACACAACCTCGCGCTAATCATATTTAAAAATGGCTAATATACCCGAGCAACTACATCCCTAGAGGAAGCCCAGGCCCAAATCGAGGAGACAAAATTAAGAATGGTAGCTACCCGAGCAACTGCATCTGTAGAGGAAGCCTAAATTTAAAGGAGGATGCAAAATTAAGATTGTCAGCTACTCGAGCAGCTTCATTGCAAGAAAAAAAAATATCCAAAGGGAGGAGGCAAAGTTAAGAATGGCAGCTACCAGAGCAACTGCATCGCGAGAGGAGATTGGAGCACGAAAAGAACGAGACAAAGCCCGAAAAACTGTCACAAAAACCTTATTGTATAATAACATGTACTCTGCTTTAAATTACAATAAAGATTTTGAGTATACCAAAGATCCAAAGGCATATATTGCGAAATGAAAGTTATTTGTGGATACTGTGAAGCAAAGAAATTTAAGGGAGAAACCAGTGGTATGTGTTGTGCAAACGGAAAAGTAGAATTGCCATCCCTCAGCACTCTCCCTCAACTGTTGATGAATCTCATTAGTGGAAATGGAGCAAATTCTAAGCACTTTCTAAAAATGTGTGCCGGTACAATTCAGCTTTTCAAATGTCTTCCATGGCCTTCAAAGAGGCCAATATGGCAGGCTGGAACCCTACATTTAGAGTACATGGACAACTCAATCACTGCTTTGGCTCTATACATCCTGTGGATAAAGGGAGCCCAAATTTGTTAGACATGGCTGGTCGGGCTGAAAGACAGTATCAGGTATCGAATGCAACCATGAAAGAGCACATCATTTTGGATTTCGCAGAACATGTGATGACATCATTAGAATTGTTCGTATGATTCTTTTATTCCATAGACTATTTCAAGTTGAAAAGTCCAGGCAGCACCGGCTAACATCTGCTAGTTATTAATGTAATCTGTACTTAAAGTGTATTCTTTTTTATTTCTCTGTATTCTTATAACCTAAAAAAACTTTTAGATTAACTGAAAAACACGTAATTTTTTTACCTATTTTGTTCCAGGACATTGCAATATCCGTACGTATATGATTAACGTTATATAGTAAAATTATTTTTTATTTGTAGAAAAAACAATTAAATATAAATTTGTTATATCGTAAATTGAGATGTTCATGTCATATACCACTTTATTATTTAATAGGCACAGCACTCAATGGGTTTTCTATACAAAGACTCATGTGAGAGTGAAAATGAAATTAAAGGATTTATTAGTTTTGTTAACCCAATAAATGCAAGAAGGCATTACCATGTACTCCATCAGGTGGGCATGTCGTACAACGATTCCACACCACTTTAGTACCAGAGACTACGTAAAAGAAATTTCTACGCTCAGTCAAAGAAGAAAGGAATACATTTTGTATTTTGAATGTCAACAGAAGATAGTTTTTTGTATTCATGAAATAACTTAATTAAAAGAAGTGCTGTGTTTGTGCAAGATTTTGAGAATGAATATGTAGATGTAGGTCAAATAACATGAAATGTCTTGTATTTTGACAAATGCACTATTTTCCTATGTAAAAAAAGATTCTTTGTTGAGCAATTTCCATCAAGATAAAGGTAAACTTCTTCATTGTCCATAAGATATATTATGTTAATATATATAGATATATATATATATATATATTATATATAATTATATATATATATATATATCTTAATATATATATATATATATATATATATATACACACTATAGAAAGTATAGTCTATGAAAAATAATGTCAATGTAATATACACACTTACATTCTCTGGGAGTTAGTCTTGAGTGATTACAGGTGAACATTACTAAATACTAGCTTTTCATTACTTTCTAATTGTATAGGCACACATATTGGATTCTCTTGAGAAT
>CP045896.1:28918469-28930253 GCA_013387185.1 Caligus rogercresseyi | reverse complement strand
AATGAGACATTGATTTATCGACCTTTTTTTTCTTTTTTTTTTTTGTACCCAGGGTACAACAAATTTATTTCACTTATATTATATCAACATACATTAAACATTTAAAAAACTAAAAAAACTACATATTATTAACAACGTCCTCAATAAAAGGTTCAAAGTTTACTGGTAAGGGGGTTCTCGAACATCTAAATTTATAGAGAATTACTTGAATCTTTGTAACAATATAATTGATTTGTTCATAATTGGGGCCAATATAAAAATACACAAATTCTTTTGGTGATATAATTAAATTGTGATTTAAAAAGAATAGTATTCCCACTTCTTCCAAAATTCTCACTATAGGCGGACACTCAACTAAAAAATGCTTTAAGGTTTCAAAATCATTTTCACAAAATAGCAGATTCTTTTAGATTAGTCTTCCCGAATGTATTTCCTAAAGTTAGAGTATTTGTGATGATCCTATATTTTAACCAATACATGGAGTAGTCAAAAACTTTGGAATTCAGAATTTCTAATATTTTAGAGGTAGGTACATCAATTTAAAAAAAAAATTCTTGTCTTCTTGAAATTTGTTGGATAAAACATTTGTTTGATTGCTTGTTGGTTAAAAGTTTCCTAAAATTGTTATTAGAAAAAGAACATAAAAATTATAAAAACAGTCACGTTGGCCTATGTCTCGTTTCTTAAAGTTAGTTTATATAAAATTCCTTGTTTTCTAAAATTTCACTCGAACTAAAACTCATATTGTTATTAAAAATCTCATCTAAAAACTTAGTTTTCCTTAATGGAGTGGTGGATATAAAAGATAATCGCCCATTGTCAATTACAGGTTCATGTCATTTCATTTTTTCAAGACTTATAAATTATGTCTACACTGCTTTCAATCGTTTGTTTTTTCAAGAAGAGTAATACTCTTTGCCAATTCAAAAATGATGTCTGGTCCATTGCCTTTTACACTGTCAATTCTTTATTTTTTAAACACTAATTGACTATTTATTACTTCCCTCCATACTGATCCTTTAGTAAGCATTCTCTTACACCAAGAAAATAGTAAGACCTTCCAAAAGTTCTTGAAATTTATTAGCCGAGTCCACCCCATTTTTGGCCGATGTTATACGGTTCCATGAAATCAACTTACTGTGCCCTTCTGGAAATAAAAAGTTGTCGCTAATTGATTCTACCTTTAGGGATAAAATCTCAGAAAATGGAGTCAGTTTTAAAATGTGTACAACTCTTGGCATTATAAGAGAGTTCCAAACCCCTATTCTGGACGGTAGGTTTTTTCCTAAAAATGTTGTAAATTTGAAAGCTGATGTCCTTAAAATGTCTTCTATTATTCTTTCATTTTCTAAAAGATCGGAATCATCAATTGTTAAAAGTGCCGAGTACTCTTAAACGAGGAACAATTTGAATATCTTTATTTCTTATTCAACGGTGGCAGAAGTAATAATAGATGTTGTTTTTTTTTTTATATCCAATCCAGAACATATTCCATATGCTTCAATAAGTTTTAAGGTTTTCTTCAATCGACTTATTTATAATATTTATAATACTTGGGTACCACCATACCTGCCATGATAATGTCGTCAGCAAAAGCTTCAATTTTGATTTCTCTACTATCAATTTCCAAACCTTTGATAGCCATGCAATTACTTATCTGATCAAGTAACGGATTTAAATCTAAATAAATACGCCGGGGAGACGGGGTCTCCTTGACGACATCCATTTTTTACACTAAAAATATTATCTGTTCTTTGGTAAATGTATTTATATAAAAAACTGATATCATATTTAAAAAGTATTGCTAAAACCTTGTATACAAAGACAATCTAAAATCCATTGATGTGAGATGCTGTCGAAAGCTTTTTTTAAATCTATTGCCATGACAGCAGCATCTAAATTATGTTCCCTGTTTCGTGATATTGCATCCTTGATCCCCCGCACTACATCTTCCATATAACGGCCCTGCACAAATCCCTTCTGAGCGGGATGTAAAAGTATTGGTAAAATTTTCTTGATTCTCTGTGCTAAAATACCGCTATATATTTTATAAGCTACATTTAGCATTGTGAGCGGACGTAAATTATCATTAAAACGTAGGTCTTTTCCAGTTCTTGGGATTAAAATAAGTTTCCCTGTTGTTAAGTACGTTTCAAAAGTACCTTTAACTGTTGCTTCTTTAAAAACTTGTTGTAAAAGAGGAAATAGAAGTTCATTATATTTTTTATAAAATTCCATTGGAAAGCCATCCGGGCCGGGAGCTTTATTGAGTTTTTTAGAATTTCATATATATTGTTCAATCTCAGAGCATGTAATGTCTAGCTCTAATAGTTTAAAGAATGGTTTTGCCTTCTCCAGATTGCAAAGGTTACCAGCTTCATAAGGAAAAGTAGGGATCTTGGGTTTACAAGTTTTACTAGTCTTGGTTATTTCATTGAAATAGTCATAATCATTATACAAATCACTGTAGAAACTTTTAATGGTTTCCATCACCGCTTTAAGGTTTTCTATTAAAGTGCCATTTGTGTCATATATTGCTCTTATATTCTTCTTTGACATAGCACTTTCTTCATGTTTTTCATACGTTTTAAAATCATTTGGTCACTTGGAAGTGTCGTCAACCCATTTCGTATTAAGTGTCCTTGGGCATTTAATTTTTTTTTCTCTCATCATTTGTTAGATATTCATTTGCTTTCCTCTCTACACTATTCAAAGCATTTGACTGTTGCTTGATTATTGAATTTAACTGAACACCTAATTTTATATACTCTCTCCTAGAGCAGTCTAAAATTAATTCAAAACATGAGATGGTGTTTTAATAATATTGAATCTTAATTTAAAAGGATCTCTTGGATTATTTCCTTAATCTTTGAATGAGTCGTAGTATCTTGTAAAAGCCTAGTATTCACTTTCCATTGATTCCTGCATTGCTTTCCTTGTTGTCTTAGTTCAAGCATAATGGCATTATGATCAGATAATATGCAGGCAGTGTTAGGTAGTTGGAAAAGCTGGAGTAAAGTTCACTCGATATAAAAAAGTAGTCTAGCGGGAGCTTTTAACAACTGTCCCGTCTATATTATGTATAAAGAAAGAATGAATAAGTTTTTTGAAAATTTCATTGCTACATCTAACAAACGCCTTTCGGTCAGCAACTTTTTCAAAGCTGCATTTGATTTTTATTGTTTGTACACTTATAATTAAATGTATCTCTTTCTTGATCTAGAGATATATTAAAATCTCCCATTAATAAGATATGGTCAAAAGTTTTATTATTGTCAGTTAAAACTTCCAAAATAATTTTATCATAAAATTGGGGGACATCGTTATTAGGTCCGTAAATGGATACGACATATATATATACCGGGTGTAGAAAAAAATCGAGGACAGTTTAGTGAAAAAAGTAATCATGGCCTTGCTGAGGCTATTAGTTATCATACAAAAAAATATTGTTTTTTTAGAAATATAATAAATTTATAATTTAATCGATATATCCCCCTTCTGCAGCCATAACTCGCTCCAGTAGGGGTCTGAAGCTGGCACAGACATCATGGATGTTCTCAGCAGGCATAGAGACCCAGGCCTTATTAACGGAACGGTTCAGGGTTGAAAAAATTTAATGCACTTTTGGCAGGCCTTGGTCTCTACGCGCGCGTATATGGAGAAGTCCTAAGGGTTCAAATCTGGACTCTGGGGAGGCCACATATCCTTTGCCCAAAAGTTCAAATTTTCGTCCATGAAGGCTTGAGTGGCTTTGGAGTTATGTGCAGGCGCCCCATCCTGCTGGAAAACATATGGACGATCACCAGCAACCTTCTTGATCCAAGGAATGACTTTTTGACGCATCCCATTAATGTAATCCGCTGACGAAAGCCGGAATCCCGCAGGGAACCAAATTGGGGGGAGGATATCGCCCATGGATGCAACTACACCAAGCATCATCAGAAAACTGGGTGTTTTGTAGTCGTATGGAACTTTCCTGAATCATCCTCTTGTGTATCCTCAAATGCAACAAAACGATCATTTTGACGATTAACGAAGGGATCGACGGTAAAAGTCTTTTCGTCTGAGAAGAAGATAATGCGGCCTCCATTCGACTTCAGTGAATTCAAGAGCTTCTTGGATCTCTGCAACCTCCTTTCACGTTGTTTTTGTGTCAACAATGGCCTCTTTACAAGCCTAAAACTTTTTCCACCCATCTTTTTAACATCTTTGGACACGCTGGTCTTGTGGATGCCCAAATCCTTGGCCACGGCGGACATTGACTTGGTTGGGTTGCATTTGATGATGGTTGGGTTAATTTTTTTCGGCCGGCCACTCCAACGTTTCCGTTTAAGGTACCACAATTCATTTTTTAACTTTGCAACCTTGTATACGAAGCTCCTGGCACATTTGAGATGGTTGGAAATGGCTGTCTTGGTCCAACCCGCGTCAAGAAGTGTGGATGCTGACATACGCTTGGCTTCAATGTCGTATTTATAAGGGTCGTACAATAAATGTTTAGAAAAAAAGTAAGGAAAACTTCTGAAAAAGACACGGTCTATATAAAGTTTTCTCTCCAAACCTCTCAATTTTAAACGAAAATAACTCAAAGGTACTGTCCTCGATTTTTTTTCTACACCCGGTACATATATATTTAAGGAAATTAAATCAATCAATAGGTATGTAAAGGAATGAGGCATTAAAGGATTACCATACATTGGATATGGTTACGTTAATTTCCCGATAAATATTCTTAATATGAAGGTATAGTATGTTTATAGTGTAATAAAGGTGAATGATTGGTAGAGGGGGATATTGTAATGCTTTCAAAATACTTTAGGAGAAAGTTTTGTATGCTCATATGTGCTTCAAGGGGATGGAAATTGTTGTATATGAGATTTTCCCTATAAATTTTTAACTTAGATTTTTTTGTGTCGAAATAATGAAATTCAATTGGAATGGTTTAATTGGAATATAAATGGAAATATACTTTGGGTAATATTATTTGTATTAAAATTTGCTATTATAATTTTTTCTTTTTAATGAGAGTCATTCAATGAATGGCTTTTTAATGAGTATTTTATTTCAGTATATTTAGAATTACACAACCCATCAAATGGGACATTGATTTATCGACCTTTTATTTTTAAAGAGCTAGTCTACTGCACTCATTTATTATTATTATTTAATTATATAATAAGCACTTATTATTTGGTGCTATGCTTTACTGTACTGAAGACATGTTTGAGATTGAAGTATATTTTTACTACTCCTCAATACTGGGCTTATCTATTGTAAAATAAATAAGAATAAACATAATTTTTATTTACTTCTGCTAAATGGTTCCTGAATACGATAGTATATATTTCTAGTTTATAAAGTTAAAAGAACGGGGATTACCTATTGATATTCGGTACATCGGTACACAAGGCAGTATTTTTGACCGATATCGCTGCATTTAGAAAAACTACGGAATGCCACTAGTGATTACATGATACCAGTCAATCGGTGGCAGAAGATTGTAAGTAAATATTATATATATATATATATATATATATATATGATATACTAAAACAACAAGGAAAAGAAGGCTCGCGAGGAAAATACGATGAGGGATCTAAAAAGGAAAAAGGAGAATACGCGTACACTCTCCCCTTCCTTATTTATTTCATAACAAATAATGATTTTGAGAACAAAATATATATTTTTTACTATTTACAAATTTTATGGGCATATATTAAATAAACATAGATACATTTAAGACATTCTGCAAAATTATAATAACATACATACATTTTGTTTATTCTCCTTTAGTTTTTTCAATCTCTTAAAATTATTTGTCATATTTTGACTGCTTGTTTTTCTTTTGTTTTTGTGAATTTGATCATTGATTTCCGAAACATAATTTTTGGACATACAATTAAAAATTTTAGCAGCGATTTGTGGAATAAATTTTTCAAAGGAATGGTTTTCTTTAGCATTCTGCTAAAATAATTTCCAAAGCGTAAGTATCATTTTACAAAAATTTAATAAAAGAAAGAACAAAAAATTGAAGAAGGGGAAGAAATCAACTCTTTGAAGATACTTTTTGAATTTTGAATTTATGAAAAAAATGCATAAACAAAGAACACGTTAAAAAAAGAACATCAGAAGGACGAGTTAGCCCACCTCGATTAATTTGATCTAAAAGTTTACTTTCATCATCAATATTTTGTAAGGAGAATAATTTTACATCGAATTTTATATTTAAAGCTGTCAATAAATTGTATCAAGAATGACAGGCTATAGTTTTACATAAGGAATGTGCGATATAACCAGAACAAAAGTAAACTATAGATACGTCATTAATATATTTAAATGAATCTTTAAAAGTAAAATGTTTTAAATTGGAATATATATATATATATATAAAGAAGAAGACTTAATCTTTTTATTTGTTGAATTTATATCCTCAGAAAAATGATATTCCAGATCTTTCAGTGAAATTTTGCCTAAACTTATGATATTCTTCATTCGAAGGCATTTTTCTTAATCCAAATATTGGCGCACGCTTAATTCAATGTTCGTCCCACATCTTCTCTTATAGAGTCCAAACCGAGCTTCAATACAATCTGAATTGATGTGGCCAAGAAGAACGTAATTGACATCAGTTTCTTCGAGCAAATCTTCAGCCAATTCGCATAAGCCTTTTGAAGTTTGTTTAGCTGCTAAAAAAGTGTCACGAGTAAGACTTGAGGCTTTATCTCCCGCTGCCTCCCATTCATTCAGCCATGATGTAAAGTCTCGCAAATATTCTAATTGGGAGGAATTAGAAGTAATGGCTCTTTTCCAAGGGTTTCTTTTATGAAAGCCTATTTGCGGAGAACGGGTATTAATTATCATCCACCACGTCCATATTACCTCCAAAAAATTGCCGTAACCATCCAATCTTTTTTGTCTTCTTCACTCCCATAGTGACGTAAAGCGGCAATGGTAGACTCGTGAAATAGACTGTTCGTCAGCTTAACGTTCATTTTTTCTAATGTACGGGGGTACAATACTCGTTCTGTGAGCTTATGAGCTATTTTTAATGGTTGCCCTAATTCAAGATTGTATAGATTTACAATATATGCCATATTTCCTTCTATTTTTTGGCCTCTGAAATTTGGACAGACAAAATGGCCACGAGACACGAAGTTATTATAGAAGTTTTTCATAATGTGAACAGAATCAAACAATAAATACATTTTCCTATCCGGAGTCAGAGGATGATGAATAAAAGTATTGATGCTTCCATGGCATAATTCTATGGAATATGTTTTCTGATTCACTTTGTGGGCGTCACAAATGGTGGCTCGAACAATAAATCCAATTTCCGTTACAACTTTGATCACTTGATCAAAGATGATCTTTTTAATTGTTCCAGAATTCAAAGTCGAAACAGGCTGCATAACTATCATGTCATGATAAACTGAATGAAGGCTCTTAATCATGACACAAAATAGGGTCTTAGTTACTTGATCATCATCCACCCCATAAAAATTCCCAGCAAAATATTCAACTCGTTTTGTACAATATGTTTCGTCAAAAATTATTATCCCTATTTTGACTTAGAGCCTTGAAGCGAGCCTTTAGGTAAGTTATTGTAGAGTCAGCCAATCCAGTTTCTAAATTCAAAGATGAAGAAAGTTCCGTAAGGCGACGTATTGTAGGTAATGTGAGAACTTCTTTACGTAGATCTCTATAAAGACTCGTTGAGAAACCTTTCCAGGACATAGATAAGGCGTACAAGGCAGGACTGTATCTCCGTTGTTGTGGACATTTAAACAACAAGGATAATTGTTCAATCAAAAAGTTTAATTTCTTCTCTTTTGCTTCGTCCAAATGGGGCAAGATATTTGTCAAATGATTTAAAGCTGTGTTTAATTCATTTTCCAAGCTAAATAGTTGATTGGTGGAAGAGTTTGATGTCAATGAATTTAAGAAGGCCAAAATATTAAGAAGGGTGTCACATTTGTATTATGATTGTTCTTGGTGATATGTTCGAGATGATTAAAAGATAGATCTCTATCTTTCACCCTGAAAAATACAACATAGCAGGGAATAAAGTCATCGTAGTTGTATGAATCAGTATAATAAGAAAATACTGAGGAATAGTCAAGTTTTGATATGTGAAAAACAATATATAAATAAAGAAGGTTAAGGAATGAAGTTTGGCTTACCGTATATGGATTGTCATTTCTTCATTAATCTTTAGACTGAAGTCTATTGACGGTCCTCCATGACTAAAGTTCATCTTGAAGAACACCAGCTCTTTATCTTTTTCATCATAATGTTCTTGAACGCCGCTCGGAAGGCAAGTCCTATCCATTTTAATTTGAAGCTCTTCGAGTGTTAAAAATGAGTTGGCCTCTTCAAAAGCCTTAATCTTTTTTAAAATCGCTCGTTTTCATTAAGGAGTCGTGAGGAGGAGGTTGAGGTGGAGGAACGCTTTGGAGGAGGCTTTTTTGAATAGTAGTGAGGAAGATTTGGAAAATTGGAAGGGACGGCATCTTTTTTTAATATCTTAAGACAAAGAGTTTTTCCAGATCTGTCTGAACGTGATGGATTAGAGTCAGTAGACTCTGGCTTATAATCGGAGTCACACAACGCAAAATGTCTTGAAGGTATCTAATTTTTTCGCAGAACAGCCTTTGTCCAGAGTTGGCGTAGGGACTCATCCTTGGGGAATATATGAAACCGTCTCTTTTCCCCCTCATTGCCTTTGCTTGTAGCCACTCTTGCAACCCAGAGCAACACAAACTTCCCCATTGTCGTCTAGTTTGAAGATAAATAGGTAGTTCTAAAACGATTCCTCTACACACTCCCACTACTTAATTCACGCGGCAAATAAATAAATTAGCCGATCCCACTTTGTATTTGTGTTTTGAAAGGTTGCGCGACTTTACCATTCCTGATTGTTTTAGTATTCATTGGTATAATATATTATAAAAATAGTCAATATTAACTCCAGTCAAGCATTTAAAAAAAAAACAGACTTTAGCCATGTAAATGTAAAAATTGTTGCAACAGCACCCTTAATCATCAATTTGTAGCTGGAAGCGATATTACACTCTGCAACTGCATATTGAACATCACTAAAATATATTTTATCATTTTTTCAAACTGTGACTGTACTCTGTTCGCTATGATGTACTCTTGGCGCTATCACAATTTGGTATGAGAGAATCAACAAAGCCGAGAATAAGAACTGGTTTACACAGCAATATGCTCTTATTTATAAATTTAAACATTTCTTAGTTTGATGTATTTCTTTGGTCGGACAAAATTCAAAAATAAATAAACGTATTATGCTTAAGTTTACTTAGATAATTGAAATAACTTAGAAACTGTGTCATGGGCCTTTAAATCTTAATTTATAAATCTACCGATAACAGTTGTACACGACTTTCTACCGCCACTCAGCGGTAGATTTTTTCTACAGCTCTGAAATATTATTAGTTGATATTTATTATGAATGTCATTATTTAAATTTATAATACGCTATTCAAAAGATTCCATTATCATAACAAACAAACCATAATGAACGTCAAACTCTTTATTTGCACTTATTTGTCATTTTGTTCATCACATATTACATATTGTAAAGGACTTTTCAGCTCCTTTGCAAAATCTTACGAACGTGTGACTAATTTAAATTGGACTATAAAGTATTTAATCATGCAACCTATCTCCAAACATGTTTTTTTACACAAAGGCAACTTTATAGAATAATGATAATTGTACTGAATATATAAATTGATTAGTTAGCATTCGGCCGAAGAACTTAACATTTGTTATTTTAAATTAGGCTTTAAGTAACTGGAATGGAAAGCTCTAAAAAAATATTTTATAATTTTTTCGGCTAAGAATACAATATGCAATGAGTAATAAGTTCCCTTTATAGCAGAGTGCCAAATTGTTAATGTAATGTGGCCCATGTTGACTGATCTTTTCAAACAATGTATGTTGCACATTTTTACTATTTACTCTTGTTTCGGTACATGATCAAAATAAATATTATAACCACAAGTAGCATTCATGGCAGTTTATGTCATGATAGGAGTTGTTTCTTGAGTATGAAATGCATATAAAACAAATACCATATTTTTGGCAGAGTGTAAATCTATTTGAGTTGCATATTAAATTTACATTGAATATGATACTGTTTTTTGAGGAAAAGTATATTTTATTTTAAATTTAGGCCCTTCGTAATAAGAAATAGATTGTTGATTAATAAAAGTTTATCATTTATACCTTCCAAAGTATTACAAAAAATATTCCGATTTTATAAGCATTAAAGATACACTTTTGAGCATTCAAAAATTACATTCTTAATTAATATAAATTTTAAGTAATATATATACTTTTCCCCACAAGTGATTAATTATGAGTTATCTTATAATTACGTTACTATTTTATTAAATGGATTTGATGTTATGATATGGTATATCTACGTTGTGTAATACGGTAACCATTTTATAATCAAGTATAAAAAATACATACGGCATGAATTAAAATATTTCTATATATTTGAACAATCCAGAATTTTCCTCTACTAAAAACCTAATTTATGTATTTTTAATATATGTGTTATTTCTTTCAGGAAAAGAAAACTATCAAATGGAACTCGGCCATTAAGAGATGAACTTCCTTCAAGATGGCAAACCCCTTTCAGCAGGTCTTGAGCGCTCGGTATATGCAAGATATAATCAGTGGGAACATACCAGATCTCATTCGACCCACATTTAGTCATCTTGGACTCTATATCGGACTCGTAGCCTATACTGCCATCGGTGCAAAGGTAAGACCGGATTCTAGAAAACTAAAATCACGCAACTTGAAGAAATAAATTAAACACGAAACCTTTATTGAAAAGTTCTCCCTACTGCAAATGACTTTCACTTTAAATCATAGTAAATCCTTTAAAAAACTCTTATTCACTTATATATAATATTTAATGGTTGAAGTATGTTTTGTAAAATGCATATATTGCATGAGAAAAATTGAAATATAGGAAATTATTTTTTAATATTATGTACTAATTGTTTTATAAGGAAAAACATAGTTTGTCGAGTGTAAAGTAATTCCTTATAAAGTGTGTTTGAGAAAAAAAATTGTAATGGAAAGTACCATAACTAATTATTTTAAATTATTTGTTATTACTTATAATAAAAAAGGGCACTATACAGAAAGGATATCTTGTTTCACAATGATTTTTTTAAATACACAACGAGATATAAAAATTGATTTTATTTTAAAGCAACTATGTAAGTACTAAGTTGAAACAATTTACATCCTTACAAACAATAATTTAATATCAATGGCCACATTGTCTACTTTCAATGTCACACATTCGAATCATCAGACGGAAATAGCACTTTTATCAACTTCATCAGCCTTGTCATCATTTTTATATTAAACTATGATAATGCTATTCACGACATATAACCCAAAAAAACACAGTAAACAAATAAATAAATGTGTTAAAAGATTTTTTTTTTGTGGATCCGCGTAATGAAATTAAAGATAAAACACATCATGTCGATGAAGAAAAATATACATTGCAGTTGATATTTAGGATAGACATTTTTTTGTTGCAAAAAATAGAGCCATTAGTATATTACTTATACATACATAAAAAATTCATGAGTGTGTCTGACTACAAACTTTCAAACGAGAATTTTAGTAAAAATAGAGTTTGTTTTTTATTATATCTATATAATAATTATAATTATTTTCAACTTGCTTTTGTATTCTGATAGTTTTTGAATTGTTATTTATAAA
>CP045896.1:28901953-28918369 GCA_013387185.1 Caligus rogercresseyi | reverse complement strand
TTTCCGATTATCAGAGAAGTCACATCATCGTGTTTCAATATTACTTAAATATTATATTTCATTTCAGGTCTAAACTAAAATATTTCTGCAACGTCCAGATGCTTTGCAATCTTTTGAAATAAGAAACCAGCGACAGCCAGTGTCGAGATGTTGTGCTGCGAATCCTTCAAGCGATTTTATTGTCCTAGTCACTCTTTTTAATTTCGACTCAAACGAGAATTAATACATCTTATTTATCTTCAATTGTATTTTAATTATTAGGTGTTAATATTGCAACAATATTTGGTCATTACACACTTAAAGACAAAGTTCTATGCAACAACTATCAGTTATTGTTTATTAAAAACTTGCAAATTATTTTGATAATATTAATTTGTACAGTAAGAAGCATGGCTCAAAGTACAAATGAAAAAAATATCTTCATCGCTCTTCCTTATATCTCTTTTATGTCTTTAGTGAACTACTTTTACTTTTCCCTCTCTCAATTACCCTGTTCGAATGGATATATTTAATTTTTCAAAGGTTTTGCAGTAGAGTTTCGACGGATAATCCATTTGTAAGGTTCAAACTATTCCCGATGTCCGATTTATTGGTCGATTGGTTCTCTTATATATAGCTATAAAATATAAAGTAAATAACGCATAATGTTATAGAAAACAACTGCGTTTTTGTTGGCTCTTATCAAACAAACATTACACCTACTGCTTTGAAGGAGGGTCTTTCTTTTACTAGGTATGATCCCCGAAAAATAAAAGGACCTGATGACCCCTCATCTTTATTCAAATGAATGTATTTGGAGCATAGAGATAAAAAGATATAGAGAGACTATTCCCTTTCGTCTGTGTCCAATATAAACAACGCTATTGTACTACGTCATATCATAACTGATCATAGAGATAGAATCTGTCTCTATGATCATCGTTACGATGACTTAGTACAAATTCCTTTGTTTTATTGGACACAACAGAATCAGCTGAAAGATTTTTCTCTGCTATTGAAGGAATCAGCTCTCTATATTTTATATCTCTATGATTTGAGACCCTGGAATATAGTCAAAAGTATTTTCTAAATAAATCTACGACTAAAATATGTAACTATCGGTTAAAAAAATTGATAGTTTTTAATGTACACTCCGCGCTGAAATATCAATTGACCTTTATTTTGTAGCACTTGGGCAAAGCCATACCCCCAATATAATTTTTAATCCCAACGGATGTAACTGAAACTTATGTGAACTATTTTGACTACAATAATGAACTTAACATTTTGTTCATTCGAGTACTTAGATTCATTGGTGACAAAGAACCCTTTATAAGACATTTTAAGCATATTGAAAAGACCCTCTCCACAGGAGTACACATCAAGTTACTATCCCCATGCCAACTGTACTTTTCCCACTCTCTCCTCCAATAATTTTTGCACAGCTTTGAGTTTTATAGGGACCTTTCTCACATCTTATGTGCAAAAAGAAGTATATTTACCTACCAATAAAATACTTTGGTACTTTACAGATGTATTTATGGGGGATTCCGTGCTTTATGCTTTAAAAAGAGGCTTACAAGAGACGGGATACTTTTCAGGGTGGCTTAAGCCCTTGAAAATCTGCATGATAGACTCTGAAATGCGGGAATATTTTTATATTGCCCATTAATCTTATATCTATTTTATGATATGACTCCTAGCCATGACCACATTGAGAGAAATAGTTTTCTTGAAATTATAGTTGTTGAATGACTTTAATTCAGAGCATCAATGCTCTTACACTCATAGATACTAAAAATAAATACAGTCAAAATCCATACTATAATATAAATATAAAGAGAAATCTTGGCTATAAAGATATAAAAATCCAGTCAATAGCCATTGCAGCACTCTGAGCACTGGCATTAGTGTGCGCATCTCTTAGGGACTGAGAAAGATCCACACCTATTAGAGGTTGACAGCGAGGCAGCTGTTTGTTGATGCAGGCTTTTTTTATGCTTCTTGAGGGCCCTGTGTAGTGAACCTATAGTTTTCCTCAAGTGTCCTTGCCTGAGAGCAACCGTCTACATTAATTGCCCTCCAAGTGGCCATGACTGCCTGTATAGTTTCATTGGATATATATATATAATAAGTAACAACTTTAAAATAAATACCAAGAAACATTTCGCTTACAAAAATCACGAAACAAAGCTTCAATAATTTATGCTTGACGATAAGAAGGTCTCTTATTTTATTTTTTCTTCATATATGTTAAAAATATAATACATATCTCTTATTGTATAGAGTGAGTACAATATTTTTTTTAAATAAAGACTAAAATCGTATTCTCCTGAGTCAAAAGTTCAGGCACAACAAGGATCTAAACTCATCATAGACCCTACTTCATAGTATTTGTTTAAAAAAAAGCAAAGGTGGTGTATTAACTTACATTGTTCATTGCATGATTGCATGAGTCTTTTATTTTTGTTACTTTAGTTGCTGTAACAACTTCATTATAACACTTTTTGACCTTCATTAAAGAAAAGAAACTTGTGTTTTTTTTTCATTAGAATTCCGTATAAAGAAAATTGTGCGTATATTAAACACACACTCATTTGCTTAAAAAGCAAATAAAAGTATTACCATATCAAATATATACTATGCGTAGGATATCCGTAAAATATTATCCAGTTTTTCTTGCTTTCATATGTAAATATCGTATTATGAGAGCCCCATAGCGAACCATAAGGTCTCAAAACTCCCAGTGTGGAAAGTCGAACACCATCAATATGACAAGTTTTCTTAAGTTAGAAAAACGTAGCTATTTTAATATTTCGTGAAATAACACTTTTGTAAACAATAAAAGTTTATATCTATAATTACCTTTCATACACGTTTGTTATTATTATTATTATATATGTATATATGTGTACCTACATTCCTTAATAGTCTCACAATTTATTTTAAATGCAACCTAATAATCCCATGTAGATAGATGGACTAAGTAGTAGAGCAGGGTCCCAAAGACTTCTTGGGATTAAGTGCCTAAAAAAGTAAATTGGGAAAGACATTTACTTACATTTATTAGATATCTATAAATTCACATATAAAATGATAATAATAAAAGTAATATTAATGGTTCTCTCATTTAATTGAAGAGAGATAACAGCCAAGGGAACAATAAAATGAGCACCATTCTAAAAAAATATACTTTTTTCCTCAATTTTTTTCATTTTGAAGTTAGACAAAAAAGAGGAGTGATTTGTCAATAATGGACAGACAATTTGCCAGAGGATATTTGGGAGAACCCCCGTTATTCCATTTATCGAACGATGTCCTATTTATGTCTACCACATCGGCCTATATTGTAATCAGATACTCAACAGAGAAGACGAACATCCACTTAAAGAGCTCTTTAATGACTCAGACGGCTATCGTACTTGGTGATGAAAAGATATCTTTGTAATAAAAAGAAAGTGTCCTTAAAATTATATTTATAGTTGTTTTTAAGATGCGTAAAATAAGCACGTAAAATGATAATAAGTTTTCCACAACTTCCAGGAGGCAAGTATTGAAGCGCATTTTGTGAGGAGGGCCCCCCTAGAGATTACACCATGACTTAATTGAAAGCCATATTTTATTCGATTGTCTTCCTACTTTTATTTATTTATGGAAAGAAGCGTGTCTTGAACAGACTTGAGCTAATGAAATCTTGAATCATTTTTTTAACTCTATATAATGAGATAAAAGATGACAGAACATTGGAGGCAATTTCATCCATTCCATATATTACTTGTCCATTCCAAGAAAGTTAAATATAAGAGCCGAGTTTCGATTCACAAACATTTGGATAAGCTTGGCCGCGGATCAACATTAATAATTGTTTATTTTTTCGTATGTTATATAAGGTAAAGTATCTTTATTGATTTCTTATAGCATTTGATATGCAATGTCCATCCTTTACTGGTCCGGTAGCTTTGCTCTCCAAGATGATCACTCTCCACATTTCATGATGAAAATATGAAGTCTCATTCTCTCTTGTTTTCTTTCTGTCGCTGTCTCTCTCCCAACAATGGAGATCAAATACCCCAATATTCAACATTACCATGATTTGCTTATGCACTCTATATGGGATGTACTCTATATGACCTTCAGATCCTAGCACGCATCCCCAACACTACCGGGTGTTGCAAAAGTCTTTTCCCATCTGGACGACGTGAGCAGTAACCACTAGTGATTAATCATGACGAATGTCTACATGTTAATGTTTATTAGGGGTTTGTTGTACATATTAACAGATGCTATTATTGATGAATTTGACCTCCTTTGGCCTCGATAACGGCCTCTAGGCGGCGCGGAATGCCCTGCAGACGTCAGCCACGTACACTTTGCGCATGGACCTCCAAACCTTGTTCACGGAGGTCTTGAGGTCGTTGACATTGCTGTGGCGGATTTTACAGGCCTTGCTCTCGACATGCCACCAGATGGAAAAGTCCAGGGGTTCAAGTCAGGGCTCTGGGGGGCCACATGTTCTTGGGCCAGGTCTCCATGTTGTCAGCCATCCACTTTTGGACCACGTTGGCCGTATGCGCGGGTGCGCCATCCTGCTGAAAAACGTAGGACGACTTCTTGGCCTTCTTGGTGATCTTCAGGACCTACGGGAGGACCTTGGTCTTCAAGATCTCCAAGTAGTCCGCAGCTGTGAGCTTGTAGCCCGTGTCAAACCAGATGGGCGCCATCTTGTCCCCCGTCAAGGCTACTATGCCTAACATCATCACGGAGGTCGGGTGCTTGGTCGGTCGTGGTTACGTTGCGGATGTTGTAGTCCTCCTTGTTGAAGCAGACGGTCCTGCGACACACGTTGGTGAGTGTGACGATGTCGTTGGTGCCGTGGCCGGTGCGGATGAGAACTGCTACTTCATGCCGTTTTGCTTCCATGCTGGGCACACGTTTGTGTAGCTAATGTACAGTACTTTGTTTTGAAGATGACGTCATGTTCTACAATTCTCACGCAACAAAGTTTCACAGAAAATATCTTTAAACCTCTCAAAATACAGTTAAAACATGGGAAAAGACTTATGCAACCCCCAGTATGTCATCATCCAAGTTTCATCATACGCTCTATGAGCTTTTAGATCTGGTTTCAATCCACCAATCATTCTACAAGTATTTAAAAAGCTTATCTTTCTTATTCACTATTTAATGAGCATCATGAAGGCAAATGTTTCTCTTTCTATTATTGTCATATAGAGTAGTTTTTGCTAAGGGGAAAGTCCCTAAGCAAATCATCCTCTTTCCTGATATTCATCTTTATTTATACACACAAAAAATACTCTGCATAGTGTACGTAATAATAATAATAATATCAACAACGAATATAATAATAATCGTTTCTGTCACAGTGGTTGATCATCATTAGAAGGGATTGCTTGTTTGCTTGCTTCATTGTGTAACTCAAACAATTACAAGGCCTTTCCTTACTCTGAGCTATTCTCTTGTCTCTTCTGGTTACGATAAGAGAGAGAGAAGAGAGAGCTCTCCACTCATCAATTACTCCTTAATACATGAGAGCATTTAACTTGATTGAAGAGAACATAAACTGGTGGTTAGTTAATTAGATTCTGCATGCATACGAGCAACAGAGTAACTACTTTCTCTCGGATTTTTGTTTACTCCTCATACGGCCCGTCAAATACATGGGGAGCATAAAAGGGGATTACATATAGGAGTATCCATTGGTAGTAGAGGTAAAAACCAATAACGTATCCATGGAGGAAAGTTAAAGGGATAAAATAAGTAAATTATCATTCTTTCTCAAGAGTTATTGAAGCTCCTGGATTGAAGTTTTAGTCAGGTTCATTTTCGAAAGTCATCTGTGACCGAATTTGCTACATTGCAATTAGATTCCTGAGTGGGTCACGCTGATGGTTTGATTAAGTTTTGTGTATCTTTATCCCCATGGATCGGAATAAACCAGTGAAGGATCACGTATTCACAGGAGTCCATTTGAATATATATATATATATGTATATATAGTTTATATATATATACGTATATATATATACATATTATATTATATATATATATATATATATATATATAATATATATATATATATATATATATATATGTATATATATATGGTATATATATATCTATATATATATAGGTATTATATTTATATTATAAATATATAATTCTATAAAAACTGCAGAGTGTTCTCTTTCTATCCAGGTAACACTAACAGCAGTTACCAAATGGTAATTGTATATTCTCATATCAGAAGATCAATTTTTTGGGAAGAGTACGTGCAAAAATGTATTTGCTTATATCTCTTAAAATATAGCGATTTTTAGAACACCAAACATATCAAATGAAAGCTTGGTTAACCAGCTTTAATATTTTGGTATACTAAATCATGTCAATTTAATAAGTAGAGAGTTATATGTACATTAAAAAAGCCTATCTCGCGTACAAAATGACGCATATAATGGATTATAAATGCGTCAGAGACAAAGTAAAATTTTGAGAGGATACCTTGACGCAAATCTAAGAAACAAATTATTTTTTTTTTTTCATAATCGATTTCTTATAGGTCAATACAGGCTCTGAATCATATGATGTAAACTCAGATTGTACTGAATTCTGAATTGATAGAATGCAACCAAGGTCATTTTGGATTTATCATCTAAAGTTTTACTAAACTTAAAAGTACTATTTTACTCTGAAGCGAACAAGTCATCTTCTACAGGCGAGTGAAGTTAATTGATACAAAAAAGCTATGAAATAAGCTAACAATACACACTCCATTTTTTGCTTTGTTTTTACTGAAAACTTTGTTTTATTAAAAAACATCAAACATACGTCTGGTAGTAAATTAGATTTCCTTTAAATTAATAATTATTATTGAAGTCTGTAACGTCCACCATTTTGAAGAAATTTGCGAAAAACTATATTTTTACTAAATTTTTAAAACTTTGACCTCGTTGCGCGACCTCGTAATGTTGACCGATTTTGTTCAAACTTTGTATGTCGTCTTCTTTTATCACCAAGTAACAGAAAATCCACAATGTTGCTAACATTTCAAACATTTGAAAAATAAGAACAACCCTAATATGTATATATGTATATATACAGGGTGATCCACTACAATGAGACACACGTATTACAATGTTTAATCATTGTATTAAATTTCTCATAAATATTGCTTAAATAAAAGTAATAGTATAATATGTAATAAACAATATATATTTTATAAACTTTCCATGTATCCTCCTTTGGCCTTCAGTACAGCTTTAAAACTCCTAGCGGTGGAGGCAACAAAGGCAGATATTTCTTCTCAGATAAGGAGGCCCATGGCTGAAGCAGTTTCTTTTTTAGAATCTCCACTTATGGTCAGGACTTGCTTAACACCCTTCTCTCCAGAATGGACTATATTCCATAGTACATGGGGTTCAGATCTGGGGAGGATGGTGGCCACAAGTACTTGGGCCAAAGTCTGCTAACATATCATTACAGAAGCTTTGAACCAATTTGCTGGTGTGGGATGGATCCCCATTTTGCTGGAACACTAAAGGTCTCGTTGGATACTCTCTTTGTACCCATGGGACTACCTCCTCGGAAAGAAGGTAAAAATAAACCGCTTGGTCGACCTTCACCCCCTCCTCGACGAAGATCAAAGGGGCCCTCTTCCCGTCCGACGTCACGCCCGCCCAGACCATGACGGAGGGTGGATTCTGCCTTCTGAAGGCTGTCTTCAGCTCCACGGGGATGTCCTCCTTCTTCCACGTCAAAATCCGGTCATTTTGACTGTTGTGGGTGGCCTGGACCGTGAAAATTTTCTCATCTGTCCAGAGAACTGATGGCGACCTGTCTTTGGAGAGTTGTTAAAATTTTTCCTCCCACGGATAAGAGGCTTGTTCATTATGGCCTGGGACAGAATCTGAGGTGGCTTATTCTTATAAGCGAGCATCCTCAGGTCTTTCCTGATCAATCTCCAAATGCTAGTGGTGCTCATGTACTCCTCTTTAGTCATCTGCCTCATGGATAAAGTTGGATTTGTCCTGAGTTTCTCCCTGATCCTCTTCTTCCCAGGCAGTGTCCTCACAATTTTTTTCCGGAAATGAACCTTCCTTGAAACCTTGCCTAACTCCTTAAAGGCTTTGATGGTCCTGTAGACCGTTGCTCCGCTCACTGTGGCCTTTAAAATCTTAATAATTTCAACCGTAAATTTTCCATTACGAAATGAGGCCAAAATCAAGTCACATTTATCCTGTTCAGAAGCAATTTTCTATTGGAAGCAGGGCTATCTCACACAACTTATTTTTATAAAAGTTGTAGCTGATATGTCTATCAACAACAACAAAATAAAAAATGGAGGGAATATTAAATTTAGGGAAACGTAGGAGTTACCAAAATGAGAGTCTCAATCTAGTGAATCACCCTGTATATATATTAGCATGACGATAGTAAATAAGCCTTATTCATATATACATACATGTAATTCCATTGAAAAAATAGAAGCAACAGCCTACCCTGGTATAACTTTAAAATTAATGTATTGATAAATCAACATTTTTCAAATGATAGACTAACTTCACCCCTGTTGTACATGTAAGAATGACCTTTATCTTTGTCTTTAAATAGGCTTTAAAACTTTATTTCAAACTCTTTCCACCCCTGCTGTGCATCCATGAATGAACTTTATTTTATTGCTTTTGATACTTATAAAGAAAACAAAATTCAAGCAAAGAAAAACAACACTTAAATTAAGCTTTGTATGTATGCAAAGCAATATACATTGAGTGGGATATATTAGGGATATTACACATTCATAAATGCATAACATGGGTGTGAGTATTATTATTATTTTTTCATCATGCAATTATTTAACAATAAAAAATTGTAGTAAGTGTGGCAGCTACAAATACGGATATATAGTTTTGACGCAAAATAATTAAGTCTCTACTTTGTGTTGTACCATAAAAAGGAAACTACCTTATTATTTTAATACTGTTAAATGTTATCTTTCCTTTTGGGGTTTTAAGGTATGAATATTGTACATATAAACCTTAAAAAGTTATTTAATGATATTGTGCAAAACGAGGCCTACATTTTAAACAGGGACCCAATTTGTGTATAATTGTGCTATGTTTTAATTAATAAATTTTCGATGGATAAATTCAGTAATCGTACTTGAGTTGCGTTTGGGTCGGGCCGCTGTGATGGAAATATTAATTTTCGACAAGAACTTAGTACTCGCCTTCATTGTTTGTTATTGTATGCACTGAAACAACGTGTCTCTAAGACATATGATTTTATGAATACTTATTCAAGATCTTAGCGACCAAATAAAGTTTCTTGGTATTCAAGGTTATAGGTGACATTAAATTTCTCGCAATGGCTACAATGCTTAAGCTAAGCATATTATATATGGCCCTTGTGGATCGAATACGACATTGATTTTAAAAATTGATAGTTTAAAAGAGTGTTTTTAAATTCATATATTATAAGAAATCCGTTTATTACCTCCGCCGAAGGAGGTATTGTTTTCACTGGCGTTTGTTGGTTTGTTAGTTTGTTGGTTTGTCAGCAGGATAACTCAAAAAGTACTGAACGGATTTGGATTGAAATTTGTGGAGTTGTTGGAAATGCCAAAAGCCAGAAGTGATTAAATTTTGGTATCTCTGAGTGCTTCTTTAAGATGCAAAATGAGCTAAATACTAATAAATTTTTCAAGTTAGCCTACTCTGCCAATAGATGTCGCTGTGATGTGAAATTGGGTGCCGGGAGCGTCTTCCTCTCGGAATTTCCGTCGAGGGGAACCCTCCCCCGTCCCTCTACTCCCCCCAGTCGTGAAAAATCCGCCTCGGAAGGCTCATAAGGACCCCGTGACGGCGGAGGTTTGCACTCTCTGAGTGTATATTTTCTAATACTTTTACAGGCCAATATTTTACCCTCTTGTGTCTTTCCAAATGTTTTATATTCATGGCGAGCAACATGTAATTAAAGAAACTAATTGTCGTTTACATGCAATCTAATTACGGTTCTTCTTCCTTTATTTCCAATAAACAATACAATATGGAAGTCCCAATGCGCAACAAATCCATATGAACAAACTTTTTGGGGTTGAAACAAATCAATGCATGAATGTCGTTAGGGTGCACGGTCCATTAGAGCCCCTTGAGAAACCACCCTTAGCTACAGTAATTACTAATACTCACGGAAGCTTTTTTTAAATAATTATAATACATTACAGCTTGAAAAGTACTAATGGATCACTGTTGTTTAAGTAGGATTTATTTGATTATGGATTAAAAGACCTGAAGTGTGGTAGTCACTCAAATATATAGTTAGTAGATATTCAAAATATATTTATTTAATATCCAGCTGATTCCAGTGATTTAATGTCAAGTGGAAAGAGTTTTTAGATTTTGCTGCATGGGCATTTTGATCCTTTTTGGTACACTTGTTAAACATTACAAGATAACTCCTTGTGTGAAATTCCAGATTGTTGGGATTCACAGGGATCATTTTAATGGCGATCAATGTTCTGGGCAAAGCCCAAAAAAACACTTGCAGACATTGGCACAAGGGTTGCCTTATCACATTTAATATTTGATTTAAAAGTAATCAAAATCAGAGATGGTCATGCCAGTTGACATGGAATAACAAGTGTACGCTGTAAGAACTTTTGTTAAGAGTATCAAAACCGCCGAAATTTAATATTCTTAATAAATATTTATAAAATATTTACTATATATATAATATATATATATATATATATATATATACCTATATATATATATCATTCCTTTAGATCAAACATACATGCTATTGATTAAATCATTAGACCTATGATTGAATTAAAATGAAAACGGCAAAATCATACAAATTAGATAACACATAATTTGACACATCTTTTGATATATGCTTTTTTGTTGTAATTTCAAATTGTTTTGTATAATTTTTACTTATCTCGGGGTTTGCAATTGATGAGCTCAAAACTATATAAACTTTATAATAATTAATAACTACATCAATTCAATGATAGTTGCTTCTAATTCTGCTTGGCTTCTGATTATAAAATAGTGCTTTATGTATCTATAATTTTTCTACAGACCAGAAAAAGCAAAAGACTATTTTTATTGTAATCAGATTATTGTTAAAACACCAATAATTTTAAAACCGATTCCCAATTCATTATTATTAGTATGCATATATATATATATATATATATATATATACATATGATATATATATATATATATATATATTGGGGGTATTATAGCAACCTAATATTAAGATATCAAAATTTATCCCCCTGCGAAAGTTGCGTCATAAGAAACTAAATGATTGTAGAAAAATGGATTTTGGTTTGACCCCCCCCTTACCCCCCCCCCCCCAAATTGCGTTCAAAGGTTTCGTTATGAAGCAAAACTTTTTTGTTATTACTTATTTTGGGATATTTTGTTTTACAAAATTTTGTTATGATCAATTTATGACTTTGTTATTTTTTGCAAATTTTCGACAAACAATATTTAGAGCCCATAAATGAGCATAAGTGCTGAAGCACCAACCATTTTTTAAATAACGGCTCTTACTAGGGTTCTTTTATAGTTTCAAGAAGGAAAAAGAAAAAGAGGGTACTCATGTTGATGTTTTTGAGTTATTTTTTAAATACGTTTCCTTTTCACATCTTAATTTTCATACAGTAACTCCCTCACATGAATACATTGATCACGTATTACTAAAAAGTGGCATAGCGGAAGATCAAGCGAAATAACTACTTTCAGTAGTCGAAGAACATTAAAGACTTGACACTTTGGTCACTGTTGTGTGTTACGGATGCAACACCAATGTCAGAATATGGTAAGGAGTATAAAAAAGACTCGAGTTATGTCTTAAAAGACCACTTCAGTTACCTTTTAGAGAAGTTTTTAAACATTTAGATGGCGCACAAAAGGACCTCGGACTTATGAAGGTACCATAGGAAAATTAATTAATACAGACTTTACCAAAAATTCAATAAAAAGTTTTTAATACTTGTAGGAAAAGTAAAATACTTAAATCAAAGTTTACTGTATTCTTTAAGCTCAGATAAAAATATTTATACGAAATTACATTACGAATACAAACAGGAAAATTTCGAATTCAAGCTTTTGCTACAGGTCTCCAGGAGCATTACATGAGGCAAAATGTCTTACCAAAGCCAACAGAATTTTCCTATAAATTTGGTCCATGAGTCCCACATAAAACTTGTAAAATTTATACTAAATTTTTACGCTCCTATATGGTTTCAAACCAAGTTAAATCCTCTTTTTATTGAAGGCTCAAAGCATTATAATTCGCCATAACTTTATTACAAGAGATTGATGAAAATTTAGCCCCATCAATATAAAAGTACTCAAGAGAAACGCTTTTTGCCCACCCTGAAATATATTGCTAGAAGGCCTAACCGATAAATAAATGGAAACAGATATTTGTCCTGAAAAAAGTTTTGTTTGCATATTAAAAACAAAGAAATTTTTAACTACCCAAACTATCAGTTGTAATTCTAAGAATTTTTTAAATCTTATCGACTGGTCAAATATAACTTTGTCTGTTCCTCCAATTGTGCCTGAGGAAGATCTTATAAAAGCAAAGAACATCCTTTAAAACTAATAAGTATCCTTGCCATTCACAATCAGTGGAAAGAGCTGTAAAACTAGTAACGGAGGCATCTGCAAAAGTTTATGGATATATCAACGTCATAGATTTACATTCTCAACCATATGAGGGAGTTACTGTATGAAAATTAAGATGTGAAAAGCAAACGTATTTAAAAAATAACTTAAAAACATCAACATGAGTACCCTCTTTTCTTTTTTCCTTCTTGAAACTATTAAAGAACCCTAGTAGGAGCCGTTATTTAAAAATGGTTTGTGCGTCAGCACTTAAGTTCATTTATGGCTCTAAATATTGTTTGACGAAAATTTGCAAAAAATAACAAAGTCATAAATTGATCATAACTAAATTTTGTAAAACTAAATTTTCCAAAATAAGTAATAACAAAAAGTTTTGCTTCATAACGAAACCTTTGAACGCAATTTGGGGGGGGGGTAAGGGGGGGGTCAAACCAAAATCCATTTTTCTACGATCATTTAGTTTCTTATGACGCAACTTTCGCAGGGGGATAAATTTTGATATCTTAATATTAGGTTTCTATAATACCCCCTAATATATATATATATATATTCACAGAACCATTCTCTAGAATTTAAACTTTCGTTCTACAAACATAATCTTTATATTATTTTTCAAAAAAACAGATGTAAACGTTTTAGTTTTAAAAAATATAGCAACAAGTTTTAGTTAAAAACTTTTTTGTTTTTATTTAAAATGACATGGAATGACGTCGAAGAAAAGCAAAAGTCAGACCTGGATTTTTACCTTTAGCAACTCAACGGTGTTCAGTTAATTAATGCTGCACTAATTCGTCGTGGTAAATATCCACGGGGAAAAAGGCGGGTATTAAAAGGTCCATGAGAATATGAGCGGAGAAAATTAGAGTGAGCCCACTTAACTGTGGTTTATAATGGCTATTTCGTTTAGAATTTTTTTTTTCTTCGATATCTCTTTTTAATATTTTCGCCATCTTATTAACATGCTCATCACCAACTTGTATATTTTTTGTGGTTAAAAAAATATCCATGTTACTATGTTTAGTTGTTCCCAAAGTAGACTTGTACTACCCAAAGTTAGTAAAATGCAAGGAGAATATAAAGAAGGTGAGTGAACAAGGAAACTTTACGTTGTGTTTTTTATTATTATTGGACTTAGGTTTTCAACATTGACGTCATATGTTTATTTATTATTATATTTACAAAATCAATTTATCAAAAGAATTGCTTTGTTGTGGAGTGATGTGTGAGTGCTAGAGATGGAAAGTCGAGGGATATTTTGGGCGTGTGAAAGGAAGAATGTCTGAAGGGTGCAATTGAGTTCAAGCTCCTAGTATCACTATTCTCTCTCCTCTCTTGAGGAATATTTATTTCATTTATGAAGCAGGCCAAGTCGGCCAGAACAGAAGGTATTTATTTTATATTTGAATCTCTGTTTTTGCTTCCGTTCGGAGGAAAGATAATAGTGATAACAAGAAGCTTGAACTCAATTGCACCCTTCAGACATTCCCTTTCACACGCCCAAAATATCTCTCACTTTTTTCCATGTCTAATAATAATATGCATATTTCCAATGACGTCATACAACAGCTGAGTCAGCTAACGCCAACCTGCCTGCGTTAGAGAGTTCGTTGTTGACACACCTTTATATATTCTCCTTGGTAAAATGTAAATCTATTGAAACAGATTTAACTCCCCATTTTTTATAAAGTATTCGTGTTTGGCTGTGATCTATTGTTACACATTTCTTAGAACTAAAATAAATGTTTAAAAGGAACTTTGTTTTAAAATATATAAAAAATGACCGTCTTAATTCAAACGATGCTTATCATCATGGCTTAGGAATTCGGACCCAAATAATGTCGGATAAGCCCAGAAGTACGCGGTAAAAATTAACTAAATAGGCAGATAAATAAGCAAAAAGGCTAAAAGATAAACAAATACAAAATATCATCCTTAGCGAAAATGAGGACGTTTTTAAATAAAGAAGATCAATAATGTTTATTAATGTCATTCTGAATAAAGTGCCAGCCGTTAATTATAAAATCAACAAAAATCGTTTTGTGGGTACTTTAATTCTTTAAAAAAATTACAACCTCCTCCTTAAAATGTGTGATATGAGATAAATTTGAAAAAGACCATATTGCCTTAATTGTGATAAAATGTCGTGTATGCCTAGAAAGTTGATTGTCCAGATTCCTAAAGTTATGATTATCATCGTTAATCTAGGATTTAATTAACTTGAAAAAAGTATTAATTTGAACTTACATGCAGTTCATTTACAACATGCACACTTTTTTGTTTGAAAGTGCGGTTCATATATATATCTATATATATACATATATATATATACTTAAAACGACCGGGAACCTTTTTCGCCGGGACCCGGGCCGGGACTTAAATTTTTAAGCCGGGCCGGAACATAATATATATATTTTCGTTCCTTTGACATTCTGAAGAGAAGAATTTTCAAACAAAAAAGTGACGACGTTTTATTAGAAAAAAATCTCCAAAAAGTGATGACGTTTTATTTAAAAAATCTCCTAAAAAGTGATGACGTTTTTTTTAGAAAAGTCTCGGCCCGGTGTATAAAAAACCGGGATACCGGGCCGGGACGCTCAAAAACAGCCGGGTACCCGGTCGTTTCCTGATATATATATATATATATAGGATGATATTTTGATTCCAAACATAAAAAAACAAAATTTATATGATAGCTTGACAAAAATATGATTCTAAGCATAACTCTTCTCTTGTATTACTATGGATATATTTATTAATAGGAATCCCCCCCCCCCCCCCCCCTTTATCTCAGAAATGAATGTAAAGATCCACGCATGGAGTGATACAGGAAGAAGCATTTTTTAGCCTTCAAGGATGTGTGAATTAATGAGAGTGACCGAGTGTATTATATGGGTCCTTTATTAGATACGACGGGAAGATTTATTTCTATTTCCAGAAAGGATATTGCCTGCTTCAAACCTTGTTCACTTAAGGCCTCGTAAGATCAGCCCAGTGCGAGAGAAAAAAATTTGGTCAATGGATGGGGGTTAAAAATAAAAATATAAAGGAAGGAAGTCTTTTATACACCCTTCAAACTTTTAATGGAAGGGAGTCATATAATTATCACACAGTAAACTCAAATCATAATGGTATCACATTATTTAGAACTTATAAGATATTAAAGGCAAAACGAAATCGAACAAAAAAATATTTTAATAGCAAATGTTTATTCATCTATATATATATCATATATATATATATATAAGTTATATATATATATATATATACATAATATATATAAATATATATATATGAGTGAGAAACGTCCAACTCCTTGGCAACATCCCTGATGGACCTACTGGGGTCGTGCTCGAAGATGTCTGACACTCTCCTCATGAAGTCGGGGGTCCTGGCCTTGCGGGCGCTGCTGGGGTCTGAAGGCCCTTTAGACGACAGCACAAGGGTCCCTGGTATCCTTCAGCTGCTGCTTGAGCTCAGCAACCCTTCTTTTGTCGATCCTGAGCAGCTCAGAGACCTGGGTGTTGCTGATGTGTTGCCCCTTTATACAAAGAATCTGAGTAACGGCACACCTGCGTTCTTGCTCGTTTCAGATAACAGGCTGTAGATTTCCATATGCGGTCATGACGATGATAAGTTCAACTGAATGATCTCTCATATGTTGGCTGTCTGCTAAAAAAATCAGCTGCACGGATCGGATGACGTCATCCTTGTTAAGGATATCCTGAAAACCCGCCAGATTGATTTTACCACCCTGTCTATATACAGGGTG
>CP045896.1:28856392-28893194 GCA_013387185.1 Caligus rogercresseyi | reverse complement strand
AATGCCAAAATGCAATATGTTCTACAATGTTCATTCAATGTTATTTATTTTAACGCAACTGGTGCGAGATTTTTTATTTATTTATTAGTTGTCAATGTATTTTAGTGTTTAATATTTTACACTGTCTTATAATATTTGATAGCCGAATAAAAAATTATACCTTTTAAAAATGCATTAAAAATAAATAAAATCTTGTTAGTTTTAATACAAACACATACAATACACGAAGATTTTTTGTGTGGTTCATAGAATATATATATACATTTTTTTCATGTACATTTTCATTACATAACTAAAAAATAAAAGACATAACTTAAAAATTATATTTTATGCTAAATCATGTTAGTAGGTGATATATTGACTGAAAGTTATAAGTATAAAGTTATACTTTGCAATAATAAAATGTTTATTTTTCCTTCATATGACTTATATCAATCAACAAATAATAACTGTCTGGGAACTTGTATACATATACTGTATTTCCCGCACTATAGGAGCCTATAGACACTATTGCCCATTTTTTTAATGGATCATGGAGTAATATTGAGTCACAATAGATCTTGCAGTTACAGTAAGCAGCTGCCTACTCCATTTTCCCTACTGTAGCGCCTTATAATACGGTGCGTTTTATAGTGCAGAATACGGTATACAAATTGATTATAAATGTTTAGAGTCCAAAACATATAATCTAAATTATGTTTTTGTGACAATCTAAAGTTTTTCTGTATTTATAAAGAAGATATTAAGGTAAAATACGATAATAATACAAAAAACTTATTTGTATAAATTGGTTTTTGTTTTCCTAAAAAAATAAACAAACTTGGCAACTCATCGATGCACTCAACTTTGTTTATAAGTTTCCCTTTGACTTAAAATTTATTTTCTAGAGCAACTGTTTGCTTCAAGCTGGTGGCAAAATAGTTTTAATATGTATTATTATTCAGTTTCTTACTTGAGATAGACTAAAGAAACAATTTCGCAAAAAAGTCATATGGATAAATATTTAAGTTTATTCTTCAGGGAAAAAGCAGAAACATTTTTTAATAACGAATAGCAATAGGTCAGTGAAAGTGTGCTAAAGTCTCATGTTGAGGACGAGGGTTCGACATCCCTAATTCGATGGATTAATTTAAAGCTATAATACTTATTCATATCCACACGGAACTAAATAAGTAAAAAAATCAGTGATATATTTATCAACTCATTTATCAATAAGTAAATAGATTTTCTCCTAATTTTAAGATGTGGAGAATTAGGGTCTTAGAGTGAAAGGATTTTAAGAGTTTCATGGAAGAAGTACTCTCAAATAATACGAAGGTATGAACTCTTGTAGTTTTTTCTCAAGTTAAGAGTGTCTTTCAGCAAAAAAGATTGTAATTCTGTTAAGTCAAATCTTGAAACTCCTTTTTAATTCGTTCAAAGCATTTTTGTTTTAGATTATTTATTGTCGTATTTGTATCGACAGAGGAGTTTAGATCGGACGAATACACGGAGATTTTATTAACAATATATCTGGGAGTGTGAAAAAAAAGAAGTAACTAAAGGGAACGACAAGCACCTATAAACTGCCAGTCAGGAAGACAACTCTTATCATTTCAAAGAACCACAATAATTATATAAAAACATTTCAGTATTAATGGGTGAAATTATCTATGAAAAAATTGGTGAATAATAATAAGATAATTGAAAAATAGAATAAATATTTAAATCAGAAGGACCAAAAAAGTTCCAAATTTTATTGATACTCCTTAATAAAGAGCGAAAGAAATATTTTTAAATAACAGTGATTTAGGAGTCCTTAAAAAATGACATGATCTTCAAGGAATTGAGATACTATAATTACTCATAGATCCCTAATCTTAATATGAATTCAACCACTCAAACCAATAGCGGTCCATGTTTTTGCACGGTTCAAACTACAAAAAAACTGTTATTTTAAAATTGTTGAAGTGATACAATGTTATTTGTTTAAAATTCAAATGTAGTAATATGAAGAAATGTTCCTCACAGGATTGCTTAGTTAATCGTACTCAAGGACTATTGTAAGTAGTTCCATATTGCCAGAGGGCTGACTACTCACTTGCTGGGGTGACGTTATTAGAAATCACCGGCAAGCGAAATATGAATTTACATTGAATACAACATACCTAAAATGTTGAAATAAAAATCCATAATGCTAAAGGAATTTACTTACTGCTGCCTGTGTGAGGTGATTAAACCCCACTGGAAAGCGGAAAGAGTATCATTATAATATATTTTTGATGACGTCATACTAATACTAGTAAGACTTCTGGCATTTCACTATCCATGAAAACTTGAAATAAACAAACCTTGTACTCTATATACCTACATGGGTTATCAAACTAAAAGACTTTGGCAAATTACTTCATGATTTATTATCAATAACTACAAGTTTCTTCCATTATAAAAATGTATAAAATCATTCAACTTTATGATAAAAAGACAATTAAAAATAAACTTCCTTAATTTTCTACAAAATTTAAGCTAGACGCATTGAAAATGGAGAGTTAGGAATGGGGAATATAGAATGTATCTAAATATAAGAACAAATGAACCTTTAGCTGATATTATTGCATTTCGTGCATATATGCCAGAATATCAATAATAACTTCAGCCATAAATATTCCATATCACCAGTAGATGCATTTGTGTCTGGTTATGTCATTCAAATCTAAAATTATTGAAATGATCCATCGTAACAATAATGAGATTTAGGGGAGAAATATTGAATGTAATATGTGTTAAACATACTAGTTTTGAGAATTGATGCTTGCATTGATACTTTATATACAGCGTTTTGCTAGTATATAATTCTGAAAAATTGAAAGAGTTTAAGAATGAGTATTGTATTAAAATATTATCATATTTGTGATTTGTAATTCATCCTACTGTCTAAGTCAGTGTGCCATGGTGGCGCCCGCGGGCCGGAACCGGCCCGAATGGACATCTCATTTGCCCGTTACGTTAGTGGTTGAGAAGTGTTTTTTATAAATACACAATATTATGATACAATATCAACAAATTTAAATCTACTTTTGTTTAGTGTTTAGTGTTGCAAGGCCAAAAATTTACCGGTAATTTGGCCCCCCCGAGGTCCCACTTGAAAACAGTTCGGCCCCCTGACCGATTTCACCCTGGCATCCCTGGTCTAAGTCAATATTTTTATGTAACTTATTTCGTAAACACCAACTCCAAAGTGGTATTTACTACTAAGAGCACATAATATTATTATACCATTATTCCTAGACATATAGTATGTACAGAGTTAGTCACCTGGAGCAGGGTGATTAATTTCATTCAACACATAAATCCAAGGTCGATTGATTATCCTGGCCCATGGTGTATTACAAGCACTCTAAAATAGCAAGTATATTTTTTGTTAAGCCTTTAAACATTTATTGTTTATTGAAAATTGTATTCCCTTAATTACATGTAGAATTTTTATTTGATAAAGAATATTTAGATTTCACTGAATATCGGAAATATATATATACAAAAAAATCAGATTTTGTATAAGATGGTATATTACAAATACTCTAAAAATAGCAAGTATATTTATTGTTCTCTCTTAAGCCTCTAAACGTTTATTGTATTTTGAAAAAACTTTTTTCTTATAATTACATGTAATTTTTTTTATTTGGTTAAAAATATTTAAACTTCACTGAATACCAGGGGAAAAAATCTTAAACTTCAGTGTAAATATAAGACGCCATTGAATTGAATTTTATTCAAATTGGAACTTCAGGTTCTGCCAGCAACATAACGGGGTAATGGAGTATCAAATCTTTCGCTATTGAAGTATTGTATAACTATTTTTTAATACAGGCGGATCTGAGGACCCCTTATCACTTCTTATCCTGACCACCCCTCACCCCAACTGAGCAGCACCTAATTGTGTGCTTTTGGAAAATTTGAACACTTAACGTTCTGCAAATAAGTAATGAACGCTGAACTGGACCCAATCTGCTCATGACATGACTGAGTATATATGTATATATATATATATATACAGAGTATACCAGCAAAATTTAGAAAATCGTAAATCAATTTTTGCTTTACTTCTAGAAACTTTATTTTATCTTTTATTAAGAAGCATATGAAACAAAGTTTAAAAAAAAGATCGTGGCAATCATTATCATTCAATGTATCCTCCTTTAGCTTCAATGACTGCATCAACACGATGGCAGAAAGCAGCACAGCTCTTCTTGATGAAGTCGGTAGACATGTTGGCCCAGGTAGCATTGATGGAGGCCTTAAGAGAATCCACACTGGGATGGGGAGTGCTGTTGGACTCCATCTCCAAAAAGCCCCAAAAAGCAAAGTCCAGGGGATTAAGATCTGGGCTTGAGGGTGGCCAGTAGTTTGCTGGACAGAAATTGGCAAAATTTCTTGAGCAGAAGTCCTGGGCCAACTTTGATTAGTGAGAGGGAGCTCCATCCTGAGTCCACACATAGTGGCCACTAGGGTAATTTGCCTTGAACCAGGGCAAAACATGGTATCGCAGGACTTTCACGTAGACATGGCGGTCAATTTTCTCTCCGGCCCGAAAATAATACGGAGGCATAGTCTTCCCGTCAGATGCCACGACTCCTAGAACCATCACATGGGCTGGGTGTTTGGTTCTGTAGACTCCCTTGACCTCATCTACTGACTCAACAAGGTACGATCGGTTCTCCGATTGTAGACCTGGTCCAATGTAAAAAAATCTTCTTGTCTGAGAAAATTGTCACAGTGGACTTCTTGTTGTGAAAGGTTGAACGAATTTTTGTGCACCTTTAGAGCCTCTTGACCTTTATTGCCTCGGTTAAAAGATGCCTTGGCCTCCTGACATAAGATTTCAGGTTCAGGTCATCTTTTAAAGCCCTTGACATGGTATAAGTACCGACATCTATGGTCCGAGCGAGTCTCCGAATTGACTTTGTGGGATCCTCCTTCACCGCCTCCTTGACCTTTCCCAAAAGTCCTCAGTCCTTTTCTTATTTGCTCCTCCACTGCCTGGAGTCCTGCCAGTGTCTTTTCCATCTTTTAGAGCCTTTGAAACATTGTAAACTGTAGCCAGAGAGAAGCCAATAATCTCCACGATCTCTTTTTTGGTCCACTTTGGCATTAAGGAGGTCAGAGATTCTCTCACGATTCTTCTTCTCATGACTCATGGTGAAGAGTGAGTGAAAACAATGTTTACTAACAAGCGCTATACATGGCTGGTACAACAGGAAGTTTTAATATAAAAAATCGCTAAAGCTCGCCCCAGGGTAGCCAGAGACAATTAAACTAAATTCTAAATTTTGCTGGTACACTCTGTATATACGAGGGTTGGTCAATAAGTCCGTGAATTTTTGTATTTCCGCCCATATAATTTGGTTTTCAACACTGCTCCTGTCAACAAGCATCTATCAGCTGACTTCTGTTAAAGTTTGAACACGCTGGGTCTTTTAGTTTGTGTTTGACAGTCTTTACAGACAAGCAACTTCGTGAATTGTGTAGAAATGGAGAAAAGTGAATTTCGTGTGCTCATCAAGCATTATTTTTTGCGGGAAAAAACCATCGCTGAAACAAAGGCTAAGCTCGATAAATACTATGGAGACTCTGCACTCTTTATCAATGGTAAAAAAGTGGTTTACAGAATTTCGTTGTGGTCGTACAAGCACCATTGATGCCGAACGCTCTGGACGCCCAGTTGAAGTCGCTACACCAGAAACAATTCAAAAATTCATGATATGGTGTTGGCCGATCGGAGATTGAAAGTGCAGGAGATTGTGGAAGCCATAGGCATATCACATGGGTCAGTGGTTTCGATTTTGAAAGATCACTTGGCTATGAAAAAGCTATCGCAAGATGGGTTTGCTCAATTGCAAGACAATGCAAGAGTCCATACATGTGTTGTTTCCATGGCGAAATTTTACGAATTACGCTATGAATTGCTCCCTCATCCGACGTATTCTCCAGATTTAGCCCCGAGTGACTATTTCTTGTTTCCAAACCTTAAAAATGGCTTGCCGGAAAGAGATTTTATTCCAACAATGAAATCATCTCACAAACAAATACATATTTCGAGGACCTCGAGAAATCTTATTTTTTGGAAGGGATAAAAAAATTGGAGAAACGCTGGACGAAGTGTATAGAGCTCAAAGAGACTACGTTGAAAAATAAAATTAGCTTTTGTCAAAAAACTTTGGTTCATTTAAAAAGTCACGGACTTATTAACCAGCCCTCGTATATATATGTATAAACTTTTACCATTGTAGTGCATTTACATTACCTCCAAAGGGCCCTTCCACGCTTGGGGCACTTTGTGTAGAGCTTAGAAAAACCTTCACATTAATCCACTCTTGCCTATTTAGTTTCCCGAAGTAGAATGAGAACAACAATGCTGAAGTGATGCTGTACTTAGGGAGGATCGCATGATCTTTAATTTTTTTTCATATAACAAACTCGACCTCAATTCTTTTTCTGGGATTCTACAGCCTTTTAGAATGCGACTAATGATGATGACGTCACACATCCTCCTATGGACTATAACCCTTGTAAGATGCATGAACATTTTGAAAATACTCGCTCACCATGCAATAGATTTGTAGCCCCCTAAGTAACACTATCACGTTTTTGCCCGAATTACGTCATACACATTGGCTATTTTTGCAATGAATGAGAATATTAATAAGTCAACAATAGAATGTATTAACTAAAGCTGAAGAGGGCTTGTGTACGCATAGTGGTGGTCTTATATGTGTATGATGGTTTTTGCCCCTTCATCATAATGAATTATCCCGGAGAAATTACATTAAGCATTATGATGAAATGACCATCATCATAAGCAATGTTGCTGCTATAATAGCCATCTCTTATCTTATCAAAAATTAATGGGACATGGATATTAAGCCCTGGTGCTTAATATAGCTTTAATACTGGAGAAGTTGTGTTGTTTTGCAAATAAGAAGAAAAAATTGTACTGGAAGCTTCTAAGAATATCAAATCCTAGTCTTTTTAAACATTTGGTGCATATGGATTTCTGAAGAAATGTACCAGGAAAATACGGCCAAGATACAAAAGGAAAATGATGACTCATGGAAAAAATGGCCCAAATACACGGGTAGGTAAGTATTTGAATGGAACACAACTAAATATTGTAGAAATACAACTTCTCTAATAAAATTAATAAATAATGGCAAAATATTATTTTATTTAACAAATGTAGATAAAGTATTTTCATGATGTTGCTCTTAGACGAGGAAAATATTTATTTGGGCCATTTTTTCCATGCGTCATCATTTTCCTTTCCTATATTAAGTCATTTCTTTCTGGGCCCTTTTTTCTTAGGCCATTTCTTTCTGGGCCGTATTTTTTCTCCGCTACTTATTCCTAATATCGTTGCATACGAATAGGATTACGTGTGACTTATCGATATGAGGTTTTCTAAAGAGTTAATTTTATCTGCTACATACTACCTTCATCAGAATCTTCTCGACTTTGTTACGATGTGGCACCCTAAGGCACCCAATGTCAATTATTATTTTTCTGTTCATATTCCATCTAATTTTCAGCGTCATTCATTGGCATTTGACAAATTTACATCGTGGTGTTTTTTATTAATTTAAATGAATACAAAGCAAGTTCAACATTTCCATGACATAGAGAGAACACAGTTGACGTGATGGAGGGCAACTATGTGTTGTCAGATTTGGATTCAGCGACATCAAATTAGGAAAAAGTTAGTTATTTCTATGCAAAAAGCATGAAAACTTTAAGAATTATAAACCAGGGTTATTCAAGTCTAGTTTGTATTAATACAACATATATTTAAAGTTAGCTGTTCATGCCAGTGTGCTTGCATGTTATCTTTTTGTTCTTTTTAAGGGATGTCAGTGAGTGTTTGCGTGTTTGTTACAAGCAACAGATTGTAATAGTAATATTTTTGTATTACTACCATCATTGTTCTTTGCACTTTTTTCCTTTTTTCACAATTAACGTGGCTCTCTTTTTTCGAGGACTGTCAAACTTATTGCTTATTCTTAGTGACTCGCCCAACCATTTTAGTATGGTTTTTATTGGGCTTTCTTTCAGATTAGAGAAACGGTACTCCATAGTGCCTATAGATCATCTTAAGGCCTTAAACTTAATGTAGTCTCTTGAGCAAGAAAGAAAGGAAAATACAATATTTAGTAGTAATAAAACAATGCTATATTGGCATTGTTAGTATATTTTTTGCAAATATGGAAGAAACTTTAATGTATCAAACATGTTTGTATGCATTATTCTTGAATATATTCAGAATTATTTATCAAAATGATTAAGCATTTTTTTGCCTATTTGGTTCGATAGAATTGCATCTGACAGGATATAAGTAAGCATTATAGCATAAAAATTAGTCTATCGAACCTAGGATCTTATCAATGAGGTAGACCAAAGTTGACCATCCCCTCACGGGAGTATTCGAACCTCCGCCCTCAACATTGAGAGTTGAACACGCCTTAGTGCACACGGCTCCCTTTATCCTTTTTTATCAACATTTTTTATCCTTAAGTGATTCCGCTTAAAAATTAGCTTTGAGTATGCAATTATTTAATCCATAGTTCTATTAAAAATAGTATTTCCTAAATTTTGTGATTTAACATTTATTTTTACGCTTTCTTCCGGGAAATAAAGATGTTTTTCTCCGCTAAATAAAAGTCAATGCCTACTTGAATCATTATATTTGATGCATGCTTGTGTTGGGCAACGTGGAGTACGGCCATCATTTCTACTTAATGGATAATAAAATGATTGTTAAGATTTCTTTGATGAGCCTCTATTATGGATTGATTTATTTGTACGTCCATATAGATAAATATGCATGAACACAAGCCTCATCAATCAAAAGACCTCATAATGAGGCCTTGGGCATTCATTAATCAAGTATATTTTTTTACTCATATTAATTCCTCTTTACAATATTGCTATTTTTTTTTTGGGTTTTTTCATGTATTTTATAAATAAAATTCAAAATGATATACGCAAAGGAACTCTATTGAAAAGCCCATAATATCCTAAAATGCACGAAATTTTTTATATCGTCTCGGAAACTCTTTAGGAACTAGAGGCATATATACACTCAGAGAGTGCAAGCCTCCGCCGTCACGGGGTCCTTATGAGCCTTCCGAGGCGGATTTTTCCCGACTGGGGCGGCGTAGAGGGACGGGGGAGGGTTCCCCTCGACGGAAATTCCGAGAGGAGACGCTCCCGGCACCCGATTTCACAGCACAGCGACATCTATTGGCAGAGTATGCTAACTTGAAATATTTATTAGTATTTAGCTCATTTTGCAACTTAATTCTGCACTCAGAGATGCCAAAGTTTAATTACTTGTTCCTTTTGGCATTTCCAACAACTCCACAAAGTTTCATCCGAATCCGTTCTTTACTTTTTGAGTTATCCTGCTGACAAACAAACCAACCAACAAACTAACAAACCAACGCCAGTGAAAACAATACCTCCTTCGGCGGAGGTAATAATACAGAGCGGAGATCGGGAAATAATATTTTTTTATCACACTACAGCGTAGATGAGGAACTAACAGTCAATATAATTATCGCCAAAGTTCAGCAAATAATATTGAGTCGTTAAGTCGGCTTTTTTGTAGCATGTTGATCATATATATGACCACTATTAGGCTTATAAATGGAAGTCTAGAACACATGGAACGATCACGCCTTTTACTCTTTGCTCCAATATGCTAGGAATTACGTAGGCCTTATCCAGTAAACTTTCTTTTTTTAAACTGGTGGGCATTCCATGTGATTTGTGAATTCCATGGTTTATACAAAGCGTAGAAGGAAAACTAGATTATTTTTTTCAGCTTTATTTAGTTTAATATACTTTTTGTGATTGATTTGACCTACAACTAAAGTTAAAATAGTATAATTACATTCAATAACTACACTTCACAAAGATTTACTTTATTATCCTACGAGGATGAATTTTTTGCTACTTAAACTAAGAATCCATAAAGTTTTATTTCACGATATTTTATTAAAACTCATATATTTATATATATATACCAATATATATATATATATAGATTGTTAACGTTCGCGAAAAATTGTCGTTCGTTTGTCGTTCGCCAAAAGTTATCTTTCGTCGTTTATCGTTAATTTTAAATTGAATCGTTCGTCGTTCATCGTTCGTTTGTCGTTCGCCATTCTGAAAAAAATTGACGACGTTTTTTAGAAAGAAATTTCTGAAAAAAGTGATTTTTTAAAGGAAATTTGTCCAATGCAAATTAAAAATCTTGTCTTTTTTTTGGCACCTAAAATGAACGACGACCGATAAGGAACTTTCCTTATCGTTCGTCAAAAAATTTGTCGTTCATCGTTCGCGAATGACAAACGACGTTCGCGAATGACAACAAATGAACGATAAATCAACAAGTCTGATATATATATCAGAGCTGTGACTACTAAATGTAAATCGATATTCGATACTACGACGGTAGATTTCAAATACCGAACCGATTTTACGATATTCGGTAGAAACTACCGATAACGTACGATTGACAATCGGTACGGTATATTGAAAGTATGACTTTTGTAACATTCACATAGAGACATAAAGATATAGAGAGCCTATTTCCTTCAATAGTAGAGAGACATCGTTCAACTGTCGCTTTGCCCAAGCACTCCCTTGCGTGAAGAACTTGAACTTCGCAAAATAAATAAACAAATACAACTTATAGCATTATAGAGCAGATACATAAATAGACACTCAATATAAGCTTATGCTATGCATTGTACATATCGGACAATAAGACAGTTAATGAAAAAAAATTGCTTTAGCCTTCCATTTCCTACTAATCCAAGTACATATATAGTTTATATAAGATTAGTATGTGATAAAATTTCAAATAATATCCAATAAATTATACCAAATGATGTATTTAATTGCCTTTTGTTATAAATGTCCGATATTAATGCATATGAAGAAGTAAAAGCAGATACATAAATAAATGTATCTCTCTTTCTAATCTACCGTACCGAATATCGATCAATACTGTAGATATATAATAAAATCTACCGAATACCGATATCGATCGGTATTCGGTATATACTGAATATCGAACCGGCGGTAGATTTTTCTACTGAATCCCATATATAGTTAAATTTTCATATTTATGTTTATCTCAAAGCTCATCAATATGATAATAACACGTTTGATCTCACAAATCCTTTTGGCGGCTAAATTAACAGGTGTCTCAAAAAGTTTTTTAGGCTTCGAAGTCTACGGAGATATTTCATATTAGAATCCAATATGTTTAGAAAAATAAACTTTATTGTGAACAAAATATAATTTAGGTACTGTCAATCAAACCAAAGCAATTTGAATTCAAATTGATTTGGATGTTGGCCTCCTTGCAAGATTGTCTTGTTAATCAACTTCATTGAAAAGAGTGTCCTGGGTTTGGTGATTCATTTAAATAGTATAATGTTTATGCATATCCGAATGGAATCATTTCCATTCAATCAAAAATGCAATGCAAAATATTTATATTCGATATTACAAATAAACGATCAAAGAAAAATACGTCCAACGAAAAAACGTCTTAAGTAATAGCATTCTTGGAAGGGGGGGAAAATGTCTTAGGATATAAGTAAAATAATGAGATATGTAAAACGGTGAAGATGCAGGGAAATGCAAGTATTTTAATGGAATACGCCTTAATATTATTCAAACAATAGACATTATAGAAATTAAGTAATGTAGATAATTTAATTAATTGTATGTTAAATTGCTTTAAATATATTGAGGTGGTTTTTTCAAATAAATGTCTACACATTATATGCCTTTTCTATCTTGAGCACTTGGCCCCCTCGATCCTTTTTTCCAGACACTTTATATTGAATCATTCAATTTCTTTTTTTCTTGCCAGGCTATGGGAACATTGCTCCCGTGGGAACCCCTGGCCGTGTGTTTTTGTATCCTCTTTGCCATCATTGGCATTCCCTTTACTCTTTCTGTCATAGCAGACATAGGCCAAATATTGCAACTCTGGTGTCTCTCTTCTGGCGCAAGTACAAACACCTCGTCATCCCCATCTATGACCGCTTCCAGTCCCTTTGCAAGAAAAAGAAGAAGAGAGAAGGATGAGAACGGGACCTCAAATGAGGAGGATGAGGAGGACGACGACGAGGACGGAGACTTTGGAGGCCTTTCCATGGGCGGAAACATGCTCACTGCCCTTGCTGCACTGGCATTCCTATGCATCTTTCTCAGCATCGCTGCCATGATTTTCAAGCTATGGGAGGATTGGTCCTTCTTTGACGCCTTCTACTTCTGCTTCATCACTATGACCACAATCGGCTTCGGGGACATCGTTCCGGGTAAGAGAGCTTAAAATTAAACTTTACTGCATAAACACAAAGTGTGACCCACTGTCTTATTTTCCTTTTGCAGATATATCCGGAGGAGGTAAGAATGTAAAATATATTTTAATATATCATTCCAAAGATAAATACAAGGTACGCTTATATTGTCAAGACTTCTTTCTTGTCGATGTTTTCAATGACGATATACCGACAAGCATCTATTGTACTACATCCATTGTTATTGCGAAGTGAAAAATAATGAAAAGCATTATGACGTTTCACCAGAGCTGTGACTACCGAATGTAAATAGGTATTTAGAACTGGAAGCGTTGTTACCTGGTCTGAAGAAGTTGTACTTTGCACAATAACTAAGCAATTCCGGAGCTAAAAGTGCATTTAATATTGGGCAACGTATAGCCAAAACAGTTATGGAAATAATTTGTTTGCTATTGCCTTCCATTTCCTTCAAAATCCAAGTGAATATATGATTTATATAAAAATAACATGTATCAAAGACTTAATTGTCTTTTGTTATAAATGTCCGATACTAATGCATATAAAGAAAACACAGAGCAGACTCATAAATAAATATCTCTTTCTTTCTTATCTACTGCACCGATCGATATTCGGTAGATATGTAATAAAATCTACCGAATACCGAATCGGCAGTACCGAATCCCAGCTCAGCGTCTCACTAAACATAATCATATCTTGGACTCAGATATATTTTAATTGATTATGCTTTAAAAAATATTATATAAATAAAAATTGGAGAATAAAGTGTTTTTTTATTCACAATCTAAAACACATACAAGTTTTAGTATATGTATTAAAGTTGATAAATACGCCAAAATACAAATATTAACGTAAGTGTTTTCAAAATTTACATCAGAAACGAACATACTAATTCGAATAACTTTAACTCATAATCAAGAACTAAAAATGAATGCAGTAAATAAACAATAAAATACAACTAATCTCATTCAAATACATATATATCTTAAAAATGACTCTCAAGAGAAGAAAAAATAACTCTACTCAGAGTTTTTGATGATTTACAGCGACTTGTAAATAGTCTTTAAAATAGGTAAAATCGTACAAACATTCGAGTGACGTCATCGCATGTAATTTTTCTTATGAGAAGTAGTTCCTTAGAAATTCGACATTGCATCATCATTATCATTTCTTCCATTTTCTATTCCTTAATATTTAAACATCATAAAAAGAAGTTATTTTTAAGCCATTTCATAGAGAACATAGAGTGCTGAAGATATATGATAGCGCAGAGTGTGTGTGTGTAATCGTCTTTATGCATCCTTAAAAATAACACCTAGTTCTTTCAACTAGTTATGGCGTAAAGGATAATGTTTATTTAAAAAAAAAATATATATATATATACAATAAATCCATAAAAAAATAATAATAATAAAGCAAAGCCATTTGACACAAACAAAAGAGGACTTTATATTGGCGCTATTTTAGAATGTTTTTGGCAACTACGGTTGCTGCACCACGTGTGGGGGCGGACCTCAGCTCGGGAAACGAATTCCACAGATCGGCGGCGAAGGTATTTGTTTGGCCCCTTTGATGGGGGGGGGGGGGCAGCAAAAGAATTAAACATAAGAGAGAGTGTGACTTCATATCTTTATCATCGCTCTCCATCTTGAGGCATTATTGAAATTTGATTGGCGCAAGGTTGAGTTTTAAAAAAGTTGTTATTTTCCGAAACTTAAATTGGGAGGGGGGGGGGCAGGGACAGAAATAACTCCGGTTAACACTCAAAAGTCACCTCAAAATAATCCACAGAAAAATTGGTCAAACTCTAACTTATCAATTTAAAAAAATCGTCAAAAAACGTTTTGGCGAATAAAATAAGCTTGGCGATGACTAATTTTCCGGGAGTTGACAGCCTCACTAAAACACTCCCAGAGTTCTCAAAACTACTCACACTAAATTTCGTCAAGATCTAATGAACCGTGCGGGACATACAGGGAAACGAACGAACGAACGGAATTCTTTTTTTATTAGTATACTGGCGGATGTTACCCTGAGCTGCCCGGGATTTTCTAACTTGAAAATAGTCTTTGGAATAGAAAAAAAATCCTACACATAATTGTAGTGATGTCATGGCATATGATTTTCATATTAAAATCAGTTCCTCCAGGGTCTTTATTGTATTTTCTTCCCTTTTCCTATTATTTAAGGCTAGATATTTAGACATCATAAAAAGAAGTTATTTTTCATTCATTTCATAGAGTGCCGAAGTCACGAATGATAGCGATGAATATAGGGGTATTTGTTTGGTCGCCATTGATTGAAGAAGACAGCGTTAGATAGATCGTAATGAAAGTGAGACTTCATATGTTGGCATAGATAATATAGAGTGCTGAATTCAAGTATAGTAGCGCTGAATATGAGGGCATTTGTTTGGTCTCTAAAGAAATAGCGTCAGAATATATATCATCAATAGAAGATAAGAGAGAGTGATACTTCATATTTTTTATTATGGAATAGGAATACTGATGTGATATCAATTTAGAGAACACGACACTCCATTTTCATTTTTTTTAACTTTAACCCCCATAACAGAAGCTATTTTAAGTCATTTTATAGAGAACATAGAGTGTCAAAGATATGTATCATCATAATATGATATGAATATATTTGAGTATTTGTTTGGTGTCTCTTGGTGAGGGAAAACAGCACAGGAAAAACTTAAGATAGAATGCGACTTCCTATCTTTATCAAGAAAAGTTTAGAGTGATGTTACTTTTTTAGGTTTGGAATATTTTCAATAACTACTTCATAGTACATTATTTGATTACTTCTATCTAAAACATTAATCGTACATTATCTTCCATGTACGATGTATGTCACCAATATTTAAAAAATCTCTCAACTCTACTAAAATACTTTTTAATGATTTACAGCGCCTTGTCTTTATAATGGAAAAAAATAACATATAAAAAATCTTCATTGCCATTTTAATCCGTGTTATATTCCTAAATCGTCTGCATTGTCATTTTCTTCCTTTTTCTATTCCTTAAGGTTGGTCATTTACGCATCATAAAGGAATTTTTTTTTTGTCAATTCATAGAGAATATATGTGAGTGCCGAAGATATCTATGGTAGCGCTGAATGTCAGAGTATTTGTTTGGTTTCTTTGATGGGGAAAACCAAAATTAAAAATTTTAAGAGAGAATGTGACTTCATATTTTATAAAGAAAAGTTGATAGTGATGTCACAATCATTAGGCATTATTAAATTTGAAACTTTATATTAGGGAAGAATACAGCACACAAAGAACTTATTTTAAGTAGTCCTATGGAAAACAAATTTTTCAGTAAACTCCCAAAACACAAAAAACACGTTTTACCTTAAAACCATCCATAGAAAAATTGGTACAAATCTAACTTGGCAATTTTTAAAAATCGACAAAAACGTTTTGGCTAATAAAATAAGCATGTCGATGACTAATTTTCCACGAATTTACAACCCCACTAAAACACTTCCTGAGCTCTCAAACTATTCACTGAATTTTCGTCAAGATCTAATGAGCTGTTCGGGAGATATAGTGAAACGAACGAACGAACAAAAATACTTAGTTTTAATACATTATTTTATATTATTTATTTATATTTATATATATATTATTATATATCTATATAATATATATAGGGTTGTTCTTATTTTTCACTAACTGCGTTACCAATGTAATCGTATTTCTCATATCAAAAGATCAATTTTTGGGGAGAGTACGTATTGCTTATATCTGGCAGTGCTTGAAAGAAAAAGACATTCCAAAAAATTTATTATTATATATGCATATTAAAAAAGGGAGAATTTTTTTATTCCAGCTCAAATATTATATATATACTTATCTCAGGAAACGACCGCCGGTATACTCGTGCCCGGCTGTTTTTTGAGCGTTCGTCCCGGTTCTAAAAATCAGCGGTCGGGAGTTTAATATATTCGTTCCCTGTCATTCTGAAGTGAGGACGTTTTTTTTAGTATCAATAATTCTTTCATATTTCTAAAAAATATTAATTTTTATCTAAAAAGCGTCCTCACTTTTTTTTTTAATTTTAAAAAAGATAATAGGCAGTTTTTAAATGTCGTCTCTTTCAGAATTATAAAGGAACGAATATATTAAAGTCCCGGTCCGGATCCCGGCGAAAAAACGTATCCTGGTCGTTTCCTGACTTTTAGATGATGTTTTTATATATATTTTTTATGAAGCTAGGATGATTAGTCATAATTAGATCATTAAATAAAGTACCATAATAAGTCTCATTACTAATTATTATAAACAATACCTCATATACTTTGAGGCTCTTGATGTGTCCAGACATATTATTTGAAGTGACAACGAGTTTTCGTTGCATAAAGAATTTACACGTGGTAACGCGTTTGTGCCGAGTAACGAGTTTTTCTCCGATAACGAGTTTTTCCTACGAATAACGAGTAAAAGCTCGTCGATTTCATGCGCGAGTCGAGTATTTGAAGAAGCAGCTTTTTTTTTTACTAAATAAAACTCGAGTATTAAAACCGAGTTTACTCCGTGACCCATCACTAGTAAAAACATTAAGGCAGTATTTTCTTATTCGCAGGGAGACAGCATATATGTTTGTCTGCACTGATTTCCATTCTGTGGGCCTGGCTTTCACCCACCTCAACGATCATCGAGCCGCGTGCGTCGTCAGTACACGGAGTCCTGGCAGAAGATGCAAGAACTCCGAGCTCAAATCCAGGCACAGCTCAAACTAGCGGCTCAGCTTCAGAAGATGGGTGACAAGATATAGACCTCGAGGGCATCGACCTGGACATGGAGCAGCTCCGAAAAAACATCCGACTCATGAAGAAGGGCAAGTTCGGAGCGGGTCTCTCAGACATCGACATCGATAATCTAGACTTTTTTGGACGGAAAGAGAAAAGTGAAGGCCGTTACGATTTTCTTCTATGAGAGTCCCTCTAGGTGGCCAAATTGCCAATCCATATTAAATAATAATTCTACATTTCGCTGCCATATCAACCAAACACTACTTCCTATTCGTATCCCAACAAAAGCATAGACTTTCATTTCGTCTTTGTTTTTTCTTCAGTTGGTTTTTTAAACATATATATGTAATAAAATACAGTAATATTATTATTATTTGCCATATTATCCTAGCACTATTTTATAAAATAATATTGAAATAAGAAAGAGCCCAAATGGGTTGAATATGACACAAATATCAAAAGAAGCATAATAAACTATTGATAAAAAATGTTAAAAAATCGGGGGAAATGTCGAAGCAAATTGCAACATCGAAAATAACAACACATGATTACATGTGCACGTTCATGACAAAGGATAGTATTTAAGTTCGTTTTGGATAGTGCTAGAAATTATATATAAGTTAGGGACCAAGTTAAGTGAGGAAAAATGGCAAAAATTCAAGAATTAAATACAAAAAAGGTAGAAACTACTGAGGTAGCAGAAGAGGAGGAGTTGGACAAAGTCATTGAAATACTCACCAATGCCATTTCTGTTCGTTCTGGCTTCCACAGAATCCCAAAAGGACTAAGTTGTTTGTAATAAAAGTTAGACAAAAAGAACAGTTTAGCGGGAGAACAAAATGGTATAAAAGCACTTTTTAAGGAAGACGGAGAGTTACAAAAGATTCTACTAAGGTGAAGGGTATGATAGTAAAAAAATATGAAAGGTGGTGGCCTTGCCGAGATAGTAAAGACCAGACCATTAAGGCCTGCCTGAAATGTATCTTTAAATCAGTAACTAAATAAATAATAGAGTATCAAAATGAAAGAAAACTCAGATTTACCAAAAGGTGGATCAGGTCTTCTCGCGAAGGTGGACGAATGTGGAGGTGATGGAGGGCCTCCCTTGACCACGAGCATAATCCGAAGCCAATATCATTTTACCCTATGGTGTTGGTGTCTTATGATCCTCAAAAATCTTTGTTTTAAGAACTCTCTTTTGTGTAATATTTACTCACGTGACTTGTTTTATTATTGCTCTTAGTTTGCGTCAACTCCCTCCATTTTTATTATTATTGTAAATCATCCCTTTTAAACTGTCCTGAACAAACGCACATCAGAAGACGCAGGTTTAGTTTACATAGTTCAAGTTCATTCGAACCTAATAATATTTTCAAAATGTATTTTATGCGTATAGAAAAGTGAAATATATATATATATTTAAAAAAAAAAAAGAAAAAAAAAAAAAAAAAAGAAGTGGATAGTCTTAGAAAAATATATCAATAGCTGAAATGAGTGATATATAGAAAAATAAACAGAGCACCTGGCCCAGACGGATTTTCCATGAGTTTCTATTCAACTTTATCAATCTTTTAGCCCCTCTGTTGGAATTAATTTTTAGAAAAGCACATTGAATGTTATTTTGGGGAATATATTTCACTTTGTAAACTGGTCCTTATTCCTAAAATGGTAAAGATCCATATTTGTATAAAAATATCCGACCCTTGACTCTGCTCAGCACGGTCTTAAGATCCACAATGGTATTTTAGCGAACAAGATAAAAGAATACTAAAAGTTTTAATGGACCTTACACAGACAGTTTCGTGCCTGGAAGAGTGATGGAAGACATGGAAAAGGATGCTGTGGCGCAAGTCAAGGACAAGGACAAAAGAATAGCAATTTTAGGTATTGATTTAAAAAAAAAGAGATGATAATACTCACATCAGGGATCATAAAGTGTCTGAAAAGTCATGGCCTTCCTGAAATTTTGGAAGCGTAAAGGGCCTCTAAGGATGTGGCGGGTTAGGTATTTTAGATCTAGAGTCCTTTTGTAAAGTATTACTATTTAAATGGATTCAAAAGACTTTCTAAATGTGAGTCTGTGGGGTCAGAAGTTTGGAGAATTTGTATAGCGAAGAAGTGGGGCACCTGGAAGATGATAAAGGCAATGGGCCTCATAATGCTTAGAATTGCAGCTAAGATTAGCTATTTCGGAGTTAAAATAAGGAGGTACATAATGATTTTGCAAATGAATAGTTGAGGAGGATGAAGTGGCAGGAACCCGTCAAGGGGAACCCAAGACTAGAAGTTTAACTGAAACTAATTAAAAAAAAAGAAAATATGGTGCATATTACAATAATCGATTAAAAGGCCGAGAAATAAGCCAAGAATTTGTTTTTTAAATTTCTTTTATCATTTTTCTAGTAAAATCTTCAAAATATAATAGTCGAAAGGGAGAGCAGAATTCATTTTATTAATCAAATTACGAGAAGAAAGGAAAAATACGGCCTATAGCACTTGTGAATGAGATTCTAAAAGGTCTACATTCTAGTCAAGAACTCCCTGATCTAGTCTATTAAGCTACACTCATATCGATTTAAGTACAGAGTATACCAGCACCTAAGCTGGGAAGATTTACAAAAGGAATACGGATGAAAAAACACTGCTTTTTCATTAGGATCTAATGGAGACTCCATACCATTTCATTTAGGTTACCAAAAATTTAGACTATCTGAGGTCAGTTTTTAATTTTTTTTTAAATCTACAACTTCTTCGGGATGATTTGGTTTACTTCTATGTAGGACACCATCAAGACACCATTAATTGTATTACTACCAAAACATAATTTTACATTTATAAAGTTCGTACGAAAAAAATACAAATACTTCATAATTTCCAATATTTACATAGAGTAATTTCTTCGGGAGGTTAAATTTTCTAAAACAGTGGAGACAAAAGTAATCAAGGGGAATAACGAAAGAAACATTTTAGCTACGAAACAAAGCAGATTTAGTGGAATACCTTCTTGTAACTAGTATTTTTAGAATATTCCAACTACAATTTTTCAATCAGACACATTGGAAATAAATTTGGTCTGTTTAGACAATTTTTTAAGTATTGGTTAAAGTGTGATGCATTAAAAAATAATAATTTTATATATCACAAAAGATTTTATAGATTTTTATTCAAATAAAGACTTCTGTGATAAATATCTGCTTTGAAGTCATAATTACAGATTGACAACCTCGCCAGAATGGGATAATATTACATGTGAGGGGCCTTAGTGCCTTAGTCTACAATGCTGGTTATATAGCTTTTTCACTTAAAAGAAAACTCCAAGTTCGTGTTCTAAAATATGTTTTGTTCTGCAAGACTCATTACCCGGAATAAAAATAAGTTATGTGCTGGTTCGGATAATGAGAAGGTAGAACATGCAAAATTAATCGAAATTAAAGTAAGCGTGGTATATCATCAAGACCTTGGTATTTATTTTGACTTGCGTTACTCTCTCCTTGAATTTTTATTAATCAATAGGCACATGATAAACTCAAATAATAACTGCTTTAAAACCAAAATCTGCTTTTATAGTAAAGTTTTGTGAAAAAAATGGTGGAGAACAAATAACTAGTTACAAAAGTTAATTTAAAATGCAAACAAGGTTCAGATTGGTATCTTCTATTTAGCCAAATTGCAAATGTCCTTTTATATGTTGATTAAAAATATTAAATTAAAATGATAACTTTAGAGCTGACAATCATAGAGATTATCACAGAAGGACGTTAATACTGTTAAAGTCTTTAAAAGCTATAATTACGTCAAAATATTATGTGAAATATTGGTAAAATTATGAAGTTTTTAATTATTCAATGGTTCTTATTTTATGTGTCATTTGTGAGGTGTTAAGTGAAGTAAATAAAATTTAATCTGTTTGCGTTGATATTTCTTTATTTTCTATTGATTTATACCTTTCATTTCCAGTTGGCTCAAATTTCCCTTGACTTTGTTTCGTCATACCTGTCGTTAAATGAATCAACAACAAAGAAATATAAAAGTTCTAGTTCTTTTATATTTCTTTGATCAACAATCTGATTATTAGACGTAGATAAAGAAACTGTGCTACCAATGGAAAAAATATTGGTGAAGTGAGAGAGCATGTTGTCCAATAAATGGACCAGGAAAATACGGCCTAGGAAAAAATGGACCAGGAAAAATGAACCAAGAAGAATGGAGTAAGGTAGAAAAGAAAATTGATGACTAGTTGAAGAAATGGCCCAAATACATAGGTAGGCAAGTATTGGAGTGAAATACACTTATGTATTTTTTGAATACTATTTCGTATATAATGGATTAAAAAAATTATATAAAATAATTTTATTTTTGCAGTTTTAAATAAATACTTCCTTTGTTGTTGTCAACTTTAGTTCAAAATCATCCAAATTATTGTAGATAATATCAATTGTTGATTTGTCGTTCATTTGTAATCGTTTGACGTTTGTCGACAAAATATTTGAAGAACGACAACAAAAAATCTTATCGTTTAAAACAATCATACAGTAACTTGCAAGTTTGTACTTATTCAAATATATTATAAATGTCTACGCCAAGCGCCAAAGCAATAATAATACTAGTAGGTTTAACTTTCTTAAATCCTTATTGATGAAGAAAAATTCCTTTCAAAAAAAACTGTCGAATCTTTAAACGAACAATGAGCGTGTTGACGATAACTTTAATGAACGACGAACGACATTTTCACGAACGTCAACAAGTATGTAATATGTATGCCTTAAATAACTAACATACTGATGTCATAAGTACTTGAGGGAGAATATAATCTAATTTCGGGCGTATATCGATATTCGAAAAACTCTAATAGTAAATATAGTGAAGAAGAAATATATGCCTAATTACGGATACGATTGGCACAATGTTGTATACAATTATTTGTACTTAGAATTAATCTGAACAATGTAAACAGGGATAGAACCTTTTAAACAATGATAAGCAATTAATCATTTATATGTGCTCACAGAACTATAGTTTTTTATCGAATAATACTCCATTTATTCCCCAAAAAATCAAATGCGACAGAGATTAGGCATTCTTTTTTGTTAACTATTAAAATGATTGTACATCAGTTTGAATTATTCTCACTATCATTTATTACTATTAAAAATAGATACTATTCTTTTTTTATTAATCAAATTAATTACAAACCTCTTCCTTTTTAATATTATTAATTAGCTGTTAGTGTTATTATTATTATTGCATTACATTAAACAGCTTAAGTTTTTTGGAGGAGGAACTATGATACGGAGTCCTTCCTGCGTCTGGAGTTACTTATTCCACAGGACTCATGGACGAAAAGGAACATACCTGTCCCTTTTTTAAAGTTATTAATAACATTTTATTAGAAATAAACCAAAGATGTTGTGTTCTTATTATTGTGTTCTAATAAACAGCTTGAATTCTTCTATTCTTCATATCAGAGTTCCTTCTCAAGAATAAAAAAAACTCAAGCGGCTTATGATAACGTAAAAGTATAATAGCAACATGAAAAAAGGGAGAGATTCGTGATTAATTTGATACTATAAGCAAAAAGATGCCAGAGAGATACAAGAAAGATGTCTCTATGTGTTCTAATCATAGAGATATAAAGAGCTTATTCATCCAATAGTCAAAGAAACATCGTTCAGCTGTATTCTGGACACAATGACGTATTATCTGAAGAATCCATAGCGATATAAAGAGCTTATTCATTCCAATAGCAGAAGAAACATCGTTCAGCTGTATTCTGGACACAATGACGTATTTATCTGAAGAGTCCATAGCGATATAATGAGCTCATTCATTCCAATAGCAGAGAAACATCGTTCAGCTGTATTTGGACACAATGACGTACTATCTCTGAAGAATCCAATAAGCTTTCTATGTCTTTATATATCTTTGGTTCTAATCGACAGCGTTATATATATTTATTTTTTTTTTTTTAGTTTAGAGGTTTATTACTGTATACCGTATACATACATATATACATATAATTACAAAGACATAATATAATTGTACAATAAATGCATAAGATAAAGAGCGCGACCACACAAAGGGGTATATGCGCTACAACAGTAATGTGGAGTTCCTTCTTAAATATTCAAGCAACTGAAATAAATATAAAATATATAGATAAAATGAACTTATAAGCTGATGAATAATTATAACTTTTTGTTTTTCTTCTTTAGGTCATCAGCAACCCTGTTGAAAAACATATCTATTGTAGATTGTTTCCTTGGCTTGGATTTTTTCTTATGGTGTTTAGTTTTTAAATAATCTTCTACATCGTCTGTAAATTGATTTGAAGGATATTCCCCGGAGCCAACTGGCACTTGAGTAGCTCCTTGGAAAATTTCATGTTGTTTGCCCAATTCATCTGTGGCGCAGTCCTCAGTAGTATCTCCACTAAACTTGGTCACTTGCTGGGTCTTCGGTTGAATGACGTTGACAATCTCGACGTTTTTAGTTGAGGGTTTTTTGTAATTTATTTTACCCACTGTTTCCTCGTGGTTCGGGTCTTTTACGGACATGTCTTCCTCATGTTCTTCTTCCGCTTTCTGGATAGTCGGTGCTTTCCGAGGGTCTTGAAAGCGAACTTTACCAGCGGAAGCAATATTATTGTAAAGTTTATTGATTTTAGGCTTTCAAATGCCTCTTTGTTAACTTTAATATATAGCACTTTTCCGAGCTGTGTGATGTCAGATTTGATGACATCAACTTTGCCTCGGATCTTATTAACATTGCATTGATATGCAATGACCTTGGCGAGTATTTCATCAACTATGTCCCCTGTGACTCCTCTTATGAAGCCAGTAAGGGTCTTACAATTTTTTTCCTCTCTAATTTTCTCCAGTTCTTCCCATGAGACTGGCAAGAGAGGTGTCTTTTCCGAAATAACTTTTCGGACATGCTGGCTTGAGGTTTTGTCACTTACATAAATCACTGCTTGTTGATTTGTATAGCGACGGCCTTCGTAGCAGGGCACGAATTGCCCAGCTGTCCCGCTCAATCGACCAACATAGTCGGTGTCAAGTACTTTTATTGTTTTGTTCCAGTCGATCATGGAAATATGGTCACCATTTTTCCTGACGATGACAATCTCTGTGGCTTCTTTAGCAATTTCTGCATAAAGAAACCTTTTTTTTGTTTTTGTATTAGGAGCTTCTGATTGCAAAGCCTCCTGCTTTTGCTGTCTTTTAGAAGGAGGGGTTTCATTCGAATTGCCTTCCCTCTGTCTTTTCATATTATTGTGTTTACTCTTGTAATTCACCGTTGTCCATTTCAGGTCACCGGCATTATCTTTATTTCCAGGCAAGAGCAAAGCTTGCTTGTTTGAGGTCCTTGAATTTCTTTCCTCAATCATCTTCACGTAAAAGAAGACTTCAATTAATGAAATAAATCGAGGTTGGGCGAATATAAATAATGTAATGTTCCGCTTGATTTTATGATGAAATGTTCATCTCAAGGAGAATAATTACAAGATGACGTATCCTTAACTGGAGGGCCAAAGAGAGCTTTCAATCGACGGAAGTCCAGGATTGGAGCAGCTGAAGACAAGCTTTGATCTTGGGAAGGACGTTGGCAACATTCACAACACTTTTTAGTGCCATAAAAGGCCAGAAATCACTTGTAACTTCTAGAAAATATTATTTTCTAGGAGGGCGTGAATGACGTGTTATCACCTTGAAAGTTAGGAAGGAACTCCCAGCTGTATATTATTATATATTATATATATATATATAATATATATATATATATTTATATATATATATATATAAAGAAGCTTTCGATAAAAACAAGAATTAATATTTTCATGCTTTGTCCACTTTACAAAATTATTGATATTAATAATTATTGTTATAAATTATAATTCTCTTGATGTGGAGGAAAACACATAGACAAAAATATAGAAAATAACTTATATATTATATATATATATATATATATATATATATACACCTACATAGAATAAAAATATTTTCTCTATGAAGTATTGAGTCATACTTCGGTATAGCACAATCCGAAGATGTTGTAAGGATGGAAACAAACAAAATAGTATTAATAAAAGGCTATGAAGAAGACAATTGAAATGGAGGGAGAGGGAAGAAGCAGTAAGGGAGCACATGATGTTTGGAAGGTTGCGTAGCTCATAAAAATTCGCCAAAAACATGAATGTGTGTTTAAATTTATTTTAGAAGTAATACAATTTCATACAAGGTTTTTATTCACTATATCTGCGCCTATAATACATATGATGAAATAAAAAACAATCCACACTCGCACCTGTGGGCTTAAATTCAAGGAACCGACCTGTAATAGAGCTGGATGTACAAAAGAAGAAAAACGAAACAATTTCAAAATTTGTCGACATCTTATATGTATGAAAATGAAGAGATTTTGATTTAATTATGATGACAACAAACGATTGTGAATGCCATTATATGCCCAAAAACAAAGTTGTGTGTGTTTCTTTAGATTGAGACCCATGACATCATGGATGACTTACTTTTAATTATGCATCCTTTCCAGCCAATTTGACTGAACGGTCACCTTTAACCTAATGAATATTAGGCAGGAAACTGTCACATTGAATAGTGTAGTCAATTCACTGAATTCATTTGAGTTTTAACGTTTGAAACAATTATATGACACTTTGTTTGATCTCGTTCCTTGATAATCAAAAAAATTAAAAAATCGTGAGGAAGAAAATATCGGACTATCATTAAAGTCACAGATCTAGTGAACAGAGGATGATATGCATCATTGTCCGGACGAAATGGTAAAGGAAAAAATGATCAAACAATTTATTCCGCTGAGTTTTGAAGGAAGAAATAATTACTAATTGGACAATATTTGAAAATAAATGCGTGAATGTAAAGGTTTTGGATGGTTGGGTCAAGGTGTTTTTTATTGTCATTTCTCATTACAAGTAATTATGATATTTATGTATACTCATAGTATATATGCAATTAATTATTTATAATTATCATATTGTGTCAAGTGATTGATTCTGCTAGGTACTGTCAAATGTTTCATTTCAAGTATTTCTCTGAGTCTAACTTTCAATTTCAACCATTTTTTCCTTTATCTTTCCCCCTAAGTTCGCGTCACCTATGTGCTCCGATTGAGATGATTAGATGGAGGAGGTAGAGGCGGTGGGGGTTTGTTTGTGGCTGGCAAGGGAGGAAGGGGGCCATGGATGACTTGGGCGGAGCCACAGAGCTGCCACTACTACTACTACAGCCTCCTCCACGTGCCGCCCATGTGGCCCAATAGTTGGCCATTTGTTCACAATACTGCTTCCAGGCCTGAGGATCCACTCCAGGCTGAGCATAAGACGCTTGTTGCGTGGAATAGCTCATCATATAGGAGCTGTACTGCTTGGAGTACTGTGCCCAGTACTCTGGCGTGTTTGTCCTGATGGGCACTGTGCATGAAGCTGAGTTGGGCGGAGGCACTGATGCTGTGGGTGGGGGATAGGAAAGGCCTTAGGAGTCTGAGCAAGGGTTGCCTCACGATTCTGCCTTCGAAGGCTTTCCTCCCATGAGGCTCGATCAAATTCTTTCTTGTAGGTGGCGGACATGCTGTTGAGCCAGGCGAGTTGTTCCTGGGAGAGTTGCTCTGAGGATTCGGGGGCTACCTTCTTCCATGATAGGTCTGGGGCGGATAGTCTGAGAATGGGGTACTGGAAGAAGGCTTAGTATTTGTTGGGGGGAGTGTTTTTGGGTTTGCGTAGAATCGATCCAAGTTGACTTCCCTGGGTGAAACGAGTTCCCTCATACTGACCCGCATGAGGATAATGACCATGGTGAAGTGGAATGTGTGGGGTGCCGTGTCCACGGGGAGGACTTCCACAGGAATGAAGGGGTCTCCCTTGTAGGCGTTGGAGGGGGGTCGGAGGAGGTCTTCGAAGCTCTTGTTCCCTCGCTGGGCAGTGGGCTCTCGTACGAGCCAGAGGATCCTGCGTATGTTGGAGCACTTGCGGATATTAATCATAACTTTGGAGTCCAATGGAAACTCGGGCGGATCTACGACGAGGACGATGTTGGAGAAGTTAACTCGATTGAGTAGAACGGGGAGGTAGTGCTCCCCGCTCCCGCTGAAAAACTCGCAGTTCGTGAGGCCATTTCGGAGGGCGTTTCGACGAGATTCGTTCACAAGCTCCTCCAAGATGTCCAGCCCAGGACTTGCCCCACATGTCGGGCCAGACAGAGGCCAATCACTCCTCCACCGCAGCAGAGGTCCACCAGAGTCGTCTCAGAGTTCAGGCCCGCGGCCTCCACAAGTGCCTGAAGCACAGCCTCCATCCCAGGGCTGTTGCCCCAAAAGGGAATGGAGGGGCCCACGGAGAAGAGCTGCCCGCATATCCGCTCGGTCACGGTTTCAGAGCCAGTCAATACTTCAAAGGTCCCCTTGTGCTCCAGAGTCCGTTCGTTAAAGATCAAGGAACTCAGAGAAGGACCCCGTCCACTCGCAAAATGTTCCTGTAGTCCTAGACGGACGCCCTTGATGTCCAGCTTCTCGACGCCCTGAGGATGAAAAGCCACAATCAGGAGGACTTCCTCAGTTGTCGTATATCGCACAGAGATGCTCAGCCAGTTCCCTTCCTTGGAGCTATGGTCATAGGGCTTATAAGTGACCTGCCAAGTAACCCTCCAAGGACTTCACCAGAAGCTTAACAATCTTCGGCACGTTCTTTAGTTTTTCAATGGATCCAACAACTTGTGATTCGGGAGGGAGGGGTACGCCAATGGCTGGCCTTCCACTATCGTCCCGACCAATGGAGAACTCAACACAGCTCTGATAGCCCAGGAGTAAGGGACTAGGCATCATGGGTCGCAGTCTGCAAATGCTGGGGTTGGATGCTCTTGGAAGGCGTACCAGGCGTGAAGGGCTCGGTTGGCGTGGAGCGTGTCTGTTTTGAGCCGTGCCATGAAGGCCAGGACCTCGTCTTCTTAAGTTTGAGCTGTTTCTCGTAGGGGGTCTGTGATAGGGGGTTGACTTGTTCCAGGGCTAGTTCGGCAGAGGAAGGGCTTGAGTAAGAGGCTGCTCCTCTTTTCGAAAGGGGGCGGATGGTGGAATCGGGGCCTGGCAGGAGAAAATCCCTGAGGAGGATTTGGCAGCGGGGAGTTGTAGGAGTGTCTTGGACGCCATGAATGAGTGCCTCGGGGAGAATGAGTGCTCCTAAAGGGAGGCCCGCCGCCTCTTCGCCAATGATATGGCTCTTCTCTATTATGCTGATGCCCTCCGCCGTAAGAGTGTGTAGGAGGAGTGGAGGGATCACCCACCAATCGCGACTGTTTGGTATATTCTTCACCTCCCCCTGCGTCCACATTCTCAAAACAACGCTTACTTGCCGGTTACTTATTGGACTATTGGAGGACTCCTCTTTTGGGATGATAGCACGAGCTTTGAGAGGAAGAAGAAGTTGATGGTGCTGGAGATTCTTTTGTCTCATTCCAGGATGATTGGCGTTGTTCCTCCTTATTCACTTTGTCATTCTCAAGAGTCTCTTTGCTTGAAGATTCCTCTGTTTTTGATTGGGAGTCTCCTCTGTATTTGAATGGAGGCGTGTCCATTAGACTTATTTGAGGAGGGCTCCTCAGAGGAAGTGTTTTCTGTAAATAAATGACGTTGATTTGTTAGAAATGGTGATTATTTAAAATTTAAAAAAAGAGCGAGACCATGGAATAAAATGAAAAATCGGAGGGTGTACAATGAATGCTAAGAGTCTATATTATAGGGTTCTGCTTAAATAAGATTCCCTAACTGGCGAGCCATGGTCCGAACTCAGTCCCTGACTTATGCGGATCCATGGCTATTATATCAAAGAGGGATTTAAAATTATCATGAGACGTTTCCATAGCACATATTTTCTCATCGCATCGGTTTAGCAGACCCATTACATGCGAGACAAGCCGGCCAATCGATCAAATATATGTGAATAAGGCACTTAAAATGTCTTACTTTAGAAAGAAGTTCTAGACTTTTGCATTAGGATGGGTTTTTTCCTTCAACTTGGACCTATTAGAATTGAATACCCCTGGCTAGACCTATGGATTTTGTAATAATTTTTTAACATTTTACTGATATACAATAGAAAATGACAAATACCTCAAGAAAAATACTTATTTTGGCTCAATAAGGTGTATTTAAAGCCAATAAAATACCATCTCTTTTTCGTAAAATATAAGTCATTTCCTATAATACGTCATGTAGAATGTAAAAAAATAAACATTTATAATATTTTTTATAAATTGTCCTGGAAAGACTGAAATCCTTTATTTCTTTTCAGTTTGGACATTGATCCCGATAGAGTAAGTCCAACGCAGATTGACTCAACCGAACACTGAACGTACAAGCGTTCAATCAGCTTCCCAAATCCTCACCCTCATCTTGAGCCTGTTTCTCAGCCTTCTTCGTCTTCTTCTCTTCCTCCTCCTCTTCTTCTTTTAATTCATTGACTTCCGTCGTCCTTGCTGGAGTGCTTTCTTCTAGGGCACCAGAGTCTTCCTTCTTCTCATTGCCTGGAGTCGATCCTTCCCTTTGATTGACTTTCCGATTCGTGCCAGGAGACCCGATACATCTTTGGAGGGGCATGGAGTGTCTAATACCGACGGGGGAGGTCCACCTCCATCACACCTCCATCTCCGGAGAGAGGGGGAAGGACTCACGGAGAAGACACACACAAGGAAAGAACAGACAAACATCAAATCAAGTACAGAACAAAACAAATGAATTGACGATAGAAGGAAGGGAAAGAGAGACAGAGAAAGAGGGAGAGAGAGAGAAAAAAAAGAGAAAAAAAAAAACAACTCTATGAGTTTGCCTTCCTAGCTCAAAGGTCCAAGCTGCACTTTAAAAAAGAAGAAAGAAAAAAAGAATATCCAGTGATGTCATTGTTTTGTTTAGATTCTCCTCTTGAAAAAAACAGATGTGACGTTAAAATAATAATAACATCATCTAAATCAATGACGTATTTATTTGTGCCATAGCTACGCAATAAATTTGTAACGTCTGGTTCTCATACACAATATGCAAATGTATAGCTACGCTACAAACAAAATAGGACATGCATAAATAAACTATATTTATGTATATATTCAGGTTGTGAACGGAACGCTGAACGGAACGCAACTTTTTTTTGAACGCTGAAGTTGAAACGGCAAAAAAAAAGAGTTGTGCGTTCCAGCGTCAATTTTTCCCAACTTTTCTTGACTCTTTTTGGAAATTCTTAAAAAAAAAAAAGTCATTACTGACGCCATTACTTTTTGGGAAATTCTTTTTTTAAAAAAAACGTCATCACTAAGCGAGTACTTTTTTTGGGAAATTCTTTAAAAAAAAAAACACATCACTACGCAGTACTTTTTGGGTAAATATTTTCAAAAAAAAAAAGTCATCACTACGCAGTACTTTTTTGCGAAAATCTTTTCTAAAAAAAAAAACGTCATCACTACGCAGTACTTTTTTGGGAAATTCATTTCCTAAAAAAAAAAACGTCATCACTACGCAGTACTTTTTTGGAAATTCGTTTTTTTAAATATTGAACGCTGAACGCTTACGGAACGCTGAACGCACTAACATTTTGAACGGAACGCTGACGGAACGCTAATTTTTTTTGAACGCTGAACGGAACGCTGAACGCAAAAAAAGCTGAACGCTCACAAGCCTGGTATTTTCTCGTGCTTAATATGGGTATTTTAAATAAGGCCAATAACACTACAGTACCTAATTCTTCTAAGATTCACATTTATGTTACTTCATCTTATTTACCTAACATAAATGTATGGTATTTTTCAAATGCCAGTCTTGATCATAAGAACCATAATAAATAAAAATCACATCGAAATATTTATATTATCGTTATAATTATTTATTATGCGCATATAACCAGGCTGTCGGAATTTATAACATTAAATTTGAAGCATTAAACGTATATTTTGAAATTTTTGTCGTTATTTACCTTATAATTTTATTATTTGAGAAGGTCGTGTAGCGTGGAATACTTTATTATTATGTAATTCATATAAATATATTCATAACGAAAGAATTAACTCCATACAAAGTCGACGGCGAACTGGACACATATGACAACTGTCAAGTAGTTTAAGTTGTTGTGTTCACGTTTAGGTATCAAGGGAAAATTAAACCTATAATTAACGAACTATATTTAAAATAACGAAAAAATGACATAAAAGTGTCCCAATATGGGTAGGAGTCTATTGCGACATTAAAAAATAATACTGTTAAGGGTAGATTAGATAGCATCAATAGTTTTTGACGAGAGTTGTCAATTCAGAATCAAAAGACACAACTGAATATATTTAGGTTTTTGACCTTGATTTCGCACCGTGACATCAATTGCAATAGCTATAAGTCAGCTATCAGTTAACATAACGCCTGAGGTAAACCATAGAATACTAGAGTACCAGAAAAGGAAGATAAAAAAAACGCACGCCTAATTTTCCACAGCATGGCGGGCATTCATTTTTAGTATTGCTAGTCATCACCGCGTGTTACGTGGCTTGATCTGGCTCAATAGGACAACATTATGAAACATGTGTTGCGCCCCTGGATGCAAGAGGGATACAAGAGCACCCAAAAGATTTTCCGCGTGCTTTCACAGTTCCCCAAGAAGGACTCCATCTTCGGAGTAGATCAAAGCAATACCTAGAATACATCTAATTAGACACCAAATCGAGTTCAAGAATATATAGTCTCATTTCCTTCATTCGGACTTCGTAACAGCTTCTGAGGACCCTACTCGAAATATAGGGAGAACCCTCCAAAAAAGGTATGGACTTATTTGGCTTGCTTATATATTTTTTATTAATTGAACTTTGTTAATTTCTAGTGTTGAAGGATGGTGTACATTCCCTCACAATGGCCTAATCTCCCCACTTATTCTCCTCGAAAAGGCAACTCCCGAGGCCAACGCTAGCACAACCACTAGCAAGAGAAGTGTCCTCATCAATGAGAGACAAGAGGCTCTCCGTAAAGAACTCTCCATGAAGGAATCCGTCAAAGACTGCCCAGGAACTTTATCATAAGTTGACATCAGAAACTTTGCCTTCGGGATCACTCTAATTCAACTTCCAAAGGTGTTACTGTGAAGATGGTTTCAACAGAGAAGGAATGGACATTTCTTTAAGTTTGGAAGTCGATGAAGATCTATCCTCCAAATGTATCACCGTCACTCCCTTCTGGAAAAGAGCTTAGTATCCCAATGAGGTGGAATCGGACGAGGAAAAAGTCGAGCTGGGAGGTTCACCAAAATCATGAGCAGAGGTGGATTATCCACTCCATCGGATATGACATTTCTTACCTGTGTTCATGCCTATTCGCTCCTTTACTATAATCCAACTCACGACGACGAGAAAGTGTGTCTCTTAAGATCTTAAAATCCAAGGGCCACTTTTACCGGAACATTCGTTGAAAAAATTTGGCAGCACGGAGGTGGTCATCAAGACCATGCTCAACAGCCAATGTGAAAAAAGGGCATAAATGGGCTCGTCATCTTAAAAAAAAAGTCAAATAATTTTCAATGTCTGCAGTAAAAATTGGTGGCTCAATTAAACGACGAGATTCATGATCAAAGTCGCAAAAAAGAGCAGCCAACAAATTGAATCTTAAGAAAGAAAGATTGCTAAGCTCTTTTCAAAAGCTTAATTATTTTATTGCACTCTCTTTTGGTGTCCTTTATATATATATATGTACTAATGTATAAATAAACTATTATTCATATTGGTTCCCGACTCATTTATTTCATTTACATATAAATTTAAACTTCATCAAAGCATTAAAACAGGTCTTTTTATTTTAATATTTAACATATATACGTTCTATTAGGGAAGAATAAATGCCCGCATCATGTGCGCGTAAAATTCTTTCTTCCTTTCCATGTGTCTAGTATTCTATGTTAACCATAGAGATATAAAGATCAAGGAATACTAGAAGCTAACTGGAAGGATGACGTCATAACGAGCACTCCCTTTATGCTCAAGTAAGGGCCTTCATTATTAGTTCAGTTGTAATATTTATTTCAAAAAACGTGGTTGTGTAGTGTTATTTTAAGTTCTTTATATTCTGTTTTTCAAAGTGGTTTACAAGTTATTGCTTCTGTTGTAAACAGGGATATAATAATATGCCAAAGAGGGACTACTCTTTCTCGAACGATCTCTTTGTGAAGCTCAAGAGTCACTTTGATATCCACAGCTTCCGCCTCAATCATCTGTCAGCCATTAATGCGGCCCTCTTGAACAATGTCACCTCTGTCCTTATGCCCACGGAGGCGGAAAGAGTTTCTGCTATCAGTTACCCACCGCGATCCAGGGTGGAGTCACTGTAGTCCTATCCCTCATATATGATAAATTCACAAAGCTCGACGGTCTGGGAATCCCTGCAGATCATATCATCGGGGACGACTATGGCTGGCAGCGGAAAATATACGAAAAGTTTTGTCTCCTCACGCCCAAAATCACACTCCTCTACATGACTCCCGAGAAGGTATCTGCCTCTCAGAAGCTCAATACAGTCTTTTGAAGCCTTTATTCGCGGAATCCCCTCAAGCGATTCGTTATTGATGAGGCCAACTGTGTGTCTCAGTGGGGACACGACTTTCACCCGGACTACTAGCTTCTCCATAAGCTCCAAAGGATTTCCCCCAAGTCCCTTTTATTGCACTAACGGCCACCGTGACGCCCTGCGTCCGAACGCACATTCTACATCATCTAAAAATGAAGTCTCCAAAATGATTTCTCTCATCCTTCAACAGACAGAATTTGGCCTATGAGGTCCAACCAGAGAATCATCCAAAACTGCTATGCTGCCCTTCCCGTGGACTGCTACCGTGAAATGGCTATTAAGCTGCCTTGCTCCAAGGGTGAAATAATGGACATTGTTCATATGAAGGAGCTTTGATACAAGAGCTACGAGGAGGAACTTATCCCAATTTGCCAGAGCTTTTTGGACCAACGGTTGAGTTATTTGGAGGATAAGGAATACGTTGCATTTCTAAATAGCGAAGAAGACTCTGGGGATTTCCGTATTTTAGCTCTAGCATCGAGTCTATTGGTGGATGGATGTCCAAGTCAAAGTAAGAGTTTCTAACTATTCATCAAAAATAAAAGTACCATTTTTTATCTTAAAGCAATTTAAAATATGAATGATTTAAAAGATATATATATATATATATTAATCATAACTATTTCATTTTATGATATAGATTTTTACTTTATCACAATATCAAGCCAATAAATAAGTAAATAACTATTAACTAAACATTAAATATATTGAGTGTATTGTTGTCCAATTTTAATAGTATCGTAGCTATACGTAGCTTTTATTCTGTTATTGACTTTGTTTTTGTAATGAAATGCATATTGCATCATCTGTTTTTAATTAAATGATGTTAAGGTAGTGACAAAACAAGATAGAGTTACGCTATGACGTTAAATTTAATATCACCTATATGTTTATAATTAATTCTTCATATTGTAATAGGGGCGGAAGAGGCAAATACTATCGGGGTCGCTGTGGCAGAATGTTATCTTTCCGTGGATGAAAAAAGTCTGGCTCGACCTCAAGCCGAACCGGGGCCGCCCTCAAACGCAACGCCAGCCCCGCTGTAACCTCCTCAAGATCCTCCGATTTGAAACTCATGGCTCCTCCAAAACTAGAAGTTTAATGAGGCTGTGTCGTTTCAGAGAAACAAAGATCGTCAGATATCAAATTTAATTTGAAAAGAAAATTTCTTAATTACAGTCTATTTCACAATGAAAACATATAATATTGAATTACTTGTTTGTAACTGTTAAACTATGTATCGTTTGTAAATAATATTATACTTACTATTGTGGAAACTATTGTTGATAAATAAAAAGTATTAAAATATATATCACACTCGTTATTCATTTTTTTAAATATAATAGCTACTTGTTTGATCGTTGAATTATGAATTATTGAAGTGAAAATGACTCATTTAGCTAAAAAATACATATAAACTTAATTTATTGCTATGTTAATCAACGTATCATGGCCTTAACTTGGAAGCTACAATTTTCCCTTTCCTTTCCAGTTAGTTTCTAGTATTCCTTGATAAAGATATAGAGAGCTGATTGGATCCTCAGAGAATACGTCATTGTGACCGTAAAAAACTTTTAAAAAGATATACAGTAAGCCCTTGATATAACGAAATATATGGGGGGAGGCATGGTCGTTATATCCGAAAGTTCGTTAAATCCGAAGTTCGTTAAGGGGGGCTCTGGAGTGTAAGGTATTCTGCAGGAGTGACGACGAACTGCCGCTGGACACATTTGGCAGATTAGTGCAGGAGTCGAAGTCACAGACACACTGCTGGTCTCAGACTCTGTCCTAGACCTCTTCTCGGCTGGGGAGGGGCCAGCCTTGAAGAAGTCAGAGATCTTCGCCTGCGTCTTCCTCTGCTACACCTCACACATGAGTTCAACCGCATGATTTGCAGCAGCTCATAATTCGGGTTCGGTAGCCTTAAATATAACGAACTTAGGTTCGTATATTCGGGGCTTGTTCGGTCATGAAGGTTCTGTAGCCTCAAATATAACGAACTTAGGTTCGTTATAACTGAGGCTTGTTCGTCATGAACACTAAAGGTTCGGTAGCCTCAGATATAATAAACTTAAGTTCGTTATATATGAGGCTTGTTCGGCCAGCTCCAGGAAGTTCGGTATCCTCAGATATAACGAACTTAAATTCGTTATATCTGAGGCTTGTTTCGCTAGCTCCAGGAGGTTCGTTGTATCCGAAGTTTGTTATACAGAGGGGCGTTATATCGAGGGTTTACTGTAGAGAGTTTATTCTCTTCATCATTCATAGATTCTATCTCTAAGATCAGCTTACGATGACGTCGTATAAATTACTTTGTTTATTTGCACATACAGAAACATTAGAACGCTGTTTCTCTCGCATTGAAGGGAATCAGCTCTCTATATCTTTATATCTCTATGGAGTTAACACATATTTATTTGACATTAGAAAACATGATATCGACGTTATTATCAAACGTTACATTAATCCTCATATTTTTTGAAAAAATACAAGTTCACCTTCTATTTTTAGACACTTTAGGACCGAATGGTTGATGCACATAGAGAGTTCATTAGGTGTTATAAAACTAGCCAAATGGATAGAGTAAGTCTACTATGTATAGATTATAATTGTCTGGGTATTCTTGTGTTATTCATTTGTTTGATACAAGACAGTCATTACTTGAGTCATATAAAGGGAATTCCAACATGAATCAGTGGTTTCATTTAATCATAGTACATTATAATAAGAATAAAGTTTATTCTTACAAAAACATATATTAATAAAAGGCTTTTCAGGTCTATTTTTAGTCTAGGAATTATCAAGTAGTGAATCCAGGACCTATAACCAATTTTGTATTTAAAAAATTATAATCAATATTTTTTGCAATTTTTTATCTAATTCGATTAAATCCTACTTGAAGTAATCATAAGATTATTAAAAGTATTTTAAAAAATGTTAGTCATAAATAATCTTTAAATACTTGCTGCTGTTTTTCCTTAACCACACTATCTTCCGATTTAAGATATTGTAATGGAAGGCCAAGTTTTTTTGGCTACTTGAGCACTGAGCCGTTAATT
>CP045896.1:28824767-28856292 GCA_013387185.1 Caligus rogercresseyi | reverse complement strand
GTGGAAAATAACAACACTTTTTATATTGCAACATCATGTAATCAAATTTCAATAATGCTAGAGATGGAGAGGGAGTTATACCAAGCCTTAAGGAATACAAAACAGAAAAATGCAATGACGACTTTTTAAGGAAATACTTCTCATAAGAAAATAACATAGGCCATCTATGAAACGACTTAAAAATAATATTTTACGATGTTTAAATTCCCAGCCTTAAGGAACAAAAAAAACGGAAAAAAATGGCAATGAAGACCAAGGACAATATTTTAAGGAACTGATTGAATATGAAAAATCACATGTGATGACATCACTAAAATTATTCATCTTCTTTTTACGATGTTTAAATACCCAGCCTTAAGGAATACGAAACGGAAAAAATGGCCATGAAGAGCTATGACAACTTTTTAAGGAACTGGTTTGAATTTGAAAAGTCACATGCGATGATTTCACAGAAATTATTCGTGTGATTCCTTCTTTGTGTGATATTCAGGCTTGTTGATCGGAGTTTTTTCTGATCGGCGATCAATAGCGATATAGCGATATTGATCGCTGATCGCAGTATCGCAAAAGGTCCTGATCTTTATATCTTTTGATCGTAAGAAAATCACTAAAAAATACCGATCGATCATTTGTATAAAATAACTAAAAAGAAAAAATATTTGTAATAAGGATTTTTGAGACATACCCAACATTTCTTAAAACTTAACTAGCTGTCACATTGACAGTTTATAACTAATATTTGTTTAGAAAACACAAAATACAGACTAATACAAATGGAAAAAAGCCAGTGTGTGCTATCCTGATATATTTCTTGTCCTAAAATATACAGACACGCGACTATGTAGAAGTCATTGTTTTGGAGCTCAGAGACTATCGGAAACATTTATTCTGGCATCTCCTGTCTTAAAATATGCAGACATATGTCAATTGTGAAGCCAGAGTGTTTGAGCTCATAGGCTATGAGAAACAGTCATTCTGATATTTAGTGTGATTTCTTCTTTGTGCGATGTTTAAATACCCAGCCGTATGGAATACAAAACGGAAAAAATGGCAATGAAGACCCAATGACAACTGTTGAAGGAACTGATTTTAATATGAAATGTCACATGCGATGACATCACTGAAATTAATCGTGTGATTTCGTCTTTTTATGATGTTAAATACCCAGCCTAAGGAATACAAACGGAAAAAAATGGCAATGAAGACCCAATGACAACTGTTGAAGGAACTGATTTTAATATGAAATGTCACATGCGATGACATCACTGAATTATTCGTGTGATTTCTTCTTTTTATGATGTTTAAATACCCAGCCTTAAGGAATTCAAAACGGAAAAAATGGCAATGAAGAGCCTATGACGACTTTTTATAGAATTTATTTTAATATGAAAAATCACACGCGATGACATCACTAAAAATATTGGTGTGATTGTTTTCCCATCCAGACTATTGTCAAGTTGGAAAATCCCGGACAGCGCCGGGTAATATTCGCTAGTATATATATATAATTCACAAAACGGTCATCTTTATGGCACCAACTTATATTCGTTTTTGACAGGATATTATGTTTTAACCTTACATTGTTACAAGTATAAAATTGAACAACAAACTCGTTCATTTATAAAAATATTAATAAATGAAGAGCAATATATTATTCATGTTCTACTAAATTGAGTAATTAGTAAAGAAGACAAATTCAAAATTTTGCCTTCATAAATGTAGCAAACATTTGGCTTCTGAAAACAATGCGCGAGCAATCGTAAGGAGAGCATTCTTCAATTTGGGAATTACTTTGGATAAAAATAGATGAATGAGGTTATGTGAACACTAAAGTGTTTAAAAAATAATAATCTTCTTTTTGCCATGCGAAAACTTTCACCCATTCATGAGGAGAAGAAAAAAAGAAAGATTGAAATCTCTGGCAAACCATTAGAGACATTTATTCCTCTTACTTAGAGAAGATAGAAGAAAATTAAGTAAGTGCATTGAGTCTACATGGAAAAAATCTTCGAAGAATTTGATTATTTTCCTAAATGTAACACTATTTGTTTTCAGATCATCAAATCCTTATTGCTTCCCATATCTATGTATTGTCCATTTATATCCTTGAGAGAAGTTTCCTAGATACCGTCTAAGGCCTTATTTCTCAGTGGCCTTGGAGAGAAGGATTTCACATCCATTTACGCTATTAGCCCACTGCAGTATGATGGGAAAGAAATCATTTCGCTTCTATTGAGCAAGGAGTGCACTTCCTTGCAAACTCTCATTTTGAAACATTAACGTAGTGAAAGGAAGCAGAGTTCGAGACACACACACAAGGAATGTCGTCAAATTGCTACTGCGCAAGAAAATAAGTCTTTCTATTGTGTGTTCACACACATAGTCCTTGAAGTTTTCACCTTGGGACTACGTTGAAATATCATTCCTGGCGTTAAGGACTTTTATAGGGGTTTTATTAAGTAAACAAAAAAATACAATTTACTCATCATTCTACAACGTTATGAAATACATGAAGTTTGAGCATGTAGTATGATTATTTATCTGTCATAGAGGGCATTATCCCACTTTGTTCTCTTCGATACAACAACTACTCTACATGTCATTATTACGAATATGTAATGGAATTTAATTAATAAAAAATTGAAAAGGCCAGACCCACACACAAAAAGAAAATGAATATCAGCCTACGCTCATTTCTTAAGAGAAAGAAGAAAAATCCCGTGAATGATAATAAGAATATGTATGTAGTTAAGGCATTTAAATGCCTACATGGGAACATTATTGAATGACACTTCTCTCATGGTGTCACATTATGGTGCTTGATCAATGAGTTACTATATATATTAGAGTAGAGGAGACCCGACATTTAGTTTTCGTTGTTTTCATTGTTTCCATTTCATACTTCATTCTTTTAGCTATTCTAGAGTGTGTGTGTTTGTGTGTTAGGTATTTAGCAAGAAGAAAGAACTGGAGTCTGAGGTCAGGTAGAGAAGAAGATAGAGTGAGAGTGAGAGAGAGAAGAAGGAGGGCATTTAAGGAAAGAGAGAGAGAGAAAGAGAGAGAGAAGGAAGAGAGAGAGAGACTTTTCATTTCTTTCTTTCTTCTTTCTTTCTCTTGGTCCATCCATTGTACGAGTGAGAAGTGAGACAGAAGTGGTAAAGAAGGAGAAAAAGAAGTCGTCCGGATTGACCAATTTATTCTTCGAAGAAGTGGGGATTCAGTCTTTGGAGTCCATCCCAGTCACTTTTGGATCCCAACCCGGTAAGGGACTCTTGTTGAGGATCTGTTGGTTCTTGACTGGATGTAGTGATGATGATATCTTGTTTGTTTGTTCGTTAGTTGGTGTTGGAGGATGTCCGATGTGGACCCCGAGACTCTCTTGGAGTGGCTCCAGAGCGGCGAAGGTGATGAGCGTGACATGCAGCTGATCGCCTTGGAGCAGCTCTGCATGCTGCTCCTCATGTCCGACAACGTGGACCGCTGCTTCGAGAGCTGTCCGCCAAGGACATTTCTACCGGCACTCTGCCGGATATTCCTGGACGAGGATGCCCCGGAGCAGGTCCTGGAGGTGACGGCCCGCGCCATCACCTACTACCTGGACGTGAGCATCGAGTGCACGCGTCGCATCGTCTCCGTGGAGGATCCATCAAGGCCATGTGCAATCGTCTCTCCGTCCTGGAGCTCTCTTCCTCCCGAACGGCCAAGGACCTCGCAGAGCAGTGCATCAAGGTACTGGAGCTCATTTGCACCCGTGAGGCGGGATCCGTCTTTGAGGCAGGGGCACTACCCAGGTACTGGAGCTCATTCGCGACAGCGGACGGGCCATACACAAAGATACGCTACACTCTGCCATGACGGTCGTCTCACGGCTCTGCACCAAGGTGGAGACACACGATCCCTCCCTCACGGCATCCGTGGAGTGCCTCAGCGAACTCCTCCTGCATGAGGACCTCACTGTCTCTGACGGGGCGCTCAAGTGCTTTGCCTCGCTCGCGGACAGGTTCATTCGACGCAATGTGGACCCTGCACCGCTCAACGAACACGGACTCAGTGACGAACTCCTCAAGCGCCTCTCCGTGGCGGGGGGGACACACGCCAGCGCAGCTGCCGGCAGCGCCATGAACAAATCCAACACCGGGGGCTCCAACGCGGGTCCTTCCTCCTCGGGGGACGCCAAGTCCTCCTCTTCCTCCGTCTCCACGACGATCAGCCTCCTTTCAACGCTCTGTCGGGGCTCTTCGGGGATCACACACAGCATTCTCCGGGCCCAGCTGCCGGACGCCCTAGAAAGCGCTCTCCGGGGCAACGAGCGCTGCGTTCTGGACACCATGCGCCTCATTGACCTCGTCATTGTCCTTCTCTTCGAGGCCGGGACTCCCTCCCCAAATCCAGCTCCCTCTCCAATGCCACCCTCAGCACTGGGGGTGGTAGAATGTCCTCATCCCTTCGACGCATGGACAGTTCCAGCGAGAAAACCCATAAGCAGCTTATCGAGTGCATTCGAATCAAAGACACGGATGCCTTCATTGAGGCCGTAGACAACGGAACCGTTGAGGTCAACTTCATGGACGACGTGGGACAGAGTCTTCTGACTGGGCATCCGCTTTTGGAACGCAGGAAATGGTCATCTTTCTATGCCTCAAAGGGGCAGACGTCAATAGAGGACTTAGGTAAAGTCCACCACCACCACCACATACTATTATCTGCTATCACTCACCAACCTCCTCTTTTTGTTGTAATTAGGTCTTCCTCCCTCCACTACGCAGCCTGCTTCGGCCGACCTCAAATCGCCAAGGTTTTGCTCCAATTCGGGGCAAATCCGGATCTGAGAGACGAGGACGGTAAGACGCCTCTGGATAAGGCCAGGGAGCGCAATGATGAAGGTCACCGGGAGGTGGCTGCCATTCTCCAAAGTCCAGCAGATTGGATAAAGCCTCCTGAGAAGAGCAATGTCTCCTCTTCCTCCTCTGAGACGGAAAGCCAGGATGCCAAAAGCGAAGAGGCACCTACGAATGAACAGCCAAAAGGTAAGAGCTCTCCCAATCATACTCTTTTGCAATATTCTTTTTAGTTATATTAATATCGAAAAAATGATCCAGATGATAAGAAGAGCAACGACTACAGATTGATATTCGGTAGATCCGTGGGTACATTTATTCTATCGATGTAAGCAAATAATGTGTAGTTACGCTAATAATGAAATATGACATTACTGTGGTAATTTGGTTAATGTCTATTATTTTCAATTAAAAATAGGGCTACTAATTCTATTACTTTAATTTAAAGTAATTTTATTCGCACAAACAAGCCAATTTATATGTATTAAGATAGTGGCAAATATAAAAAAGCACACAAATAAACATTATAAAATTTGTACAAACATAGTTTTAATAACATTGTAACTCATTACCGATTATATGACTTATATTAATCGGTGGTACCTGTTGGTTTTATCAGATTTTTCGATGGTGGATTTCATTACCTATAGATGTTTTTTTTAATCTACTGTTTACTGATACAGTCTTCCAAAAAATAACGATTTAGCACAATACCCAGTGGTGTTTTTGCCCTACAAATCCCAGATCTAATAAAAAGAAATCATATACCTTAATAAGTTCCAAAAGCAATTGTTATGACGTACAAATAAATGAAAAGAGACGATTTATCCTCTCTTCAATCACATTTGAAGAATAGGATAAGTGTGAAAGTCTATCTAATGTCATAACATTCATAAAGGAGGCCCCACGAAGCTTTTCCTTTTGACGTCGCCATTAAAAAAGTCGGATGGATATTTATTTATTATTTGAAAGCCTTAACATTCTGGCACATGATGGAACGCCGTGGCTGGCCTTACAAGAGCTTATTTTGTCCACCCTACTTTCAATACAGTTTCGATCGTGTGAGCTTTTAAGGAACTATTGAATGTCTTATGAGTCTTTTTAAGCTCTGTAATCATGGGATATTTCTGAGGAGATATTATCATCTATCTGATTATCATTAATCTGAACTATCATTTTTCTTAGGTGATCCCGAGATGGTTCCCCATTACGTCAAGTCTCTTCTCCCATGTTTTGTCAGACCTATCAGTCCGTCATGATTCATTCCGTGAAGAAATCCAGCATCGGCCTGATCAAAAAGATTGTCACTACCTTCAGCCAGTCTTATGAAGGAAGTTTGTACTGATACTCCAATTATAGTTGCTCAAATGTTGAAGTCCTCACGGCTGTGTTGGACAACGAAGAAGACGACGAAGGACACTACTCATGCCTTCAAATCATTCAGGATCTCATGATTAAAGACAAGGAAGGACACTTCCTGGAGCAGTTTGCTAAGCTTGGACTATACTCCAAGGTAAGAATGAATACGATTAAGCTCAATTGGTTCTGAGAGATGAGTTTTTAGTCTTCCTGAATGCTGTGAATAATATATACCAAAATAAACATTATACTTTAAATGGAGCATCGAAAACAACTCAAACTAGAGGCATATATACACTCAGAGCACAGTGGGTTCCCAAGCGGACATATCGAAATTTTAAAACTTTCTCAGATCACCTTCAAACATGTAAATATGAATAGTTCAGTCTCAGAACTATCAAAAAATGGTCTCATTTGTCCTCTAACTCCAATTACTTCTTAAGATATGCCCATTTGAAGTTTGCAAATTTCATATTCCGGAAACACTTCATTTTCTCGGAGAAAATTTGAGTAAATATTCAAAAAATGCTCAAAATTTCCACCAAAACCCTCTAAATATGTCCCTTAGGCCCCTAATATAAGCCCAAATACCTATAATTTGATTCAGTATCATAAATAGGGCAGCTTTTTCACATAAATTCATGGTTTTTCCACAAAAATTACTGTGAAAAATGGGCATTTTTCCATCAAAAAGACCCTAAAAATGACCCCCGCTGATAAATTTCACTGAAAAATTGCAGAAAAGCCCCAAGATGAAATTTTTCATGCTTCACATATGATAATCTTGACATTGAGGACTATCTTAATCCAAAAATTGAAAAAATTGACTCTTGGGAACCATTTTAATATTTTCATATTAAAAAAAATGAGCTTACCTAAATTTTTCCGTTACGCTTGAAATCTAGAAATCTGAACAACTTGTGTATTTTTTACTCAAATTTCATGATCCAGACCACTTTTCCTATGTTTTTTGGGGTGCTGAATCCAAATATGGCATCATAAAACCATCAAACTACACTGTTCTATGATTATTGCTTATTTTAGCTCATTTTTGCGCCATTCAAGCCTTTTTCGGTCAAATATTGATCCAAATTTGAAAAAGATAGCTCTGATTGTTCATCCACTTCCCTAGACGCTTCTAACGAGCCCTCAATTGGCCTCTATAGCATCATTATTTGTCAAGATATGCCGAAAAACGTGTTTTTGGGATATCCGTCCAATTCTCCTAAATTTGAGGTTTTTTGGCCCCAGACCCCCAAAATTCAGAAATTCTGAATTGAAATTGATTTCTATATATCCACTTCTCCAGAAGCTTCTAACGAGCCCTCAATGGCTCTATAGCATCATTATTTGTCAAGATATTCCCAAAAACGTGTTTTCGGGATATCCGCCCAATTCTCCTAAATTTGAGGTTTTTTGGCCCAGACCCCAAAATTCAGAAATTCTGAATTGAAATTGATTTCTATATATTCCACTTCTCCAGACGCTTCTAACGAGCCCTCAATGGGCTCTATAGCATCATATTTGTCAAGATATTCCCAAAAACGTGTTTTCGGAATATCCGCCCAATTCTCCTAAATGGGGGCCCAGACCCCCCCCCCCCAAAAAAAAAAATTCTATGTTAAATTGGTTTCTGTATATTCTATGACCTCATACGCTTCTAATGAGCCCTCAATGGCCAAAATTGGATCAAGGGTTCAAAAATTACAGGCAAATGTCCGCTTGACCCCCGTTCTAAGCCCACTGTGCAGAGAGTGTGTACCTCCGCCGATCCCCACAACATTCCTATTCAAACATTCTCCCTTTCACACGCCCGATTTTCTATCTCTAATCATTGTTTCCTCTCTGTTAGCTCATTTTGCATATTAAAAAGCACTCAGAGACGGGAAGAGGAAGAAGTTTAAGCTACGTCACTGGGTTAACATAGTCCTGAGCTGATATATGAACAATAATACGTCAATGAATATTTTTTTAGCGTTTGTTCTTTCCTACTCCCTGAATAGAGACCCCATTTCATTTAGTATTTTGCTCATTTTGTATATTAAAAAAGCACTTAGAGATGCCAAAATTTAATCACTTGTTTCTTTTGCATTTCCAACAACTCCACAAAGTTTCATTCGAATCCGTTCAGTACTTTTTGAGTTATCCTGCTGACAAACAAACCAACAAACGCCAGTGAAAACAATACCTCCTTCGGCGGAGGTAATGAAATGATTTTATAATAAAAACATCGTAAACAAAATATTAAAATACATAATGTTATTTTTAACTATATATATATATATATATATCCATTTATATCCTATCCATAATAAGGATGTAATACATTTCCTATGACGTTAATTTACGAAAGAGGTTGGGGCAGATTTATTAGTATTAAAAACAGTATTAAGAAAATATTTGTTCAAATTGTTAAGGAAAATATTTTTCCCTTAACAAATTCTTCATATTAATGAAAAGTTAATCAATTTATAAATCTGACTTCCTTTTTCTTCAGGTCCACGCTTTGACAGAGGGCGTCGAGGAAGAATCCCCAGCAACTCCATTCACGACATTGTATCCTCCTCCCTGGAGCCCGTGATTAGCATGGAGGGCGAGGAAGACGCCAAGGAGATCTCCCACGGCAAGGGCTTTGTCTGGAAGGACTGGTCCGTGGCCAGAGGGAGGGACTGCGTCTACATTTGGAGCGACGCAGTGGCCCTTGAGCTCTCCAACGGATCCAACGGATGGTTCCGCTTCATCATCGACGGGAAGTTGACGACTATGTACTCCAGCGGGAGCCCTGAGGGTGGTCCTGACGCCACGGAGAACCGCGGGGAGTTCCTGGAGAAGCTCCAGCGAGCCAAGGCCTCCGTCAAAGTCAACACGCCCCACAAGCTCTTCTCCAAGCCTGCGGAGGACTTCAGCATCGAGGTGGGGAACTGGTGCCTCTGCTCCAAGAAGGAGGGAGAGCTGCACATCATCAATTCCGAGGGCATGCAACAGGCCACCATCCTACGGGAGGACTACCCAGGATTCCTTTTCGAGTCAACCGGGGAACAAAGCATAGGTTCCTCGCAGAGACCCTTCTGGGCCCAGAGTTCTCCTCCTGTTGGACCGGGAAGAAGACCAAGAAGCTACGTAGCAAAGCGGAAGCCATGAAGCAAAAGGTAAAAAACCTCGCGCTGGACATTTACGAAGAACACTTCAAGTGGGCCCAGGCAAAGCCACGGGCATCGTTATACGTCTATCCAAACTCGTCGCTCAGATCGATGGAGCTCGAATGGGACAGCTCAAGCATCACAAGGAGTGGAGAGAGGTCCTCAAGTACGGCCTACTGGAGCTAGCAGACGTACTACGGAACGAAGGGAAGGTGTCTGCCTTTGAGCTCCATTCCTCAGGCTTAATCCAATCCTTCCTCAAGCTCTTTGCCACTTCCAACAACGATCCCACAAAAAAGTCCCTCAAGCTCCAGAAGCAGAGAGTAGAAGTCTTCAAGGAATGCTTCCGGGACAAAAGCAAAGACGATGAACAGGTCGGGAGCCCCTTCAAGGCACTCGTCAAGAAACTCATCTCCGTCCTGGAGTCTATCGAAAAGCTCCAGGTCTACCTCTATGACAACACGACATCTGGATACGGCCTTCAGATCTTGAACCGCCGTCTCCGCTTCAAGTTGGAGAGAGCCAGCGGGGAAAACGGTCTGATCGACCGAACAGGCTGTACCTTTAAGATGGAGCCCTTGGCCACAGTGCGGCAACTCGAGAGATTCCTCCTCAAAATGGTGTCCAAGCAATGGTACGACCACGATCGCTCATCCTTCAGCTTTATCAAAAAGATTCGTGAGAGCAAGGCACTCAGCCTGGAATACGAGAGCGACTTTGACGAGAAGGGTCTCATGTACTGGATTGGCACTAACGGTAAGAGCAATCCCGAGTGGATTAACCCGCCCAGTACGGCTTGGTCGTCGTGACGTCCTCCGAGGGCCGGCATTTGCCTATGGTAAACTAGAGGACATCCTTAGTCGTGAGTCATCCGCCATCAACTGTCACACTAACGACGACAAGAAGTCTGGTTCGCGATCGACCTCGGTGTCTGGATTCTTCCTACGGCCTATACCCTGAGGCACGCACGGGGATATGGCTGCTCTGCACTACGAAACTGGGCTTTCCAGGTCTCACGGGACGGAATCAACTGGCTCACCCTGGTGGAACATGAAAACGACGAACGCCTCAAGGACCCAGGAAGCACGGCCACATGGATCATACCCGAACAGAGCAAGGAAAACCCAGGGCTGGAGACACATACGCATTCAGCAAGGAGGAAAAAACGCCTCCGGAGTCACCCATTACTTGAGTCTCTCCGGGTTTGAGCTCTACGGAACTGTTCTCGGTGTTTGTGAGGAGTTGGGTAAGATGAAAAATAGAGAATTTTGATATACTTTAACTCATTGCATTTATCAACTTTAGGTAAGGCAGCCAAGGAAGCCGAGGCTCATTTAAAGAAGCAGCGACGTCTCCTTCGTGCTCAAATGATGAAGCAATGACTGTTGGGGCACGAGTGGTACGGGGAATCGATTGGAAATGGAAGGATCAAGACGGTGATCCACCTGGCGAGGGTAAGAATCTGACACGCTAAATGGGAAATAGTATATAGAGCAAGTGATTCAATATTGATGGATTTAAAATATATTATGCAAAAAAACAAAAAATGAATTTTTCTTTACCTAGTATGTTACCTCATTAAAAATATGAATTTCCCAATAACTAAAAAATACAATGAAATATAAATTTTTCATATATATATTTTTGGGGAAAATGTAAATAATTTAAAATTTGAAATCTATTCATAAAATCAATTGGTTGAATTATTGCAATTCATTTGTTTTGACAAAAATATATTTAAAACAATATAGTACAAGCAGCAAAAAATATTTTAATCTGAATGATAGTGACTAAATTCATTTATAATATGGGTTGTATTAACATATAACTCTTTTTGGCCATATTATGTTTAAGGAAGCTGATAAGTATTTAAAAAGTATTATCCATAAACGATAAAAAAACGATCTAGGAAAAACCTCCTTTGGGTAAATAACAAGAAGAGGACAACGGTCAAAATACATGGATAGGCATATATTTAATATTAAAATTCAGTAACATACAACGTTACGGTTCACGTTTAAATTTTTTTTGGTCAATATTTAGCTTTATTGTTCCAAAAAAATACCTGTGTATCCATGTATTTTGACAATTTATTCCGTATGACCTTATTTTCCTATTGTATCTCTACCCTTTTTTCCTAATCCCTTTTTCCGACGCCGTTGTAACCTGTAAGAATTATTTATATGTAAATAAATGCTACATTTCAACTGTGATTTATGAGTTGTATTTTATTATTTAGGGACTCTAGTTAGCGAGCTGCACAATGGTTGGATCGACGTCAAGTGGGACAAGGGTAGTTCGAATTCTTATCGCATGGGAGCCGAGGGGAAGTTTGACTTGAAGATAGCTCCACCAGCACTGGGAGTACTGAGAGTTCATCCACCGTCAAAGAGGAAATGCTACTTCGACTTCATCATCAGTATCTTCAAAGCCCGTGTTTAGCAAGAGTCGCAAGGCCTCCTCTACTCCAAGTCTTTCGGAGAACGCGGAGGCCAAGCCCCTGGTGGAGTCTTACGAGCAGACCGTCTCTGCGGAAAACCTTACTACGAAGCAGGTGGACTCCGCCAAGCAGGCTGCCGCGGAGGCCATCGCCAACTCCGTCCTCTCTGAAGCTATCCTGAGTAGCAGCAGTAGCAGCTCCACCATGGCCCTCGTCCACAACCCCACGCCGCGATTCAACGACAACGACGTCGTCCTCCCGCCACTCATGGAAGTCGTGGACAACTACAAGGAGCTCGGGGAAAACGAGGAGTTCGAGGAGCTCTGAGCAAGCACCTCAAGGCCACTACAACGGGGAGCAGCACACAAGCCAACAACGGAGACGTGGCCATGGACCAACTCCTCGCGAGACTCAAAACCACGCTGCAACGCGTCGTCAACCTCCCCATGAAGTTGAAGGCCTCCCAGAAGACGCAAAGTCACTCAAGCTCGCGAACGAACTCATTAGCAAAATTGAAACGCGGACTTTGCCGAGAAGGTACCTACGAGCGAGGAGGGGACCAACAACAAACAGAGCTCAACGCCAACAATAATAGCACACTCGCCAATAACGCACACAACTCCTACAAACTCCTGGATCTCTCGGAAGATTTCCCCGAGAGCACTCCCTCAGACTGCGTCCCCAAAGCAGCGGCGGACTCGGAAGCAGACAAGAGTAACAACATGTCTGTAAGCGAGCCGAATCTCTCAGCCTCCGAAGTCTCTGCTGCAAGTCTCCTGGAAACCTTCACGGCCATCGCCCGCCGCCGCTTCGGGGTCAGCGGAGAAGGGAACCCTTCTTCTGTGGCTCAAACAACAGCGTCAACAACTCACGGAACCAACAGCAGGGGCAGCAAGGGCTCTTCTCCAGCAGCTCAGGAAACAAGAGCGTCTCCTCCCTCGTGCGCCTCGCTCTCTCATCCAACTTTTCCTCTTCCTTCCTTAATGCCGCCCAAAGCTACCCCGCACTCTTTGTGCCACAGACAGGAGGTGCGTCTGGCAGCCAGCTCCGTGAGACGGACCAGGTCTCCCTGGAGGAGATCCTAGAGTCCTGTCGCGAACCTTCCTTCCTCGCAGAGCTTGAAGATGAGGAACTTCCGGACGACGAGGAAGAAGAGGAGGGAAGAGAGGAAGACGTCAACGAAGAAGAGGAAGACGAAGAGCATGAAGATGAAGACGAGGAGGAAGAGCATTACGACGAAAATCTACTCCCCGAAGAAGTTGTCTTTGAAAACGCACGACGGGGAACCACCTCATCCTCTGTAATGGGAGGAGGAAGGAGAAAGGCTTGGGACGAGGAAACACGTCATCAAAAGAAAGTTCTCCGCACTCATACCCGCTTTCGACCCTAGACCAGGAAGGACAAACGTCAATCAAACATCAGATCTGGAAGTACCCCCCACCCCCGCCCACAAATAACAATACAAGCTCGTCACCATTGGACAAGAGAAATGAAAATAGCTCATCCACCTCCTCTCTTCTCCTCCTCCAAAGATGATTTATACGACGCTCCGCGGCCCAAACATACCCGGGATCCCCGACGTAGAAATCCCCCTGGCCAACGCAGAGTGGAGCATCTTCCACGCCGTACAGAGCCTCATACAGATCTCCTCCATACACGGAAACAAGAGCGAAAAGCTCCGACGCGTCTGGGAGCCCACTTACATCATATCATACAGGGAAAGCCCTCCTCCACCTTCATCCCCCACCACACCATCTGCTGAGGAACTCTCACCCCGTAGAGACTCATCTGCCTTCCTGCCCTCCATAGCGCCACTCAGCAAGGCACACTGCTCCATGGACGAAGTACTACAACTCCTCAGACAGCTGTATCTCATCGACGAATCCATCGCACCGCTCTGCGTCTCCACGCGGATCACTAACAAGCTAGTCCAACAAATACAGGACCCACTCGTCCTAGCATCAGACGCACTACCCGAATGGACCCAAGAACTCACCTCCTCATGCCCAATGCTATTCCCCTTCGATACACGACTCCTATACTTCTACTGCACGGCCTTTGGGGCATCAAGGAGCATCGTATGGCTACAAAACCAGAGGGAGTCATCCTCAGGATCATCCTCCTCCTATGAACGCTCACGGGGTAGCTCGAGAAGAGAAGAAGACTTCCGTGTGGGACGCATCAAGCATGAGAGAGTCAAAGTTCCGCGCGGAGACGGGATCCTTGAATGGGCATGCAAGTCATGAAGACACACGCAGAGAGAAAGGCCATCCTTGAAGTTGATTCCTGGGAGAGGAAGGCACAGGACTCGGGCCCACGCTGGAGTTCTTTGCCCTTGTGGCTGGGGAGCTGCAGAGAAAGGATCTATGCCTATGGATCACGGACGACGATCACGGAATTGGAGTGGACGTTGAACACCACCCCGCTAAGCCCCAGGATACTATGTTCATCGAGAGAACGGGTTCTTCCCAGCTCCGCTCCCGCAGGACTCTGAGATCTGCGCCCGGGTCTCACGCCTCTTTTGGTTCCTGGGGGTCTTCTTGTCCAAGACACTTCAAGACAACCGTCTCGTGGACCTCCCACTCTCATATCCCTTCCTCAAACTCCTCTGCCAGGGGGAAGTAAGCACCATTGTCAAAGAAAGTCCGCCATTGTCCAGGAAGAAGAGCTCATGAACTCATCCATTCTCTCGGAGGAGTCCGACATGGACCTTGGGGGAGAATCCAAGGAAGAGAGCTGGTTCTCCTCAGTGCTGGGAATAGAAGACTTGCTTCTCGTAGACGCACTAGAGGAAAGTTCCTCCTGGAGCTACAAGACCTCATTGCCCGCAAGCAGAGCATCCTCACCATCCATACAATACTCTGACGAAGAAAAGGATAGGCAGATACGAAACCTCCGACTATCTAGTGGGGCACAGCTAGAGGATCTGGCCCTCACCTTCGTATACTGCCCTTCCTCATCCGTCTACGGATTCAGAGAACATCCCCTCTCCTCTCGAGACGAAGACCTTTCCATTCACAACGTAGAGGAATACTACGAAAAAAGTCATGGACTTTGCCCTCAACGAAGGGATTCGAAGCCAGATGGAGGCTCTGCGCTCCGGATTCAACTCTGTCTTCCCACTGGACAAGTTGGGCTCATTCTCCCCCTCAGAAGTACGGACCATGCTCTGTGGAGACCAGTGCCCACTTTTCACCAAGGAAGACATCATGCGATACACGGAGCCAAAGCTGGGATACACCAGGGAAACACCTGCATTCCTTAAATTCGTCAATGTACTCGTCAACTTCTCGGCGAGTGAGAGGAAGGCATTCCTTCAGTTCACTACAGGATGCTCAAGTCTTCCACCGGTAAGAACGAGCAGGAACCTCAATGTGACAACGTTTTATATACTATTTTATACAATGGAACAATAATTTTAATACGCGTATAACGTAGACTTCAGTAGAATATTTTATTAACACTTGAAGCGCAGGAGTTTTGAACGATCCGGAAGAGTGTAAAATATTAAGTAATTATGATTGTATTTGCAAATCAATTGGTAGGAAGGGTAACTAAAACTGTCATCATTTCATTGTTAATGCCTATGTATTATACAAATGCAATTATAATCAGAAAAACTAAAGCAATTATATATTCTTCATAACATTAAAAGTAAATGAATGGCAGCCATCAAATTTTTACAATGTATTGTATTGTATGACGAATACAATAATATAAACTACTCTCATGACGTAACAGACCTTGGAGTGTTGAGTATTCAAAACAATATATCCGAGCAATATATTCCGTTATGAAACAATTTGTGCAGAAATGCTATGTCGTAGTGTTTTATCAGATAAGTTCAAAATAGGAACTATTAAATACTCTAAAATGGTTCATTCATTTTATTCTCAGATTATAATTATATGGTATAGCAGAAAACAAAAGCCTCCTATCTATTTTGTATTCTTAGTCTTTTTTATATAACATTACATCCAGGGATGTTACTATTTCAACCTTGGTCCATCCAATTATGACACACAGTTGATGTTTTTTAAACTCAACCCGATTTCAGGTTTCAATTGTGTAAAAATATCCGTATTTCTTTCGTTTTTAAAAGCTGTGGTTTGACCTTGATTTGTTTACCTTTAATATTCATTTGATTTATTACCCTTTTCTCTAGGTGGCCTGGCCAATCTGTCTCCTCGTTTAACGATCGTTCGGAAGATAGGAGCCGGGGATGGTTCCTATCCCTCAGTCAACACTTGCGTCCATTCCTTAAGCTCCCAGACTACTCCTCAGAGGAAGTCATGAAAGAGAGGCTTCTGGCAGCCACCCAAGAAAAGGGATTCCACCTCATTAGAGTAACATTAATTATTATTATATCCATATAGTTGAAAAAATGTATTATTATATTATTCATATTACTTTTTATTATTTCTGTGTGAGTGTTATTTTACCCCCCTGTTTTACACTGATGATGTTTACCCCCTATTCGTCTTGTGACGATGTTACGGGGACGCTCATCCTTACGTCTAGTAATAAAAAAGTCAGTTTTTTGTGCGATAAGCTTTATTCATATAAATATATGATGCTGTAAGATAATAATAAATATAGATATATAACACGAGTTAACCAAGTGATTCATGACTCAATCCTCATAATACTTTCGTTTCTCATGCGAAAGTGCTCCATTTGCAGATGAAGGTCTGATGTCTGGTCAGCAGTGGCCAAAGCCTCCCTTTGGAGTCTTTGATAGCCTCGCCGCTCACTGGAAAGCTCCTCTTGGAGGTGTAGAAGCCGTTTTCTCTCCCGACTCACGTCCTCGAGTGCTTCCTCGTTGGTCACGAAGAGGATCTTGAGCTGTGACTCCAGAGAGACACGGGTCCCCGTGAGGGCCACTAGCTGATCCTCTAGGGATTCCAACTCGTCGAAAATACTGTTCATGAGACGGAGGAGGTCCATGTCCTCCTCCTCTTGGCTAGCACCTGAGGCTGTCTCCATCATGAGGTACTCCTCTTTTAGCTCCGGTTCTTTAATGAGTGGTCGAAAGGTCATTAGGGATCATTAATAGGGGGTGAAAACTTACCTTTTGAGGACAACATCTTACAATTCAAGATGGCTGCCAAGTCCGGGAAATTCAAATACGAAAAAGGGAGATTACTTTAAAAATATAAATGTTGTACTTTGCAGGGATTTAAAATTAGAATAGCGACCAGGGTTTGGAAATTCCATTATACTATCTTCTGTTTGTAGTTTATGGTTGAACATATTCCTAACTCGTTATTAGTGTGAGGAATAAGCAAGGTATACCTTGGGGATATATAAAGAATGAAGGAGTGGAATTATCAAGGAAGTCGGTCTAATTTTTGATTTTCTTTTCGTTGATGAGAATGAAATACAATGCCAATTTGAGGGCAATGTGACATTACTTTGATATATTTATAACGGATTCAAAGGATGCAGATAAAAAGGATGTCACATTTTTCTTGAATCGAAAGTAAAAGCAAAATTAATATGATATTTAATTTGGCAAAATCAAACGATCTGACAATAATCCATTGTTTTAAATATTTACTGGAACTCCCAGTAGTCCATGGACAATTATAAAATACGTAAGTACTACTCTTAATTAAATCAAATGAACGCAAAGTGCTAAAATTATATTATTCCTTGGGTTTTAAAACTACCGTTATTATGTATGTCCATATGACCAAATAGAAAATACATGTGACCATAAAGAGGTGATTGACTTGATGGAGCTTTATGTCATCCTTTTAAAATTTAATTAAGAAATATCAGACGCTATAAATGTAGATAAACTAGACATTAATAAATATTTGTTTTATATTGTAGATGTCATAGCTAAAATCAATACAAAGCTTGAAGACATCGGAACATGTCTTTTGATCTTGTGAGAAGTTCTCCAAGATATATCGAGAGACAATAAACATAATTCTATGCCAGACCCAAACCGACATCGACGATTTTATTGTATTGTATTGAGGGGAAAGAAGAGGACCAAACTAATACCGTCATATAGTTTAGAACTACCATCCCGGACTAGCACCCCCCCCCCCCCCCTCACCGTTACTAATAATTGTTATCCCTGAAAGTCCACTTACGAAGTTACTATGTTTTCTTAACGACAAAATTGCATGTGTGTTTGAAACCTCTGTTCCTAATATCGGCCATATGCTTTAAATACCTATATTCGGAATATAGATTTCCAACACACATGTAATTTTGTCTTTGAAAAATCATAGTTAACCTCATAAATTGACTTTCAGGGGAAAAATTATTATAACGGGAGGGGGGGGGGGGGTAAATGACACAGGGGGGCAAAAGCCCGGGGGATGCTTGTCTAGGAGGTGGTAGTCCATGGCTGGTAGTCCCGTTACGATCATCATAATCAAAATTCATTTTTTAATCTACGCTATTATGTCACAAAATGTTTTAATAGGATCATACTTTATCAATATTACCATAATTATTCTCTATTTAAAGAAATGAAAAATTCATTTTTATTAAACTGCATTTTTATGCTTAGAGGTATGTTTCTGTCTAATTATGATTTTTTTTTTGTTCAAAATTACTGATTAAGACTCATAGTATAGGACTGTGTATAAATATTCCTTCAAAGGGCCAATATATATATATATATATATGTCAAATATAGTTAATATATACTACAAAAGATAATTTATTTATTGAGAATTTTGTTAATATAGATATATATATATAGTTCGTTGCAGGCTTGTGAACGGAACGCAAAATTGAACGGAACGCAACTTTTTTTTTTAACGCTGAACGTTGAACGGAAAAAGGTTTTGCATTCATCGTTCATTTTCCAAACATTTCGTGAAGTCATCACTTTTTTTCGGAAATTTGAACGCTGAACGCAAAAACATTGAACGGAACGCTATTTTTTTAAACGCTGAACGGAACGTTGAACGCAAAAAAGCTGAACGCTCACAAGCCTGGTTCGTTGTAATTATGCCTTCAGGAATATTTATATGGGTACTTTATCAGCAGATTATTAGTCCTTTTGACACGTTAGGCACTAATTAATTGGTGCTTTTTAAAATTCATTAATTTAATACATTTAACAACATTCCCTCGTAAGCGGTGCGTTATTTCAGCATTTTCTTCATATTCACTGGTAGAATAATCATAAACGCTCTATACTCTTCTTCATCGATTGATCATTTTCTATATTCTTTTAATGGTCATCAGTTTTTCATAACGGGTACGCAATCTCTCTTTGTCAAGTTCATATTTAGAGTTTTGGAATTCAAGTTAAGTCAAATTATTCGTTTTTAACAGCTTTTTAAAATCATAATATTTAAACTCCATCAATCCTTCCATCTTTAAATTTATTTTACATTTCGAATGATGAGAACTTGGATAATAAAAAGTTAATTTAAAAATCCTCACTACAAATCAATTTTAATATTTAATCCAATAATAATAATAATTGAAATAATTTAAATCAGTGTGATTTAACCAGTGTGTTCTTTGTCAACATCACTCTCCATTTTTTATGATAAAAATTATAATTATCTCTTAGGTTTTTTTTTGTGGGCTTGCCTGACCTGTGAACAAACATATCTTTTCTACATATCTGGGCATAGAGAATTAGAGATAGTCTTTATTATCAGTGGTTGCCGCGTGCGAGGAAATGAGCGATAAACGATAATTATCGCTGAAGTCAAACCTTTTATCGTTATCGTTTATCGCAAAGTTTTCTAAAATTACCGCTCATTCACATATCGTTAGTCCCAAAAAAGAGGAACGATAAACGATAAATTCAGACGACTTTTGTAAAATACAAAAAAAAATTAAGGAATTTTTTTTGAAATACTCTTTTCTAAAAAAACGTCGTCAATATTTTTGGAGATTTTATTAAAAACGTCATCACCTTTTTTTGGAGATTCTTTTCTTAAAAAAAAACGTTGTCACTTTTTATTGGAAATTTTTATCGCTATCGTTTTATCGTTTATCGCTTACCGCAGGTTGGGTTTTGATTTTTTTTACCGTTAATCGTTTATCGCAAGTTGAGAAAAAAGTTATCGTTTTATATCGTTATCGCAGTTTAAAAAAAAGAGTTATCGCAGAAACCACTGTTTATTATATCTTTATGATCCTGGATAAATAAATCGGAGTGAAACACAGACAAGAGAATCACATAACCTTTCATATATGAAGTAGTCATACAAATTATTTAAAAAACCTTGATCCAGTCTCTCTGGATACTCAACACAGAAGAAAAAATATGTTTCAAATAACTACTTCACTCAAGGTGATAGGTATGTATAGGTCTAAATATAACGAAAAGGTATATAATGAAAATATAATATGGTGACGTCACTACCTGTTGACTGTAGTACTGATCTTCCGAGTATAAACAGAAATCTGAGCTCAAATAACTGAATTATTTCTCATTCTTGGGAGAAGAGTTTTTGAAGTTATATCTTTAATAAAATTCTGCAATCTATTTTCAAAAGCTTACGAAAATATGCAGTTCTTATTGACCAATTTTAGAAAATACAACAAAATTGATCTTTCAATATATTAGATAAAAATAGATAAAAGTACATTATACAACATACAGGCATTGCCTGTATGGTTTGAGATGCCTTCATTCGGCCGGATTGCAAAGATTGAATACTCGAATCGGATCATTGGTGGCTCTCTCATTTTATTATTGTTGACTGTGACGTCACCCTCACTCCATCTTTTCAACTATTCCATTTATAACAATTGTGCCCGAAATTAGACATATATTTCTTCTTCTATATGTATTTACTTTTTGAGTGCTTCTAACATCGGTATGTTCTATATTTAAGACAATACGTATTATTTACATAATTTGGGGGATTTTGAACTATAATTGACATAAAAAGAGACTATTTATCTAAATTGCAAAAATAAATAATTCTATGTCTTTATATACTCAGTTTATATGAGAAATAGTATTTGTACAATACTTAGATATATTCCACTCAAAAACTTGCCTACCTATGTATTTGGTCCATTTCTTTCATGAGTCATCATTTTCCTTTTCTACCTTGGTCCATTCCTTCCTGGTCCATTCTTCCTGGCCATTTCTTCCTAGTCCATATTTTTCCTGGTCCATTTCTTCTGGAAACCATTTAATTCATATATAAAGACATAAGAGCTTATTGGATTTTTTTTAGAGAAATACGTCATTGTGCCCAATATTAACAGATCTTTTATGTCTATGATCAACTTACGATGACGTATACAAATTACTTTGATTATATTTGGCACAGGCTACAGCTGAACGATTTTTCTCTCCTATTGAAGGGAATAGCTCATAGAAATATAATGATATAGAGAGCTTATTAGATTCTTCAGAGAAATATGTCATTGTGCCCAATATAAACAAATTTTCTCTCTCTATGATCAACTTACGATGACGTAGGACAAATTACTTTGTTTATATTGGCACAGGCGACAGCTGAAAGACGATGTTTTGCTGCTATTGAAGGGAATAAACTCTCTCTATCTCTATGGTTTAAGCACTCTATATTTATAATAGATTTGATTAGTTGGTTAAGGATGGGATAATAAAACGGGATCAATGACAAAGCCAAAGTCATCAACAAAGCTTTGTATTATCGAGGATAATTTTCAGTTAAGAAATGGTCTGCCTGATGAATATAACTTTATTTTCCACATGATTTGCAATAGAAAATGGCAAATATTATAAGAAAAAGAGATTTACTCGAATCGATCCTATATTTATTAAGACGAATCAGTCTCTTGTCATATAATATTTGTCATTTTCTATTGTAAATCTGGTGGAAAATAAAAATTATATACATAAGACGGACGTCTTTATTTACGTAAACGACACCCGCAGTAACTGAAAGGTTCCGCAGATTGTCATCTTTGTCATTGATCCCAATTTATTTATATCAGGTCCGAGAGCAGATTGATTTTTTAAATATCACTCTATTTTTGAGTTGAATAAACTTTCTATGTTTTTTATATTTCTGTAAACAATATTCATTTCAGGCTAAGGTCAACTAAGGAATGAAATCAATGACCCATCACTGATTAAACCTATCAATATATTGATTTCTTTCTTCCCGTATTATCTTCTATTAGCTCATAAAGACAGTATGTTTCCCTTCTTCCCATTAAGTAAAAACATTGATGACAGCACTTTTTTCCCTCTCTACATAAATATAGATTTATTTTCACAGATCGGGAAAATTACGTCTCAAAATGCAAAGAACATAAAAACTTTAGCCTGCTTTATAGACCGTGACAACGTCCTGTAACTATTTTTTTTTGTTCATGAATAAAATACATACATTCACTCACATATATTTTTATAGGATTTTTTCGTTTTTTAACTTTCACTCATAGGAAGGGATCCACTAAGAAGGGGGGGGGGGGATTAAAACCAGGATCATCAGAGTCCAGGTGGCTGGGAACATAGGGGATGCATGTACGTTGATACAAAATAAGAAATGACTCTCTTAAAATGATACAATAGCTCATAGATTGAGTTAAGTACAATTAATTGGTATCATAATATTGGACGTAAAAGAGTGTTGATCTATTAACATCGATTTACATACGAGACTTGTGAGCATTCCATTGGATTGTATTTATTACGTAAAACAATTGCAATCCGTTTGCTGAGCGCTTTCTCTCCCTTGGAACTGCTTAATTTTTGCTTTCTGTTTAAAACACAATGACATTGGAATGGGAGGTTAATATTATTTTTGCATTTATATTTAGACCTATTTTTCTTTTGGTGAAACGTTGATGTGCTAATCTCAAGGATGTAAAATTTGCATTCTGCTTAAAATGCCGGCACAAAGAAATTAAAATAAGAGTATACGATTATTGTTTTGTGTGTCGTCATCGTTCAAAACGTTGCTCTTATCATTAAACGCTTGATTTTCGACCACAAGCTTGCAATGTTCTGTCACTTACATTGGAATTGAGCCCATGATGCACAGAGCCCCTTATATTCAAAGTTATGTTCTTTTTTTGTTACACATCTATTCCATGGATTATATATAGATGGCCGGAGTAACAACTGGTAATTCTGAAATTCGGGGTATTTGTTATAATGTCCATTGTTGGGGAAAGGGAGTGACAGATAGAAAGGAAGAGAGAGTGAGACTTCATATTATTTAAATCATGACATAGAGAGTGAATTGAATTCAGCGCACTCCTTATTTCATGACGAAAAATGGATTAGATATATGCTAAATAAATTAATACAATATCAAAGTCTGTCCTGTTACAAATGCACCGAATTCCAGTGCTACCATACATTACTTCGGCATTATTACATACATCCTCTATGGTGTCGAATGATATTTTTTATATAACTGCCGGAACATGTAAACATTAGAACAACTGCTATTTTAGGCTATAGGAAGTTGAAGCATGTGATTCCTCAGACTGGTTGACTCGCCCCAATAGCTTTGATATTTTTATTTGTTGGCATATATGATTTAAAATGAGTTTCCTTATATTCGTGGCTAGAGAAAAGGTTGTTCTTTCAAATTGATAAATAAACCTGATTTTTCATTTGATAACTATGTATTCCTTTTTTTCCAGCCTGATCGTCAGAATGATGATCTTTTTATCGGCAGATATGAGCTAACAAAATAAACATTATTGTTCCTCGAGATGAGGAGATCTTTTATTCAATTATATGGATAAACGGAATAGCAGGAGTCCATTTAAAGGATTCAACAATGACATAAATGTGAAGATGAGACAATAGTATTTAGTAGGATACATTTATTCTCCATGAATTGAATTGTACAACAGCCGGTAGTGAAGTGAACCTTTGTAACATAATGTCAACTGCTTTTTTGTTATTCCCTCTCCTCTTCCTTCAACCAATCACGTTTCAAGAATCGCCACTTTTCTGCAAAAAAATGCACTCATCTCAATAAGCAACGATCAGCAGATAATAGCGATCTTATTTTATAATTTATGTATACAAAAAGGGGGGGGGGGTGTGTGTTGAAGGAGCTTATCTGATTTATTAAAAAAGGAGAATAATACAGTAAGAAACACTCAAGGTATACATATCACAATGGACGAGGAATTCATCTTTGCCGCCAAGGAAAGGGATCAAGTAAAAATTAATGATGAATAAAATACACATTTGATACAGTAAATATAAAATAGTTCATTATTGTCTTCTTGAGCTCAGGAGTCTTAGAGTGACATTCTTCTTCCTGAGCCGGATTTGTGGCTCATTGAACGGCTCTTGCTATTGTCCAGACTCTGAACGCTCTCACACATATTTGGATTTCCATTAAATGCCTTGAGTAAGTCCCTTTTCCTCTGCTTACGATAGTGGATGATAAAGGATTCCCATGCAGCGATGAATAGGAGCACTGAGCTAAAGATCCATAGGAAGATGGGAAGAAAGACCGTCTTGGAGAGAATGAGCCAAAGGACTCCGAATGCAAATACCCAAAGGATGAACAAAGTACGAAAATAGGGAACTCGTATTCTGCAAAGCTCCATTTCGGCGGAGATGGATCTGGGGCATTCCGGGGTAGGAGCCTAAGGTCTTCCTCACTATGAACGGCCCGAAGACAATGAGGGAATCCTGGCATCTCCTAGCGAGGAGGAATCCCTTCAACTGCGACCGGGCTCTCCTGAAAGGTAATACGGCGACCCCCTGCGTAACTCAATACTCCTGACAAGTGTTCATTCTTGCCCTCATGCAGCTTGCAAGAAGACAAAATGCTGTAATTAGAGACAGTTTCTTAATAATTAAATACTAGATATTTAATTATTATTATTATTAATAATACAGTCAACTATTCAGACATTGAATTTTAATTTTTATAGTGAATCCAAATAGCTATTTTATATGAGGTCAAAAGTATCTAGTTGGTATGACCAAAATCATACAATGTAAGCCAATAAAGAAAAAAATACTTTCCTTTTCCAATACAACACACATATCTTATATATAATATATAATATTGAGGTTTATTTATGAATTATATAGCATGAAATAATTATATGTTTTACTTTTGGGAGTTGATTTTTTTTCAAGAAGAAAAAAATGAGTTAGTGATAAGAGATGGAATTCAATAGTATTCAGATTACCATTTTAGAAGATAAAGCGTAGAAATAAAATCATAAATTAAGACTCTGCAATAAATATATGAATCTGATGTCAAAACTCTCAACTTTAAATTCAAATACATATCCTTTTTTTCATGGGTTAAAGTTATATATGAAATTAAATTATTTTTTCAATTCATTCTTAAGTATGTGAACATTATTAGCGTTATTTATACACCTTTTATTCAATAACTTGCTAGGAAATGCAGTATTAATATAAATAACGTAATCCCCTTTAAATTTTTCACCTCTGAATCAGAACGAAGCCATCTTCATTTACAACAACTAGAACCCATCAAAAAAAGATGAGTTACAAAAAAAAAATATGGATTAGTCCATGGGCTTAACTCCGGATAGGGGAGTTACATCCTTTAACAGAGGATCGTTTAAATCAAAGTGAAAAGACAATATGCTTGTTGACATGTGTTCTAGCCTAAGATGGATTTATTTTGAATGGAGCTTATACGGGTTTAACATGTTAATATGTATGCTAATAAGACCCTTATATTATTATATATATATATATATATATAAAGTGATTTGCATAGTTGGTGAACTCTGTCATACATTCATCTTTTATTAAATAAAGGCTCTTTTCTCTCTCAATCAGTTGTATGTGGGAGATGAGACCCGCTTCACCCCCCCCCCCCCCCCCCCCTCCCCTCCTGGTATCCCAATATATTCATCGTTAGCATCATTATCTCCTTATCAATCACTGGAGAAGCTTTGATAATAGACAAACCAATAGAACTGACATTTGAGTATCGGTAGCCGTTAGCAAAATGTTTTTTAAAAGCTATACGTTAATTAAGGTATTGCAAAAAATAACTTTCACCACAGAGCCTTATGTAGCAAAAATATTTTTTACTATAAACACCACCCCATTTCAAGGATTGTTGGAATCTTGATCAGCTCTAATCAACATCGCATCAAGATGGGGAAGGTTGAGAGCCTGACATGCGGCTTAGCAACGTTGAAGAGGAAGCACCTTAGCAACTCACTGCCCACTTACAAGGAGGAATATTTTGGCTGTCCTTAGAGGATATAATAAAAAAAATATTTTTTCATGTAAATTATAATAATACTTTTATTATTAAAGAGCATTGCTCTTATATAAGTCACTATCGGCTGATATATGATTAAGTTCCGGTAAGGTGGGCTTATTCTAGGAGCTAAACAAACATTATATATATATAAACTAAAATTTTGTTGTTACAAGGGTATTGTGAAAGTCCTTTGTACAAAAAGTAAATATATGAAATATAAAAATAATACCATATGAGTCTTTTAAAGTCTCCTGGGTCACACGAGAGTCACACAAATAAGGATTTTATGAAAGAGAAAGTAGAAAGATTGTTTTATATAACTTTTTTGGTCTCACCAAGAAGATCCATGGCCACCTTTTCAAAGAAAAGTTTATTGTGGACGGTATCCTTGACCATATTATATGATAAACATATGAAATCATTAAGGTTGATTTCTTTTCTGAAAAATAGCTCCTAAATTATTTTAGATGCAATAAGATAATAATAACTTTGACGATAAAAGATTAAAATATAATTTAAATGCAATAATTCTATTGATTATAAAAAACTCTTTGATAAAATTAAAAAAAGACCTATGACATCCTCAAAATGTGCATAAACGCACTCAGCTATCGCATTCCTTCAAAAAGTCCAATCTCTAGACTCCTCTTGAACCCAAGACACTTCCTTAATGAATCTTTAAATCTAAAAAAAAATCTCTTACATGAGCCTGAACTCGACTAGATTGTGTTTTTTGCTTGTATATATATAGATATATATATATATTATATATAATATATATATATAGATATATAGATATATATATATATATAATAATATATATGTTATATATATATAGTACTAATTTAGTCCTTGGGCTTTCACATTTTAAAAGTAACGTATATATTAGAATGTACAAGTGTAACGTTATCTCAGTGGAAGATACTCTTTCTCAATGCTAGGGGTACAAATTAAACTCTTTCCCAAAGGGGAAAGGTCAATATGGATAATTGAAAAGATATTTCTAGATGAAATGAACTAATTTTATTTATGCTAAAGTGTTTACTAACACAGATCCTGGTACTTCTTCAAACCGAATAAGCGAATAAAAAATTCATTTAAGGAAATCAATTTTATTAAGATATTTATTAAAAAGACACAGCCTTATGATAATATAAATAATAGTATTTATTATAGTGCTTTTATAACACGAAGGAAATAGTTAGGAAAAAAATCGCCCAAACAAATATAATCCATTCGAAACTTTGTGATTTGAAGGAGATATACAATATACTTTTTACTAAGAGATTGACACTAATTGTGAATTTTTATGATTATTTAATATTATTGCATTTATTTTTGACTATCTCAGGGACTCACAGTTCATTTATTTAATGAAGGCAGTTTCATGAATTACATATAATCCATGGAGGTAATATGCTTTAATGCAAAATATTATCTAATATTAAAAACGAAGAGATTTTCGATTATGTCATATTCATCAGTTTTTTCGAATGATTTATTTTAAACTATTTTTTTCCTATACATATTTTTGATACTATCTAATATTATTGTTTTTATTGTAGATGAGATAAAAGAATACAAAAACAATATATGTACAATTCTGCTTATCCAGCTAATTTGATCACAATAAGTATAAATCATTATATCTAATAGTAAAAAAATCTTATCATCATGGAAACTAATTTTAGGCTCAAATGTTTATTTAGTTTCAAAATAAATAACAAAAAACGAAATAAACATTTGAGCCTAAAATTAGTTTCCTTGATGATAGATTTTTTTTACGATCGTTTCCTTTTTTATACATTACATAAATTAAGTATTATTTTTATATCTTATTTGTTTAAAATGTCTTGTATACGAGCGAAAAACATTTAATAACATATGACTGAGATTATCAAATAAAATTAATACTACATGGTTGATTTTTGACGTCACCATTTATTAACAAATTGCATCAAGGATATATTTTCATTTTGTTCAATATATATTTTACATCATATTTTTATATCTTATTTGCATGTATCATTTGGTTAAATAAATGCCTTGATTATGGGTGAAAAACATCAATAAGAACAAACTTATCAAATAATAATAATAATAAGACCAAAGTGTTGACTTGAAAACATTCCAAAAAACAATCAATATAACTAAGATAATCCAATATTAATATACCCAAATCTTTTACTTTGGACTTCACCATTGACAACATAAAAGATAAATTTCGATTGTATTCAATACACATATTAATTAAATTTAGATATCCTCTTTGTATGTCTAATTTGTTTCAATAAATGCCTTGATTATGAGTAATTTTTTTTTCTTTTTTTTTGCCTTATTGGTTCGATAGAATTGCATCCGATAGGATATAAATAAGCATTATAGCATTAAAATTAGTCTATCGAACCTAGGATCTTATCAATGAGGTAGACCAAAAATGACCATCCCCTCTCGGGATTCGAACCTGGCCCCCAACATTGAGAATTGAACACGCCTTAACACACACGGCTATCGAGCTCCCTGTGAAAAAAATGATCTTATATTGTTATCAAATATCAAAAACTTATCAAATAATAATAATATACAACAATGTTGACTTTTGACGTCACATTGCTTAAAAGATAAATAGAGCCTTGCTTTCAGTGACTTCCGTCTTTTTTTTCTCCCTTTTTATTCATTGCTAGAAGCTTTTATTTATTTTTGGACACGGATTTCTGGTCGATTGCCTCTCAAAGGCCAGCAGCAGTCATTTCCACGCCCCTAAGACCATTTTTTGATTCCTGTCTGCCTTCAATGATTACAGCAACCACATCTATTATGTAGGGATAAAAATCTGGATTTTATATGACAATAGTTTATATAATAATAGTTGTAGTTATGGTTATACATACAAGAACGATAAGGAGAATGAAAAAATATATAATAATATGGCTGAATTCGTCCAACACTTCCTTCCAAGTGTTTGAAAAGGAACTTCTTCTTTCACATAGTGGGTATAAAGAAGCAGATCATGAATACATAAATCCGCCTCCACCCCTTTTTCTCTTCACCTTCTTACCTTCTTCATTGATGAAATGATATTAAATTTATACATATTGTATGTGTCAAATAAGCCGGAACCACAGATATTGTAATAATAATAATAATAATAACTTATAAGCCTTTTTGCAGCTGACCCATGAATTGATGGGTGATGTTTTTTTTTTGTATTTGAGAGATTTCCTTCATTTGTAAGAAGTAAGAATATTCGTCTTCTTCTCATACGATGTCCTAGTAATTGCCTGCGGCATTATGCAAATATTGCATTTATGCATTCAATGACACTTTTATATGTTAATAAAGAATACGATGTATGAGTATTAAATTATTGTTAATATAAAACATTATATGGTATGTACAAATAGTCGAATCCAATAGAAGCCTAAAGAATTGCATTTTTTCTGCATAACTTTCTGCTTATATAATTAGGCCTTCCCTCCCTCACGAGGGTGGCCGCCAAGGCAGTGGCCCTGGAGACTGGAAATGTTTTACTCCAACGACGGGGGCGGCGGTGGCCAGGAACCCGGTTGGTTGACTCGTCTTCCCCATCCGAGGAGCCCATGAGGTCACCACTCCAGTAGCGTATCCATCGGAAGAGAGAGACGGCTACCTTTGCATGTCATGCAATATCAGTATGGAACATGAATAAGGCTTTGAGGTCGGCACGACCCTTCACGCTGCCAGGACCGCAGCTAGGGCCATTGGACGCAGCGTGGCACATAATCCATGCTATATTTATTTTTTATTTGTTCTTGGTTTTTTTCTTTTAAACAATTTTTACTGTTTTTATTATATATTTATTTTAGACTAGTACATATGTAACTAATATGCCTATGGCAAAAAAATATACTTGATACACACAATGCAATGCTCAATTCCTAATTTTAAAAAGATTCTTATTGCCAAAAATATTATTGAATTTATGTTTGTAGCTTATATTATATTTTAGAGACTTATACCTCTTTTAATAATTTTTATCTTTGGCACACTGGACCACTACTACTTAATTACAGATTAAACATAAAGTTAATGGATTTAGTAGCTTTGCATATACGATTTTTAATGGATTTTCATTTTGTAGTGATATAGCCACTCTTTTTTTGGGGGTGTCTGAAGGCTGAATATCAAGTAAATAAAAACAATAATTTAATAGTTATGAAAAGGCAGATTAAAATCCCACTCAAGAAGCATTTGCTTTTGAAAACTGATGATGTCATGGGCAAACAACATCCTGCAAGGAGTGAAAGAGTTTTATATTTCATATTTCTTTATTTGATAATAAAATAAAATGATTTCTTTGGGATGCGATGAATTAATATCATAATTCTAAATTTCAACTGCCCAGCCATACAAGAAATAAAATTGATATATATTTTAAACGTAGGAGGGACCCTAAGACAGAGCCTCCACTAGCTAAGAGCCATCATTCTCTTTGGACTGCCCTCTAAAAAGAAAGACATCTTTAAAAAATAAAAGCAACTGATTTTGATCTACAAAAATTCAAGTACCATATTGCCTCAAAACTTCCAAATTATGTGGCCCATGCGGCCGGTACAAATGAGAAGGGATCCTGCTGGGAACTGCCGAAAGGCTTTCCCCCCACAAAATTCCATCAAGGACAAGTCTCTTGAACATTCGAAGCCGACTCAATGGTGTTATATCCGTCTCTAAAACAGTATTATCGTCGTATTTACAAAAATAATGGTTCAGAATATTAAGTAAGGTGAGATCTCTTCATGTCTTTTAAATGCTTGAACTTCTCTTGTTATATCGACAAAATATTATGTTTTTAAATTTGCAAATAACCATATAATATATATATATAAAATTTAGTCAACATTTCATGATAAAATTGCAGTGGTTGCCGCGTGCGATGAAATGAGCGATAAACGATAATTATCGCTGAGGTCAAACCTTTTATCGTTATCGTTATCGCAAGTTTTCTAAAATTACCGTTCATTCACTTATTGTTAGTCCCAAAAAATGAGGAACGATAAACGATAAATTCAAAGACGACTTTTGTAAAAAAAAATCGAAATACTCTTTTCTAAAAAACGACATCACTTTTTTTGGAACTCAACGTAATCCCTTTTTTGGATTTTTTTTTTTTAGTTATCGTTTTATCATTTATCGCTTACCGCAGGTTTGGTTTTAATTTTTTTACTGATAATCGTTTATCGCAGGTTGAGAAAAGTTATCGTTAATCGTTATGCAAGTTGAAAAAAAGTTATTGCAGAAGAAACCACTGAAAATTTGTATAAAAAGGATATCTAAAACAGATGCTAATAAGTAAAAATACATGGTAAATAAACATTATAGTTAAGAATGTTAGCATCGTACATGAACATACTAATTACTTGTCCAAAAGTAATAATTAAACTATTTAAAATATAAACACTAAAAACGAAGTGTAAAGATCATTTAAATTTATATTTTTAAGGTTTGTTCGGTTGCAATGTTAAAATTTAAAATTTATAATGTTTATCCCATGCATATTTCTTTTATGCATTAGCATCGCTTTTATATACC
>CP045896.1:28804229-28824667 GCA_013387185.1 Caligus rogercresseyi | reverse complement strand
TTTTCCGGTACTTGCGTAAATATAATTATTTAAATATAATGTCAATTTAATACAGGCAGATCCTGATCTGTCCCTTTTTTCTTTTTCATGAAGAAAAAGGGACATGAGACATTGATAAGGATGATGAATGTATATGGAAGGAAATATTCGATTTTTTTTCTTTTGACTCCATGATATTTTATTCAATATAGTTCAATATTCGTAAAAAGTCTCAAATAACTTTGTTCGATATAAAGTTCAAGTAACGGACACAGTCCTGAAGAGCCGAAACCTTTTTTCTTCAGACAGGCCTTTTACTAGTCAAAAACTAGAAAGTAGAAGGAGTTCAAATATGGACTGTAGGGAGCCACATCGTTTTTGGCCAAAACTTAATTTTTAATTTTGTCTAAGTATTCGTGCCTTTAGTCTTTTTGCCTTGAGCAACCTTCAATTTGACATAAAAGAAGACACAACCCTTTAACTTTAGCGTCAACCCATTTCTATGAAACATACCCCCCAAAATAAAGACTTGATCATAAAAAATTCTAATAAGCTTATTTTTTAGAAATTCAAATATAGAAGCGATGGGGTAGCGAACATGACAAATAAACGCTCTGAGATGATGGTTCTACATTTGTTGTTGTCACACAAAAATATATATAAGAGTTTTTATATTATTATTTCATACAAAAATATGTACAATTCATGAAAATAATTTGCTCCTGCTATAGAAAAAGATTACCGAATATTCAGAGCTGGGATTCGGTACCGCCGATTCGGTATTCGATAGATTTTATTATATATCTACCGAATACCGAATATCATTCGGTGCGGTAGATAGAAAGAAAGAGAAATTTATTTATGTATCTGCTCTATGACTTTTTCATATGCATTTAGTATCGGACAATTTATAACAAAAGATAATTAAGTAAATAATTTGATATTGATTTTTTTAGAGATTATTTGAAATTTAATAGATGTTATTTTTATATAAATCAACATTGCACTCGGATTTTGAAGGAAATGGAAGGCAATAGCAAATAAATTATTTCCATAACTGTCTTTTGTTATATGTTGTCCAATATAAAATGCGCTTTCAGCTCCGTAGCTGCTTATTTATTTTGCAAAGTTCAACTTCTTCACCCCAGGTAATAACGCTTCCAGTTCTAAATATCGATTTACATTCGGTGGTCACAGCTCTGCGAATATTATTGTGATTTTAGGCCACTGCCCAGTATTCTTCATACATTATTATTTACCCTCTTATAATAAGACCACCAACTTAAATCATAGCTGGATTCATAAACCCCTCAATAAAAGAAGGAAAAAAAACCATCGACTACGCAGCTGATAACAGCCATATTATATATCCGAGAAGGGATAAATACTTGCCATCCCTTGAGAAGTCAAAGTTTAAACACACACACATCCAGTGGCGTCGTTTTTAATACTCTCAATGAAACATATATTAGTGTGAGGACTTCTATATCATTTCATTTGTCTGTTCCCAAGACTTATAAATGTTATCATCACCAACAGGGGCAGCCATTTTAAGTCCCCAATTGCAGTGGTTGCCGCGTGCGATGAAATGAGCGATAAACGATAATTATCGCTGAGGTCAAACCTTTTATCGTTATCGTTTATCGCAAAGTTTTCTAAAATTACCGCTCATTCACTTATCGTTAGTCCCGAAAAATGAGGAACGATAAACGATAAATTCAAAGACGACTTTTGTAAAAAAAAAATCGAAATACTCTTTAAAAAAAAAATCATCCCTTTTTTTGGAAAGTCTTTTCTAAAAAAACGTCATCACTTTTTTAGGAATTTTTTTACCGTTATCGTTTTATCGTTTATCGCTTACTGCAGGTTGGGTTTTAATTTTTTTTACCGTTTATCGTAGGTTGAGAAAAAAGTTATCGTTTTATCGTTATCGCAAGTTGAAAAAAAGTTATCGCAGAAACCACTGCCCAATTGTACACAAAGAGACACTATTCGTCGAGTGAATGTATCTTCTCAGTATCTAATTAATGATGAGGTTGGTTGGATATAAAAGAAATAAGGATATGGTAGAATTTGATGTTTATTCAAACTTGATTTGCGAGAACCTACTTAGATTCATTCAATAATTAAACAAAATACGTGCATTTAGCAAACAAACTGCATAAGTAGAACAAACTGCATAATCCATGTAATTTCGTGATTTCCGACTTGTCAACATATATGAGATATATTAATAACATTACTATTAGAGCCTTTTTCATTGTTATTATTATTATTATTAGCATGATGTTTCTTCAGGGATCAAAAGACGATAAAGAAAAGGATTCTAATCTGCTAATCTCCTTCATTCTCGATATAACCCCTTCTTCTCCTCCCCTCCTCTGCTCTGCTCTGTGTGAACACGTGAATATCCATTTGTTTCTTCTTCTTGTTTATTGAAAGTCTCTTCCCAGGGTGTCAAGGGGGGTTTGTTGTTTGTGAGTGTAGAGAACAAATGTGTACTTCCATTAAGGTAGGTATAAAGAAGTCAAACTGCCCCCAAATGAACACTTTTAGCCTTTCATTCCGACGAGCCATCAAGTCCAATCTCAAGAGAACACTTAAAAAGAGGCAATTAAAGGTGTTATTAAAAATTCTTAATTTATGTCTTGTGTTTTTTATTAATAAAAGAGTCATTGTACCATTATATATATATATGTACAATAAGAGGTCTCTATAGAAATGTAATGTAAATTGAGACTATGCCCGCCCGGGTTATGTATATTTTTTGTTATTCCTCTTAGTTTTTTATTTATTTCATAACTTTCTACCTTTTTATTGTCATAATTAATTTTACGTGTTTGTTTAAATGGTCGTTATTGCCTATGAGTTAGTTCAATTCCTCCATATAAATCAGTCTATTTCTATCTCTTTGAACTTCTGTTCCCTGAATGATGCAAGTTTGTAGAAACAAATTTCCTTGATTTAAACTCATTTCTCTTGTACATATTTGTATATGGATCCCAGGATGTAAAATGCATTAGCTAAATAAGTTGTTTAGAAAAAGGATGCAATGATCTAGAATCCTAGAATGACGTCATCAAATTGGAAGAGAAATAAATATATAAACAGTATGACCAGGCCCGCCCCCCGAGTGACGTAGGCCCGCCCACCCACTGAGTGACCTGGGCCCGATTTTTTTATGAATGTCCCAACTGTGCCCCCCATAACAACTGTAGGGCCCCCCAACAGCCTGGGCTTGTTGCCGGGCCTGAGTATGACAATAAATTGTCGCATTTCCCTTTGTTTTTCACATAAGTCTGAAGAGCATTAAAAAAGAATCAACGATAAATAATATACCATAATGATGTCATTAAAAATTTAAGAGAAATAAAGGTTTATACAGTTTGACAATAAATTGTCGCATTTCCCTTTGTTTTTTACATAAGCCTGGAGCAGGACTGTCAAAATCGTCAGAGAGAATAAACTTAGAAAGTGATCAAATGGCGTCAATTAAATCGGGTTACATATTAGCCGATTAATCGACGAGTTGATAAAGATAAAAGGAGAAAGGAAGTCGGATTTTAACTTGCTATAAACCGCGCACGTCCCTGAAAGTTACCCAAATACAAGCATAACAATACATAATATAAATGGCTAAACAATCTATTCAATTCCATAGGGAATGAGTGCCTTCTTAATTCAGTGTGGGTACACAAATTCTTGTTTGTTGTACATTCCTCTAAATAAATTGACTGGGGAAGGTGTGAAAAGAGGTTAATACGACTGAATGGTTCTCTATAGATCCAAGAAAACTTCCTTTTTGACCAAGAAATAATATATGTAATATTGTTATAAGTGTATGGGAAAAATAGAAAAGTATTTGCCAATACAAGTACATTTGTTACGCTTTTCCCCCTTCTTAATAATGTTAAATTTAGTTTTAAAAACATATATAAATAAACTGTAGTTTTTATATAAACTTGAAAAAGTTCATGAATATCCATTCGATACTCTCATAAACGAACAAATAAAATTTTAAAACTGTTTAGTCAGTTTTTTGAATTATAATGGTCATTTGTTTTTAACCTAACTGTCTTAAGATTGTGTTTTTTTATCTCCTACTTTCTAGTGTATTTTTTTAAACTGTATGGATTTTAGCTAATAAATAACATCTTAACAAAAAAAACCTGTTTAATAAACTCTTGAACAGCCTAACGTTCATATTGTAAATAAAATATTTAATAAAATTTCATTTACACATAAAACTTCTTGTGGCAGTGAAAATTCAGGAACGTCTTCTTAGATGGCGAAGTGAAGTATAGAACCACGTCCTCACAAAAACTCCTGCTTGAATCTTGAATATCTGACTTTTTGATGCCGAGCGCCATGTACGAACGTCTGCTGAACGGATTTCTGCCCTTCTGCCTCAATTATTTCCCCCCGACTATGGTACTTGAAGGGCTTATTACAAGAAAGTGCACAACCAATGGCTTTTTTTGTTGTTTGAAATTTAGAATTCAATAAGTCTTCAGTTTGATATGAAAGGTGGGCATGCATTGAGATACAAATCTATAAAGAAATAATTTGTATATTTTTTATTCATCCAAAACTATAATATTTACAAACTTTGTCATTATTATAAAAGATTCAAATTCGAGAGTGTCCTGTTCTTTTTTTTTGTTTAACTAATCGCAAAGAGGATAATAAATCCACAAAGAGCACCTCAGTGCCACTCAACACAGTTGGTGTAAGTTAACAATCAATTTTTGAAACAATTTGTTCAAGGGGCTACTACTGGCTCAAAGGGTTTAACTGTCCTTGTAATCATCTGAGTAGATGTTGAAAATGTATTTGAAATATTAAATATCTTCCATTCCATTCGAGATCCTGGTAATTATTATAGAGACCAAAATCTTTATGAGCCCTCCCAAGTGGATCACTTTAGTACATAATGCGTAATATTCTATGAAAGTACACACTTTTCCAAGACATGTTCACCAGGAATCGTTTATTTAGACTAAGGATATTCATAGAGGTCCAGGAAAAGTCCAGGGCATCATATGGTCTGAGTTATGGTTTTAGTTTAAAATATACTATACTAGCCTAGAGGTTGATTGGGTGTCTGCATAATCTCATTATTCTTCTGTCAAATCAAGTACGTCATAAAAAAAAACAATAAAATCATTTCGTCCAAGTTCAAAACGATTTTTATTATATAAGACCTGGGTCCACAGCGTGTGGGTCTCGGACCGCGGCCCACTAGGAACCATGGCAGATGAATCCTCCAATTATATAACAATCGACCTCAAGAAAAGTCTCTTAAACCCCCTCTGGCATTCCGCCCACAAACATCAAGGTCCTACCAATTTGCCTTTGTCCCTTTCCCTAACAAAATGGATTCCTAGAATGTTTTATGCCCATTCAAGCAGTCTGCATTATTATTATTATTAGTATTATTATCCGGCCATTTGCTCGCATTCAAAACATATGTATGGCAATTCAGGGAACACATGTAATTCCTTTTAATCATAAGAAGTAAATCACACACCAACAGGGAATTTTCCCACACAGAATAATAATAATAAAATAAGCTTTTCTTCCTTCTTTATTATTTCTTTGAATGGGCAACACATGTATTTTATATGTATTGGTTGTGTATTTAAGGGGGGAAACGAAGAAGAAGAAGGAGGAGGAGTTGGAAGTCTACTTTTTTTCTTCTTTCTTTCTAAAGAAACCAAGAAGCAGATGATCATCATGAGAGTGATGATGACCCAAGAAGTCAACAAAAAAAAAGTCCAACACATAAATCATAGGAAAGCCACAAAAAGAAATCCTTTTCAACATCCTTTTTTAAACTCTAACTAAAGGGAGCTTCCAAGTTTTTTTTTCTTCTTCTCTCTCTTCCCTTTCTTTATTCCTTCCTTTACCTAAAAAGCGAAAAGTTATTAATCAAAAACCATCTTTCATCACCTGCTTTTTCTCTCAACCAGTTCTTCACACGAATAACAAGCTCTCTCTCTCTCTCTCTCGGGCTCAAGAAAGAGATCTTTCTTCATTCATCATGGACCACCCCAAACTCAAAAGGAGACTCCTCTCTCTCTCTCTGTGTTTCCGGGCCACACTCTCATCTTCTCTCTCTCTCTCTCTCTAATCCTCCCATGGAACATGATCCTTCCGAGGTCCCTCATTTATCTTGATTAACTCAGAAACAAGATGCAGCAGCCCTTCTAACCTTTATTTCTGGTAGCGTGTGTGAAACACACAATCACGCAAACAGAATAATTAAAGCAACCACCCAAAAACAAACTACTTCTCTCTCAATATATTTAGGATATCCCACCTTTTTTTTGCATTGGGACAAACACAACATCCAATGAATGATTATACAATAAGGACAGAGGGAAGGATGTTTTCCTTGATTTTACTTATAACCATTATCTCTCTTTAAATCCTTGTCATCCACCCTGGATCACATGACACAGGTCCAATAGGCTATTTCATCTCTGAGACACCCCTTATGCATGGAAATAAAAATGAATAAGCTTAATACAAAGTCTTTGTTTAATGACAATCATCAGCACAACTTGAGCCCGATATAATTACGCTATTGTGAAACGGTTGATACCTCATTCAGCCTCATGGTTAATTTGTATGCAGGGACGTTTATTTCATGTTTAAGTGTAAAGTGTAACGTCCCGTTCTCTTATTATTGTTTGTGACGTATCATAACTATATTGTAGGCATGGATTTTTGTTGACTTATAGGGGAAAATCAAATTTTGTTATGTTATTCTTTCCGCTTACCGATGTGACGTCATTCAAAATCGTAGGCAAGCAAAAGTCAGCTTTTTTCCAACATAGCTTGATTTATTCAATGAAGGAGTGTTGGCCACCTTGAGTACCGGAGAAGTTGGTGGCATTATCGTATAACGCAGTGGTTCCCAAAGTGGGGGGTGCACCCCCTAGGGGGGGGGGGCGCAGAGCAATTGCAGGGGGGGGGCGGGAAAACGAATGAATGAATATAAATACCGTAGACTAACTAACACTGCTATAAAATGGACAAAAAACCAAAAAAGTTGAGGTTTGTATTAATTACAATGTGTGAAATAAACTGGAATGGACTCTGGAACAAAATGTGTGTATGTTCTTTTTTTTTTGGGGGGGGGGGGGGGCGCAAAAACTTCTTATGTACCAAGGGGGGCAAAGCAGAAAAAGTTTGGGAACCACTGGTATAACGTGTAGTTATTCAACACAATACTTCTGTCACGCAAAATACCAATCCGCTCGTTATTTGCTTGTTTATCACATCAATGCCCAATAAAGATGAATTAGTTTTATATCGCTCTTGTATGTTTTTCATTTTTAAACACAGTCTGACCACTTATGGTTCTTATTGTTAAAAGGGATTTTTTATATATATCAGTATTCTAACATCATTACTGACGAGGATATTGTATATAATTTTATAGGGTCACTTTTTATTATGATATGATGATTAGTTGCATGTTATAATTAAGAATTCAATGAAAAGACAGATTGATTTCAAGTTCACGTGTAAAATGACATGACCAATCCTTGGCTTTATTTAGGGGAGACGGATAAACGTATTTTTCACTCATCCGATAGCAGAAAGAAGAGTCATTTATATATTGTAATATATAAGCTTTATTCTCAGAAGAAAAGTCATCCTTCTTCATCTCTGGCGTTACAGTAAATGAGTGTATCCAATTTTAAAATGTACCCCCAAAGTAAATAAAAATACAAAGTATGTTTACTTTATGTTGTCATGGATAGTTAAACGTCAAGTATCGTATTATTATTTTTCACGTCATGAAAAATATAGTGTTATTCTTCCTGCCTGTGGGTTGTTTTTACTGACGTCACTCCGGCAAGCGTAAAGTTATATCTCTTAGCAATTTGTTAGTTAAATTTATTACTGTTACAATAGACAAGCATATACAGATATACATAAACTAAAGTAAAGAACACAACCACACATTGGGGTATCTGTGTTACGACAGTATCTCTTAGCAATATGGACATTCATTGACTTTCGATATACCTTGGTGTATTCAATAGAACACTATTCTTTATATCATACTTTAGGGTATGATACCTTAGTAATACGTCAATCAGTTGATACCATAGAGATATAAAGACTTAGAGAGCTTATTGGGTTATTCAGAGAAATACGTCATTGTGTCCAAAGTAAACAAATTTTTCTATCTCTATGATCAACTTACGATGACGTAGATCAAACTACTTTGTTTATATTGGGAACAGGCGACAGCTGAACGACGATGCTTCTCTACTATTGATGGGAATAAGCTCTCTATATTTTTCAATTAACAAAACAAAATACGCAGAAGAAGATCGCATAAACATCAAATTCACGACCTTAAAAGTCAGACAGTCCCCCCTCTAGAATATGATGGTGGAAATATGATTAAACACCATTGATCATGAGATATCATACTTTGTATGTATGTATGTACATAGTCTTTCATCCCTACACGCATGAACCATCATATTTTTGATTGCGATGATGAAGTCCCTTATCTTATCGACTCGTGTGTGTGTCTCTTTAATAAAGTTATGAGGATGTCCATTTCTCATATTAGCCGACATCATCATCATCGCCTATCCCCCTCTATGCTCTCTTATCGGCCTCTTACACTTGAATAGGCACAAAGGATTGCCTAGCCACAACTTACATATATATATATATATATAAAGAGGAAAAAGGGTAAGAAAGGTGGAAGAGAGAGGGAGAGAGAGAGAAAGAGAGAGAGAGAGAGAGATCCTTCCTAAGGCGTTAAAGTAAAGTAGCGCATGCAAGGAAAAAGTAAGCAAAAATTGGCCAAAATTTTGGTCATTTTCTTTAACGTTAGATGTCGCTAGTGCATGAAATTACGTCACAATCCTATTAAAAACCGGTTTAAAGGGGTTAAGTTTGATGATTTGAAATATATCACTTTTTTCAAGATAAAAACTTCTCCAAATATAAATAATTAAAGGACTTTGTTATCATTTTTAAAGAGCTCTAGCATCAAAGCGCCCCTTACGGACTTAAGAAGAACTAAAATTTTGGCCAATTCCTTTTGGGAAAAAAGGAAGAATTTTATGTTATGCATGCCCTACTTTACTTTAACGCTTTAATCCTTCCTAGCCTTCATTCCATTCCTTGGAAAGGAACCTAATTAATACTTCCCTGCTCCATTAGGCAACCACTCTGCAGCTGACTATAAAGCCATAAATACAACAAATACATTCCTTGTCTCCTACGAAGGAGCCCAGAAGACTCAATGACTCAAAGGAGTCAAATTATTTGCTTAGAAAAGTGATCCTTTTTTTTCTGCTCACTCAAGGAGAATGGTGTGTGTGTGTAATAATATGTTGGCTGCTGAAGCGGAAATGGAAAGAAAAGTGTATTCGGGTTTGGTGGTGAAGGAATCAATAAGTATAATGGACAACATGAGGATTTGGCTGGGAGTTAAGCTGGGATTGTTGGGGATTTATATGCTTTGGGCTGCGGGTCAGATGGAGAAAGATGAATCATTATCTGAAAGTGTCCGGTTTAATACTTATTTTTTGTGAAAATGCAAGGTTTATTGATGTACTTAAGTAACTGCATATTTTTTAATTTTATCCTTATTAATACACTTTTTTTTCCTTTATTGTTTTGATAATAGATATAAAATTATAATATATAAGTAAAATAAACATTATAGTTATTATAAAAAATCTATACAAATCAATAAAACATATCATAAGGGTATTGAAAATATTTCACAATTTTTTTCATAATTTTAAAATATCTTCTGATTTTGAAGGATAAAATTTGATAACGTTCCCCGCAAGAACCATGAATCCTCGGAGACGGAGGGGATCTTAAGAGTGAGGGCGGTGTATCGGGCGGCAGCAGAGATCATCACGGACAGAAAAATAGACGGTTTTATAGTTTCTTTTTTGTCAAACAACTCGGTATGTAGGCTTTGGAGTTTGACAGAGCAAACTCAATTGCCTGACTTTTAGGGGAATTGTGTCCTTTTTTCTTTAGGAGACCGAATAGGATCGCTGCTTTGGTATACTTGCCACTTTTTACCTCCGCCGAAGGAGGTATTGTTTTCACTGGCGTTGGTTTGTTGGTTTGTTTGTCAGCAGGATAACTCAAAAAGTACGGAACGGATTCGGATGAAACTTTGTGGAGTTGTTGGAAATGCCAAAAGAAACAAGTGATTAAATTTTGGCATCTCTGAGTGCAGAATTAAGATGCAAAATGAGCTAAATACTAATAAATATCTCAAGTTAGCTTACTCTGCCAATAGATGTCGCTGTGCTGTGAAATCGGGTGCCGGGAGCGTCTTCCTCTCGGAATTTCCGTCGAGGGGAACCCTCCCCCGTCCCTCTACGCCGCCCCAGTCGTGAAAAATCCGCCTCGGAAGGCATATAAGGACCCCGTGACGGCGGAGGTATGCACTCTCTGAGTGTATATTGCCTCTAGTTTATATATTATTTTTTGGCAATAAAATGAATGATTTTTATCAAAGACATAATTTTAGTTGATTCAAAATGTCTCTAATGTTGAGGATGGGAATAATAATAATAAAGAATTGCTTATTTTTAACTATTTTACTATAAATGTAACATTTTAAATGGGTTTAAGGATATAATTAATTGCTTAACTCATTCTTGTTTTACACACAAAAAATCAATGCAACCAAATATATGATGGCAAAGAGATAATGCGTTTTATTATTAGAAAAGGTGCAGCAAATCCGAGTCATTGCAAAATACACATTTGATAATAATTAACAATGAAGATGATGGCTTAGGTATGAAGGGAAATCAAGTGAAATTAAAGAGCTAATAATTTCAAATTCATAAAATAACACATCATTTGTTTTTCGTGTCTTTATTTGATACTTATTTAAAATTGCTAGTTGGGTCAAGGTATATTGAAATACCTGGCATGCCCTTATTGCTAAGAGAGCTGACTCTTGCTTACCCGAGTGACGTCATTAAAGAATAACATACAATTTATTTTTATATTTCTGATGAAGTCACAACAATAATAAGATCCCTGACGTTTCGCTATCCTTGAAATATTAAAAAAATGCTTGGTATAAAGTATAACCCTTACATTGGCACCCCTGTTTGTAATTCCCTTCTATTTAAAAGTAGTAGCCTTTGTCAAACGTTCAGATTTAGCAATTGTCTGTTTATACATATAATAACGGGTTAAGATCAAAGAATGACTGTATCCGCCATAGAAACTTACCAATTGCTCATTTTGAATGCAGTATAAACAGATTTGATATATTCTATAAATAATATTCAAGTACGATAAAATATGAACAAAAAGCTATGAAGTTAAATATAATAATTTCAAGACGTTCGGGGAATTATTTGAGGTTAATTTCTTTAAAAAACGTCTTAAATGCTTGAAATAATAACATCAGATGAAAAATATATTATATTCGATGTGTCAACTGTGTTACAAAAATATAATGACACGGGATTAAGAACTGTTTTATTCATCTTGGCTTCCTACGTTCAAGATTCCATCCGGACTCTTAAATGATTAAATGATATAAATATTTTTCTAAACAAAACAACAACCAATTCACATATCCATAGAATATAATAAGAAAGAAAACCTCTAATGCTTATAACCATAGCTCGAATCCCAAAAATATATATTAGCTGCATCAATTGTGATTTTATTATGTTTACAATCAAGTTTATGTACAAAACTCATTCCATTTGTTTATAATACAATCATACCTGCCGATGCTTTAGGGGAGTTTTCTTCTTTATGAAAGAGTATTGGCAAACTATAAAAGGACAGTTTAATTTCATTTATGGTTTTTTAATGAAAGTTAAAATACAATGGAAGTTAAGGAATTAAATGTACCAATAAGGGAAATAATACTTGTAGATTTTTATAAAATCGAACCTGTCGATATTTCAAGGGAATCCTAAAAAAAGTAGCTCATAGAGGCAGTGGCCATACCCACCACCTGGCCACTCTGCATACAAAATATATATATATATCGGAAACGACCGTGTACCGGGCCCGGCCCGGGTCCCGCTGTTTTTTAGCGTCCTAGCCCGGTGTCCCGGTTTTTTATGCACCGGGACGGGACATTAATATTTCGTTTGTCATCACTTTTTTGGAAATTCCTTGACTTTAGAATGCCGAAAACGATGTCCCTGCCCGGGTCCCGCGAAAAAGGTGTCCCGGTCGTTTCCTGATATATATATATTATATATATATCTATTCTTACCCCAAGAGTATAATGCTATGAGCAACCTCTTAGGGTCACGGAAACTGAAATTTAATCCAGCCCCATCTATATATATATATATACACTTTTAGAAGGCCCAACGGTTGTTGATCTCATCTACGATTTCCGCCCTTACAGGAGCAGATAAAGTAACTCAAGAGATCTCGGCCGGGATACATACGAAGACTTGTCATTAGAGAATTATTATTGTTGTAAACATTTCCTGTCTTATGCACTTTTTAAATACATTTAGTAAAAAAGATAAAAGCTTTTACATAGGTCGCCGTGGGTTGATACCGGATTAAGTTCTGGTAAGGCGGATGTACATTTTGAAGGAGCAAACTAACTGTTTGATGATACTACAAGACAAATTATATTTGGAATTCTACTATAGATATAAAGTATAAAACATTCTAATAGAGTGAAATAGCTCAGTGCGTTAGGCATGTTCAACTCTCAATGAAGAGGGACCAAGTTCGAATCCCACGAGGAAAGGTGTATTTTGGTCACCTCATTGATAAGATTCATGGTTTCGAGTGACTAATTTTAAAATTATATCCACACGGATGCATTCTATTAAAGACAATAGGCAAAATTTTGATAAATCTTATACTACTTATTCTAACTATATTTATGAAAATAATGTTTTTAGTATTATATAATGGTGAATGTATGTGTGAACTTATAGAAGGGGTTTAATTTTAAACTATAATGTTTATTTATATTGGTATATATAATATCTCTAATTCAATAAAGTCTAATAAACTATTCCCTAATTACAGTTAAAAACAATTGTTTTATAATTATTATTATTATACAAGTCAGGGAACGATTTTTAGTACTTCTTAAAACACTGCACCTCATGTGAGCCAGGGTTTAAGGCCCCTGGATCACCAACAACAACAGCATATTAAATCCTCTTTTTTGCTGTTAAACTGTAAATCCTACATACTATTAGCTGGCTAATGACGAGATGTGGCAGCTGAAAGTAAGAATGGGTAACCCCTCGCTCGATATATTTTTGTTGGTTGAACAATAAAACAAAAAATGAATGGGAAGGCTTAGCCTTGGTGTGATGTGTTATAAAGGTATGCAACTCTACATATTTAAAAGGGTCGACTAAATGGATTAGTACTCACACCACTACGTGTCATGTTCATCAAAAGGTTTATCAACAGAATGAAAGTACTCTCTGTACTTTCGAGGGGATATTAATATCAATCCCTTTGCATTAGTTTTAATTGAGGTATATTAAAATATAAGGTATGCCCATATTGTCACGAAGGCTGACTTTTACCTTGCAGAACTGACGTCATTGAACCCACCAATATACTTTTTGATGACGTCATAAGTAGATTTATGCAGGTTCAATACATAGAGATATAAAGACATAGAGAGCTGATTGGATTCGTCAGAGAAATACGTCATATTGCCAAATCTTTTTATCTCTATGATCACTTACGATGACGTTGTACGCATTACTTTGTTTATATTTGGCACAGGCACAGCTGAACGATGTTTTTCTGCTATTGAAGGGAATAAGCTCTATATATCTTTATATCCTTATGGTTTCTTCTGCTTAAGTCATTAAAAATAAAAGAAGTCATAGACATATAAAGACATAGAGCTTATTGGATTCTTCAGAGAAATACGTCATTGTGTCCAATATAAACAAATCTTTCTATCTCTATGATCAGCTTACGATGACGTAGTACCAATTACTTTGTTTTTATTGGGCACAGGCACCAGCTGAACGATGTTTCTTTGCTATTGAAGTGAATAAGTTCTATATATCTATATATCCAATAAACCATGAAATAAACATAACTGGTGCTCATAATTATTTCACAAGATTATACAAATAAATCCAAACCGTTTCCCTCTCCGCTCGATTGGCGTAAGAAATTGATTACTTTTTAATGATTTATTAAAAGCTTCTTGTTTTTTTGTCATAGACTCAAAATTGCTTAAAAATATATCCCTTGGCCTGATTTGTCTTTTATACTAAGTAATACTTTTTTTCCTTTCTTTTTTCTTTCCTCGCATTGAAGAAAAAGGTTTTGCCATCCTCGTTCGATGACAGGCAAAAATAAGACGAAAAGATTTCCTCGTCTTCTTCTCTATATGACAATACCATCATTTTTTATATCTAAAGCATTTTATATATGTAATTCTTGTCGAGTCAATAAATTTCCTTCCCTAAAAAAATATCTTATATACATATGTGTTAAATATATCCTCTCTGTAATATTTTCTCAATAAACTCCATAATTTGCTTAGAAGTTGTCTTTTTGTACACTATGCTAATAATAACTGCATATAAAACTTTAACTTTAAAGATATATTACAGGGTGCGTAAATCATTAAACAAACGGCATATCTTATTAAATTTTACTCGTTTATATCCTACTGCTTATTTTTAGAAGACCCTACACAAAAAACAGCTTACTACTCTTGTATTCCATAACTTATAAAAACCATTGTTTTTGCACTCTATAACTCTCTCCGATTGGTGGTCCCCTATATGGTGGGATCCGTCTTGCTGACTTGATTGAGAGCTCAAGATCGTCATGGAGGTTGTGGAAAATGGTATTGATCGACACCTCGAACTTAATAGCCAGTTATTCCATTGTTACACGACGATCGCCCTCCATGTACATCCTCACAGTCTCAATAAAGTCGTCGATGCGGATCTTCTCTTATCGTTCCTGCTCTTCTTATCTGACGAGTCCTTCTTCGCCTTAACTAAGGCTGAAATGCAGTAGATTTAGTTTAGGAAGATGCTGATGACATCAAAGGCCGTATCAATCACGCTATTGATCTCCTTGGGAGTCTTCCCTACCTTTTCGAGGTTCTCGACAACTTGAGGCACGTTGCAGTTCCCATTTTTAGCAAACAAAAAAGTGCCCGATGTTATAAAAAAACAACCAAATAGAGCTTGCTTTTCTCAAAAACAAAGTTGTAAGCTGGTATTAACAAATAATAGAGGAATTAATCCACTTTATATGAACTTTAATTTAAGCCTATGATTACGAAGATAGATGCAATATTTTACAAGATATAAAGCGATTCGTATCATTATCCGAACCCCTTCGTACACATGGATATAAAACTATGCCATCTTAAAGCTTAAAAACACCTTTTTTAATCTATCAATAAAGTAGTATTAATGATTATTTCTTATGTTTATTTTTTAAATATTTTTTTTCCATCAGCAAGGCTTATATTATTATAACATGCATAAAATAATTACATTTATAATAGTTATAAAAGGAGAATTGTGTTTAATACAAAACATAAATAAACATTATAGTTTAAAATAATTTTCTTTTTAGAACCCTTAAAACACCATATATATATATCAACTAAATTCTTAACATAAAATTCTTAGATATAGTATCTAACAAATACAAACGTAAATATAAAATGATTTTTAACAAATTTCTTGTGACACAATATTTAAAAATAAATTAAAAAACAGAATAATATTTTCAAAACCAAATAATCATATAAAAGAGAAAAAACATAATAATCTTTTAATATTATCGTTGAACGTCCCTTCAAACCGTCAAATTATTCACCTTTGTCAAAATGAGTTTAACTAGAGGCATATATACTAGGTGATAACTTTTTGACTTTTTTCACAAAAATGATCACCTGTAGCACGAATGAAGGAACTTTTGCTTATAATTGCATAAAATGACCCTTTTTCATTGAACTAACAAAAAAGGTCATGCACAAAGCACTTTGAAAAATTCACAATGAAGTAAATGAGGGCTAAACCCCTGAGTGACCGGAGCCGCATGCCCTGAAAAGCCACGTGATAGGACGTTTCAAATCCCTTGAATCCATCGCTTAAGAACGGAAAGAGAGGGTCGGTCTGATTGCTGTGGAGCTGAATGCTTTATGAAGACATTGAACTTCCCGCCTGTATCAGATCAGCCATCCGTGCAAACTAGAAAAGCTCCTGCAAGAGTATGACCGTTGCAGGAAAAAGTAAACTTTGATTCATTGAATGAACTGTTCGATGAGAGCAGGTGAAAGGTCTTTGCAAAGAGGATAGGAACCTCTACGAACTGCAATGCAGAGCAAAGGCCAGGTCGTTTATTCTACTGGCAAAATTGCCAGTGCCCAGACCATCCACCCATCAAAGCGAAGGAATACTTTGGAAGTGGATGTGTCCAATTCAGCAACTGAGTCCAGCTCAGTAGCATTAGATTCTTCTGAAACAGGTACGGACTCATGTAACACTAGTGAAGACAGTTCTATGGAAGATGAGGCTGCACCATCAACATGCACAAGGAAGTATAACCCCACTGGTGTTGCAAGGCGACTTGTTACAAGCTCAAACCTATCGACCCACAAAGCAGCAAAGGTATGCCGTCAGCTTTCAGGTGAGGGCATCGAGATCCGAACCCAAGTCAGCCAGGAATCCACAAAGCTCTCTACAGGAGAGCTGCTGAAGTGAAGCAGCACTTGGTTAGCACACTTCATCAGGAGAAGTGGAGCTTGCACTTCGATGGTAAAAAAATCAATGGCATTGAACACCAAGTAGTGATCCTAAAAAATGAAGCAAAGGAATCAAATTGACTGTGCTTCAATTGAAGGACGGTACAGCTGCAGCCATTGCAAAGGGCTCCAGGATGTCTTGCAGGAGTTCAAGTTGTGGGGATCAACTCTGATGATAATTGCCGACACGACAAGTGTCAACATCGGGAAGAAGTCTGGTGATGTCATTCGGCTGCAGCAGATGTTTGAAAAGAATGGGAGCCCCAGACCCAAGTTTATCAGTTGTCAGTACCATGTGCTCGATCGCATCGTCCGTATTGTCATGGACGATGAGCTCCATGACTCAACCAAATCCCTAGATATTGAGTACTTCTTTGTGAAGGACTTGGTGCGCAAGTATGACCAATTGAAGGCAGCTTTCAGCAATGGAAAAGCTGAGATCAAGGAAACAGGCGGTTGGAGAGACTATTTCCGTATCACCTTACTCGTGTCTTCCGACACTTCACTGAGAAAGATGAGGTCCCATTTGTTAACTTTCAGCAGATTCCTAACATCAGCAATGCACGCTGGAACTCTCGTGCCATTCTAGCCCTCCTTGCATTCATTCTGATGCCTGAAACTCGAACCAGGCTGCGTAAAATCTGGTTATTTATTTATTACCCATGGGCCGGCCATTGGTTTAGCAACCAATTGTTCCGCAATGAGGATTTTGAAGAACTATCATCTGCTCTGGATGGATACCCAAAAGGTCTCAAATACTATAAAACCACTGGAAAAGAGATGAATCGCCCATCAATATTGCCCGAAGCAACCAATGCTGCGATCGAGCGATCAAGTTATGCAGGACTTGGACGAGTCCTGCCGCAACAAGGACAACCTCCCCTGAGATTTGTCCTTTCAAATGACATTAATGGGACAAATGACATTGACCAATTGTTTTCTGTCCCTTTATACTGCTATACATAGTATACATATCATTGTTTTTTTGTTTAAACTGGAATATGTTTCATTTGACTTCAAGAACTGGTCAAAAAGCTTTTAATTAAATTATTAAAATAATTTTGTGCGTGAGGTTTTTCATCAAATAAACTAAAAAAATAGATTTTATTTATATTTTTATAAAAATTCATCATATGATGACACAGGAATATGAGTTGTAAAAAAGTTATCACCCTAATATATACACTCAGAGAGTGCAAACCTCCGCCGTCATGGGTCCTAATGAGCCTTCCGAGGCGGATTTTTTCACGACTGGGGCGGCGTAGAGGGACGGGGAGGGTTCCCCTCGACGGAAATTCCGAGAGGAAGACGCTCCCGGCACCCGATTTTACAGCACAGCGACATCTATTGGCAGAGTAGGCTAACTTGAAATATTTATTAGTATTTAGCTCGTTTTGCAACTTAATTCTGCACTCAGAGATGCCAAAATTAATCACTTGTTTCATTTGGCATTTCCAACAACTCCACAAAGTTTCATCCGATCCGTTACGTACTTTATGAGTTATCCTGCTGACACAAACCAACCAACAACCAGCGCCAGTGAAAACAAACCTCCTTCGGCGGAGGTAATTAGTATTTTATATACAATACACGATGTTACAACTTATTTAAATTGCAATAGACAAGAAAACATAAATTCCTCAAAAAGGAAACATCTTACAATATTACCACGTGATTTAAAATCATACTAATATAAAATCCCCAACAAACTTCATAAGAGGAAGGTTTTTTGATGATAGATTCATAAATAAACACATCTACCTTTCAAAATTGAAGTTGTGCTTCCATTAAAGGTGTATCTTCTAACATTTTCGTAGAGCTTGGCCAAACAATGAATAAGTGCAAATAAAAAAAATGGACCTTTTTCTCGAAAGTGATTGGTTGAAAGGATGTAGAGGGAATTATAATATAGTTGTTGATAAACTGCAATACGGCCTTTAATCCTGGCTGTTTAGGAGTGAACATCAGCAATTCAGCAATAAATAAAGCAAATTCATATACTCAGGGAACTAATTGTTACTAATTTTGTTTAACCACATACACTAAATAGATTCTAACTCAGATTAAAAGATATAGAAGAAATGGAGGTACCAACTGAATTATTTTTTTAAAGGTGAGTTTGTGAGAAATCCATATTCTAATCCTCGTCAATACGGCTATATAAATAAATATGATTCTCTCCTTTGGTTGTAAACACACCAATGGACATCATTTATTGTGATAAAGAAAATCTATGGACTACCAGCTATCCTGAGGATTATTTATGGAGTATTTAGTCCCTAGCTTCGGGGCAGATTTTTGTTTATTTAAATATGTTGTTTTGTTTGTTATTAGAAATAATTAAAAATGAATTCTTACATAGTTATGCATTAAAATTATATATATATATATATTATATATATATATATAGAGAGAGAGAGAGAGAGAGACATGATAAAGAACACGAATAACAGTTAAACTTTTAAGAATGCAAGCAACACATTAAATATTCATATTTGATTAGCCAAAATACTAGTTTCGAGTACATATTTTAAAGCATATTTGATCTTATTATAAAGGAAGCTTTTAATAAAAGTCTGTTTTGGTCTAATGGTTACAAGACACCCCATAAAATAAGATTTTTTTTAAATCATCTTAAATAAGTATCTTCAATTTTGAAGAATATGAAAGGGAAAATAATATCTATAATATATATGTCCTCTAAGCATCTATATTTATCTTTATACAAGTAAATAAAATGACTGCACATTGCAGAATTATCAAACCAGTTGTTAAAAATGAATGCGTTGATCCCAATATCCAATCCACCCATTGAGTACATATAAAATGACTATAAAGATGTTTTTTATTCAATAAATATGTAGGGGCGTTTAGAAATAAGAAAGAGACAACATCGCCTATTGAAAAAAGCTATAAGATTTTAGAAGTACATTTTTGTATAGATTTGATTTTACAACATCAACTAAAAAGTTAGTCTTTAATATAATAATAAACAATTTTTTTCAAAACATTATGAATAGTGACTTGATTCTAGCATTGCTATGAAGGGCAGTTGACTCAAGGCACTCTTTTTACTAACTTAACATCATTTTCTTCTACATCCTTCCTGCAAAACCCCAAATTCAAAGGATATTAATCCCTTCTGTTCTGATTTACATCGCGGATATCATTAACAATCTATAAAGTAATATTCTCTAAATATTATACGTGCAATCATATACCTTGTTCTAAGCCCTTTGAGCACGGATAACGTCTTATTACGTCCTTAGAAATGACGCAACACCACCAAGGACGATTTGTTACATCACCCAAGTATGTGCCAGCCATATTTTTCTGTATCATTCCTCGTGGTATCCGTAGCCGCATTAAACCCTTCTGCAAAGTCCCATTATTTTTGATGAATTCCTTGTATGTTTGTCACTGTGCACCTATTCGCTTCCTGTTTGAACCCTATGATCAATAAAATGGGATTTTTTTTAAATTTTACGTGTCAGGGCAGGTTCGAAAGTGTCCGGTGTTTAAAGGGTTAATGAGTCTAAATGTATAATTATTTATTTTATGTTTATTGATGTGTTTCTCCATGTTGGATTCAGTATAAAAAATCTAGTGAGTGCGTTAACTCTCAGTGGAAGCTCACTGGACTCTCAATGTTGAGGGTGCAGGTTCGACTAAAGTCGTA
>CP045896.1:28792145-28804129 GCA_013387185.1 Caligus rogercresseyi | reverse complement strand
AACACAATGATATACAATACAAAGAAACGGAGAAAAAGAGCAAATCAATCCTTAGTGCTCATTACTCAACATATTTAAACCTAATAGAGGAGCCTAGATGGGATTTAAAACGAAGCTCCTCAAAAGTTATTATAATTAATTGTAATATATATATATATTATATATACTATATATATATATATATATATATAATATATATATATATATATATATATATATTATATATATATATCAGAGCTGCGACTACCGAATGTAAATCGGTATTCGATACTACCGACGGTAGATTTAAAATAATGAACCGATTATACAATATTCGGTAGAAATTACCAAATATCGTGCCGATTGAGAATCGGTACGGTGTATTTGAAAGTATGACTTTTGTGACATTCACATAGAGACATAAAGATATAGAGAGCTTATTCCCTTCAATAGCAGAGAAACATTGTTCAACCTTCGCTTTGCCCAAGCACTCCCTTGTGTGAAGAACTTGAACTTCGAAAAATAAATGAACAACTACAACACTATAGTATTATAGAGCAGATACATAAAGATACATTCAATGTAAGCTTATGCGATGCATTGAATACTAGAGTACCTGAAAGTGTATTAAATATCGGACAATAAGATATAGTAAATGAAAAAAAATCTATATCCTTCCATTTCCTACAAAATCCAAGTACATATATAATTTACATAGATTAGTATGTATTAAATTTCAAATAACTCTTAATAATAATAACAAATGATATATGTCCTTTATTATAAATTGTCCGATATTAAATGCATATGAAGAAGTAAGAGCAGATACATAAATAATTTCTCTCTCTTTCTAATCTACCGTACCGAATATCGATCGATACTGTAGATATATAATCAAATCTACTAAATACCGATAGGTAGAATGTATATACCGAATGCCGAACCAGCGGTAGATTTTTCTATCGAGACCCAGCTCTAATAATATATATATATATATATATATATACATATATATGGTAGAGTAAGAACACGCAGCTAGTGATTAGGCGTAGGAGAAAAAGTGTTTAAAAGCTCTTGCCGGATCTCTACATTTACAATGGATTTTTCTTTCAGGCATTTGATATTCAGGTTTTTTGCAAACGTATTGGCATCGACTATTTTAATGGAACAGTGTTCTAGATCCTTTCAGGTCCCCGTCACCCCCTAATAACACGTAATATGGTCAACCCGTGATTAGTTATAAGCCTAGCTATGACATGGTTGTTCCATGATGGATCAATAAACGGGTGTAAAATAAGTGCTGAACTCAATTGGCGTATTCCAATATTCCGTCTTGCTATTAAAAGGTGTATATAAGGGAAGTTGCGAGCGTGATGAATATGGAATAAGAGTTCCTATACATGTATATCTGCCTTAAAAATATATTGGAAGACACAATAAGCTGCACAGGAATGCTGGAATATGAATTATATAAAAGGTTATAGATATCAATGGTTGAGAATGTAATGGAACATTCCAGGCTTCTTTTTAAATGATATGGAAATAACAACACGGCTAAGGTCCAAAATGTTGTAAATAGTAAGCTTGAAAAGCGAGGTTATACGACAATTTTTTGACAAATTGCATATGTTTTAAAATATGTAGGCATTGAAGGCCAAAAATAATCAATGCTTTAAGAGTGCTAAAGCATATTTATTAAATAAGGCATTCAAATACACACATCAACACTACTTTTATTATTTGGCCTATTCAAATAATTGATCGATGACAGGCTAGTTGAAAAGCTTCAAGAGTTTTATCAAATCTTAATAACGATAATATGGGAAGAAGGTGCTATGCATCGTTGGGTGATTAAAACATATTCCAAGCGGATACTTCAACGGAAAAGGTTCAAATACTACCTGAAATGGAGGTAGTCTATGGATGGATAAGAAAATATATGGAAGTAGTTTCTGTATTCAGATATTACCGTCTTGACAATGCAACGACAATATTTTTAAAACATTCTTTATAAAGGAAGTTAGAAATTTCTAAGAAGAATAAATTGAAGGGAAAATATTCTAAATAATACTTATTCAAATATTCCCGCCTTAGAGTACATATTAAGAAAACTGAATATATGGAGCAGAGACGATAGAGACCCAGCAAAGCTCTGACAGTACATTTGATTAAATGAATACATGATTATATAAATAATCTGTATATAAATACATATTTTTCGTCCATATTTTATTCATAGGAAGACTAAAAGAGGCAGGATCTTTAAATTGATTATAATTCAATGTTTTATTCGTCAAATTGCATATAACATTTAACTTTTTGCATCTATTTTCAACCTTTCTTTTAACCCTTTTTATTTTTATTTGGAAGAACCAGATTCTATTGAGTCTCTCCTACAGTGTTTTAAACCATAGCCAGGAGACAATTAAAACGTTTGCAAGAATGTTTGAGCGATCATCTTGCCGTTTGGAAAGTACAAAGATCTTTATTTTCATTGAATAAAATTTCTACGAAAGATTTTTATAAATCCCTATTTAAACGCTCATTTTTATTATAAAAAATAACTAAAATGGAGGTTAATAATAAAGAGAGTCACTTTCAAATGTAGACCACACGCCATTTTTCTTTTATATATTAATATTAATATATATATTGCTATTTCGACTATATGTAAGAAAACATTGTTCCTCATTGTGTATTAATCTATTTATTTACATAAATAACTATTCAAATAGATATTAAGGGAAGATGAGACGTCTTCTTTTTTTACTTCTCTCCTTCTAAAAGAATACGTACATGATTAAAAAAATTATTCCTATATCCATTATGGAGTGTGAAAAGAAGGGAATGGGATTTTAGTTCATAAATATATATATTTATTATGTGAGCAACTGAAGAATAGGAAGAGCCATTGTTGTTATTCCTTTAAATAATAATAATAATACCTGCAATCTGAAGGTAATTACATCCATATTATTATATATTGTATTTATATACGTGTGATTTAAAGACTGGTTACTATGAAAACTAATTTGTGTGGTCCGTTATTATTATTATTATTACTATGTCATCTCTCCCAGATGAGAAAATGACACACAATGAATGTATTATATTTGAATATAATAAGTTGTGTGAGTATTATTTATTTCTAAAAAGAGAGGCTTTGACAAATTTATATTTTTCTTTTGTTGTTGCTGCGTTTCAATGTTATTCAATTTTGTGTGGTTAAGGAATTGAAGAGCTTTTTATTTGACTTATATTTATGGAATATATATATATATATATATATATATATATTGAGTAAAGCACATGTAATTACTCTTTGATTACCAAACAACATAGAATACCTATGCACTTCCAATGTATCTTTTATTTATTTTAAGAAATTACATAAATGAAACTATATACATTTATTTAAAATTAAATCTCTCAACAAACGTTAAAAGCTAAAAAAATAAAACGATGAATCAAATAAATCATGACTTAAAACAAAAAGACATGCTCTTGTAATACACTTAAAACAATTAATCAATAACACTATAAATTGACAATAAACATGATAAATATAAAATACATTAATAATATATTTTTGGAGTTAATTTACAGCCCGACCAAAGATAATTCAGGAGAAATCCCAACACTCACCTAATTTCCATATATATATATATATTCCTTATTTTAAAACTCTGCTAATTGATACTCAATGTAAGGTATTGGATAGAACATCAAATACAGTATTTTTGTTTTTCAATTCTTATAAGTTTGAAGTATATTTTTAAACAACTTAAGTAAAAGATTGCGTCTATTAATTATAATCTGACAAAAGAACTTAAAATATATATTCATTGGTATCGAGGCCGAGGAGTCAGATCATCGTTTCTTCGGAGAAGACGTACACGTATTTGTCGGTGAATTATCGAAATGTCATTTGAGATCGTCTTTGACATCTCCTTGCATTGGAATCTTTCTGGAGGTTACTCACCAGTTAAAGGGATAGCTGTGCTTTTTAAGCGACTTAAGTATGCCAATTTAATAGAATTCGTCGGTAACGGTTTTACCGGTAGGAGAAGCTACAAAATCATTATTTTATGATTTAATGGATGCACCTTAAAGAGTCTTACCGACAATAAATGTAGGGCATAATAAATTAGTATTTAATTTATTAATCTTTTGCGAGTTGATTATGACCAGCTTTTAATAGGCTTTCACTACATAATCACGTGCATACTTTATACGAGTCTTTCCCAAGACAGTAGCCAAAACAAATATTGTCACTCAAGAAACCCCATTCAGAGTCTCCGAAAGGAGCCCATTATTCCCATTTCCGCCCTCCCCATTATCTCTGAGATATCCTTCCGAAACCAGAAAGAACAAGAGTGACCTTGGATCATGGAGCTAAATAAATAAAAAGCCAGAAACTGGGTTGAAAAAAAAAGAGAGAGACAGTGAGCCAAAAGGAAAGAAAAAGAAGCAAAGCCCATTCAAGCAAAGAATAAAAGCCAATTCAGCAAGAATATGATGATTCACTGACAGGAAGTGATGCGGTCAGAGCAAGGCGGTAAAGTCCCAAGAGCAGAAGAAGAAGAAAGAAAAAGCATCGTCCTAAAGACATTTGCAAGAAGAAAGAGAAACCTCTTTCAACAAATATTCATATATTATGTAATGAATGTATTGTCACACCAAAAAACCTGCTTAAAGAAAGGGAATGACAAAAAGGTAAAAAAAGAGAAAAGCAGACAAACGAATATATAACTCAACATCTCTTTGAGCAGAAAGATGCGTGGGACTTATGGGTCAATAATGCATGCATGGCCACAGATGAGAGTGAATTGATATATTTTACTCTATTTTGTAAGGCTTTATTAGCTAGAAGTTGTTTGACAAATATTTATAAGATTTTTTAGCTAGAAATATAGACTGAAATCATAGAACATAAGTTACAAATAGAATGTCATAATATAAAGGAATTCTAATTAATAGTGCAACAATGGAAGATTTAATCTGTAAGACTTTATTTTGTAACGCTAAACTAGCTAGAAGTTGTTTGACAAATATTTATAAGACTTTTTTTGCTACAAATAAAGATGAAATAATAGAACATAAATTACAAATAGAATGTCATAATATAAAGGAATTATAATTGGTAGTGTAGCAATGGAAGACATATTACGGATAACAAATAAATGTACATTATTAAAGTACAGTAGTGTGCTATAGCCTATGATCCTACCCTCAAACAATCAAACAATCATTGTGCATTTTTAAACATAAAAATGATAATATTAAAGTAAAACTAGAGGCATGTATATACTCAGAGAGTGCAAACCTCCGCCGTCACGGGGTCCTTATGAGCCTTCCGAGGAGGATTTTTCACGACTGGGGCGGCGTAGAGGGACAGGGGAGGGTTCCCCTCCACGGAAATTCGAGAAGAAGACGCTCCCGGCACCCGATTTTACAGCACAGCGACATCTATTGGCAGAGTAGGCTAACTTGAAATATTTATTAGTATTTAGCTCATTTTGCATCTTAATTCTGCACTCAGAGATGCCAAAATTTAATCACTTGTTCATTTTGTATTTCCAACAACTCCACAAAGTTTCATCATAATCCGTTCCGTACTTTTGAGTTATCCTGCTGACAAACAAACCTACCAACAAATCAACAAACTAACGCCAGTGAAACAATACCTCCTTCGGCGGAGGTAATAAATAAGTTTTTATAACAAATTAAAATGATATTAATTTCACAGGCGTTACATTTTTTAAATTTTCAATGCTTGTCCGAAGACGAGGACGTCGAGGAAAGTCACAATGAACATTTGTACATCAAGAATAGTAGATCTGTATGATATCTCACTACGGTACGGTCTCAACGTTTTGTATATATATATGGAGTTATTTTTTTATTTATTTTTTTACAGTTTCAAATAGGATATTTATATTAAAGGAATGTTTGAAGAAATGTATAAAATGGTAAATAAAAAGGGGCTCAAAATGCCACGAAAAGTTCCTTGTAGAAGATATAAAATACATTGACTTGACTAACTTTTTTGACATATAGTATCAACAAATCACTTGGAATAATCACATATATTTCTAGATCTCTTTAAATTAAATATACAAATTTAAATATTCTCGACAAATGGAATTATCATAATTGCCTAATTAATTTCAAAGAGTCTTAAAGCTCCAGAAGCCTCTTTCGTCCAACCCGATTTTCAATCATATCGAAGGATGTTTGCCAAGCAACGGCCCCAGTTTGTGGGTGTGTGGACATTGGATGAGGCTCACAAGGGAAGCAGTTGTTGATATACTCCCCCCTATATATGGAGTGATTGATATTATAAGCAGAATATATGAATGATGCTGAAATATTAAATAAATCACTCAAAGCCACTTTAACCCAACTGCCAATAAGGTAATCTCTCTGCAATCAGACTTTTAAAACTTGAAACCTTTCATTCTATAATTTTGGAGCTTAAACAGCTATATTTAGGCAAGGAGTATATTATTGATATTATAATATAGGACGTTCTTTTTACAATAGTATAAATGTTTTTTTTTTTTTTTTTTTTTTTTGCCTATATGGTTCGATAGAATTGCATCCGATAGGATATAAATAAGCATTATAGCGTTATAATTAGTCTATCGAACCCTAGGATCTTATCAATGAGGTAGACCAAAAATGACCATCCCCTCTCGGGATTCGAACCTGCGCCCCAACATGGAGAGTTGAACACGCCTTAACACGCACGGCTATCGAGCTCCGTATATAATTGGTTATTGATGTTAAAGAATATATCATAATTTTTTTTAATTTTAATTCTTTCACATTATACAGGATAGTTAAAAATACTCAATAAGGCTAAATACATCCTCTTTCTTTCAGTCCATGTATAATTAAAATCTCACGGATCTATTAACCATTACTTCTGTCGAATCAAATTTATATGTTGACCTTCTATTATTTCCGTTATATGTTTTTCATGTATTAACTTATAAAAATATAATAAATTTAGAATCTATTCATAATATTATTAAATTACTTGAGTAATTTTATTCGTTCTTTCTTCTAAAAATATATTCTATGGTCATTACCTCCGCCGAAGGAGGTATTGTTTCACGGGCGTTGGTTTGTTTGTTTGTTTGTCAGCAGGATAACTCAAAAGTACGGACGGATAGGATGAAACTTTGTGGAGTTGTTGGAAATACCAAAAGAAACAAGTCATTAATTTTGGCATCTTTGAGTGCAGAATTAAGATGCAAAATGAGCTAAATACTAATAAATATTTCAAGTTAGCCTACTCTGCAATAGATGTCGCTGTGCTGTGCTCTCCTCTTTGATGACGTCAGTTTCTTTTTGTTCCATGTACCTCTAGTTTATGTTTTGTTTTTAACGTAACTGTCTTAAGATTGTGTTTTTTATCTCCTACTTTCAAGTGTATTCTTATATTTTTACACTGTATAGATTTTAGCTAATAAATAAAATCTTAACTAAAAGAAATATATATATACATATTCTATAGCTTGTAGGACTTCACAAAGTAGGATTTTTTAATTCCAAAGAAATTTTTGAAATCTTCCTGGGTAATTTTAAACAAAATTAGGACAAATATACACAAATAATGGCTCTAGGAGCATTTTATTTTAATATCCGATGGGCTTTGATAAAAGATAAACATTTTATTTCAGGATTTACTAAACTAAATATAAATATGATAAGAAGTTGTGAAACTTCTATCTAAGCAATTGAGAATAAAATATAGCCCTTTATAAGAAGACTTAGATACAAATTGAGAGCAATATTTTGTACGTCATTCATTCCTATTATAATATCACAAGGCTTAAAATAGGGTCTTAAAATTATTGTCGTATCAATTTTACTTTTGGACAAATATATATCTATGTGCTTTAAATATCAAATTTTGTAGGAAACAGTTTCAAAAATAGAATACACATGATTGATTCATTTCTCGGTTGCCCATTATTTATATTCACCGTCTGAATTAGAAAAAATACCTTTATAAAGCCGTATAAAGAGATTATAGATTCCATTTTGATCGCAATTGAATTATTTGAATCCCTTAGTGCGGTTGTTATTATTATACAGTCAAAGCAGTCTATGGCGGTCAATAAATAAAGATACCAGATAAAGGTGCCGATACGTAGAAAATCTATAAACTATTTGTTCTTTCTTTGTGATGAATTTAAGTTGCAGCTTTGGGCAAGTGACCACGATTGACAGGTGGCCGCAAGCACAATCTAAAAACATCCATAGAGACATATGTATTATCACTATTCAGGAATACTCGATCTATAAAACAAAATAACATATTTATTTCATAGTTTTCTACGCAAAACTTTTAACAAAGTTATAAAACATTTTTAAATATTGTGTGTCGGTTTTTTCAACTGTGAAATATATATAAGATATTCTATAGTTGAGTGTGTATTTCTTTTAACCATATATTTTATTATCTGTGTATTTAAGATAATTTTCAGTGCATGGTACTGATAATGTTAGTTGTGTTCTTAGGACCAATTACTCATTTTAGATTATAATATCTATTTATTATGTTACAAAGTGACTTTGACTTTTGTAGATAATTAGAAAAAAGGTAAGATCACTTACATGTTAATAATTATTAAACCTAATTTAGGTGGCAACCTATTGCCAAATGTTATATATTTTCTATAATTTAGCTCAATACACATATGTTAAGATTCAATTATAATATATATATATATATATCAGGAAACGACGGGACACCCTTTTTCGCCGGCACCCGGGCCGAGCCGGGACTTAAATTTTTCAAGCCGAGCCGGCCAAAACCGGCCGGGACATATATATATATTTTTTTTCCTTCGACATTCTCAAGTGAAGAATTTCCCAAAAAAGTGACGACGTTTTTTTTTAGAAAAGAATTTTTAAAAAAAGTGATAAATTTTTTTTTATAGAAATAATTTTAAAACAAAGTGACATTTTTTAAATAGAATCTCAAAAAAGTGACGAAGATTTTAGAAAAGAATCCCCAAAAATTTCCTGAAGTGATGATTTTTAATTTTTTTAATGACAAACGAAATATTGAAAAAATACTGATGTCCCGGCCCGTTCTATAAAAAAGCCGGGACCCGGTCGGGACGGGGACCTGGTCGTTTCCTGATATATATATATATATATTCTCTGCTATTGAAGGAATAAGATCTCTATATCTAATATCTCTATGCCAAACCCCCATTTGCTAAAAACATAAACTTAAGATTAAAATACAGAATGATCCTAGATGTTAATATCCGCTCACTTTATTTATAAACATATCAACTGAATAAGCATCAGTGTTTCCCTTCCATAAACACTTTATATCTATATATATACTTACCATTAAATAACCTCAAAAAATCATTCATGTCCGAAAATAGAAGTTAATATAACCAGCAATATAGTTTTGACTACTCATTTGGAAAGCCTAGGTTATAGTAATAAAATATCCTTAGTTTCAATAGAGTAAATAAATTCCAACCATATCTGACCTGAATGCACTTCATTCTCTCTTCTGATTGAATTGAGAGACTTAATATTAAGAAGTTCTTTTATAATATAATGAATGTTCACTACAAATAAGAGGATTAAATTGACATTCTTTTCAAAATGAAACACAACGTAAAACTTGGGGAATGTTTTTCATTAAAGAAATCCAAGTATTAAACGCGACACCCTGAGTATTTTGCTTTATTATTTCTGAATGATGAACCTTCCCTGAGGCAACAATGAATGACCTTATGTATACATCATCATACAGATGTGAGCCATCGACTCCATTGCATCCCCCCCTGGCTACAACCAATCACAGCTTATTATCACTTCACTTGCCGGAGACTCAATCTCTGCGTAGAAACTATCTTCAACATATTACGTAGAAACTACATACTTCAGCAGATAAATAAAAATATGCACTCAATAAAAGTTATATAGCTATCATATATATTATATATATATATATATATAGATATATATATATATATATATATATATATATATATATATATATATATATATATATTAATACAGGGTGGTAAGATCAAATCCGGCGGGTTTTCAGGACATCCTTTAACAGCCAACATATGAGAGATCATTTCAGTTGAATTTTATCATCGTCATGGCCGCATATGGAAATCTACAGCCTGTTATCTGGAACTAGCAAGAACGCAGGTGTTATCCAGGCTCTTTGTATAAAGGGCAACACCATCAGCAACACCCAGGTCTTGAGCTACTCAAGATCGACAGAAGAGGGGTTGCTGAGCTCAGGCAGCAGCTGAAGGTTACCAAGGACCCTCGTGCTGTCGTTGACAGGGCCTTCAGGCCCTCCAGCAGCGCCCGCAGGCCAGAACCCCCGACTTCATCAGAGAGTGTCAGATATCTTCGAGCACGACCCCAGCAGGTCCCTCGGGATGTCGCCAAGGAGCTGGACGAACTCACGAACTTTGTTGGCCTGTGTGAATGAGATTTGCGTTGTCACAGCTACAAACTCAAAGCTGGTCAGCTGTTGACGCAGAAGAACAAAAAACCTGGGCTGTACAAGTTCCCAAGCTCCCCTGATTTGAATCCTATGGACTATTTTTTCTGTAGCTACCTTGAGCGACAAATCAACGACTGGCTCACAACACCAAGGCCGCCCTGATCAACTCATAATGAAGCAGCAGGAAGTTGGACAGGGCCCTGGTGGCCAAGGCCTGATCCTCCTTCCGCGCTAGGATCCAGCGCATCATCGACGGCAGAAGGCGGATGGATGAATGAGCAGAATCTACACATTTTAATTTCTAAATAAATAAAATGAACAGAAATAACGTGTATGTGTATTTTAGTTGAGAGACGAAAAAACGGCGGATTAATCTTACGGACCCTGTGTATGTATATATATACTTTCTGAAAGTTTGAACGCAATCGAATAACGTTAAGTGTCTAATAATAGGAAATTAATTTAAAACAAATATTTATATATGTTTTTATGAAACAAAATTTTTCTCTCTATATTTTCCTCTTATATTATTCCTTTGATATATTACATATAGTGTTCTTTTTATTTACATATTTGTATTATAATTTGTTTTAATAAAGACCTTGTAGGTGAGAAAAAAATAATCATAATATAAAAGAATAATATAACAATAGATTATGTAGTAAACTTATGGATTCGAAATTAGTTTTGTTTTTTATATAACATACAAAATAAACTATAAATTAAAAAATTAGTCTTTATGGAAAATGCACACAAAAAACTGATACATTTGTAATTGGTCACCGTTGCTTTAAATGAATTTCATTTTTATTTTGACTTTTTTCCTAATATTGTTGTGTATTTTTACAAGTTGTTAGTTTTTTATTCTGTTTTTAATGTGAACGTTAGAAACTTGTATTTTGTCTCTGCTTTATCCTCGTTTTCCTTTTTTTCTCTGTCATCTATGCATTTTTAAACTTATTTCTGTTCTTTTAGAAGGAGTATAATTAAATATTTGATTTTTTTAAATGTTAAAAGGTTTTGCTGCTCCTTGTTGAAATAGTAATGAACCGCCAGTCATAGTAAGTTTTTATATCTGATCTTAGAAAGATAAGAATATGGTGATTAAATAATGTTTATTACATTATTCATAAGGCCAGGAATTTTTAATTTCTCTTGAAAATATTGAAAAAAAAATATTAAAGTATGTTCAATATTATTTTTTAGAAAAAAAAAACCATTCATCCGTCTTTGTTCTATGAACAGTAAGTGATCTATGAATAATCTGAACCTCATCAAATAATACCATTGCTGATTAATAGATCCACATTTTTAAAGTATGCAACGAACATTATCATTACATATCCTAATTTATTTGAATATAAATTATTTCTAGCTGTAATAAAAGGAAAAGGAAGGAATTATTTTTTGAACAACTAAATCTTTTGACTTGGATATTTTTTTGTACACAGAGAAATCTTAAGAACTGAATTTTCAACAAAAAATAATT
>CP045896.1:28765847-28792045 GCA_013387185.1 Caligus rogercresseyi | reverse complement strand
TTTTCTCCCCTTCCCTGACACATTCGTGTATTCGAATTTCTTTTATCGTGGTATATAGAATCCTTAAAGGGAAGTGATATTTATCCCTCTTTTTGTAGTTTTTTAAAGGACTACTTCTCTAATCTATTATTCAATTAGATAATTTTGAATGGGGTAAACGGCAATCATGAATTTGTTATCCTTTTATACAATTTTTCTCCTTAGGAGTACATATTGAAATTTTATAATGACAACAATATAATAACCAATTACACTGGTTTTCTATGTTATGATAAGATTTGAACCTTTGTTTTTTCCTCGAATCCCTTGAATGCAACAAACATAGATATATTTTAATAAAAAATAAGAAAAAAATCTATAAGAAATCTCCGAGCACAATATTTTGATGCTTTAAAAAAAATGCATGTGAACATCTGTAAGTGATACCAGTATTCAATTTCAGTATGAAATATAATAAAAGACATTGCCAATGTCTGGGACGATTTTTAACATTCTATGTGCAAGATAGAGTTTAGTTCTTTATATCAATGAATGAACGATATATAGTTTATTATAGTTTTAACCATTTTTCAATGAGTGTGGCTTATAGATTCAAAGTGTTTATCAATCGTTATTCTTTATCCTTTAAAATGTTTCAATTCCATATGAGGCTTTTCGACTTGTTCTCTTTTTAGAGCCTCAAATGATAGAATATCTAAAAGTCTATGGGACTATTAAATACTACTCCAGGACAAATTTTTGCATGATGTTTCGATATATCAGAACCATACCGTAGCAATGACCGCATGTGTCTACAATTTTTTTTTCTATATAATCAAGAAAGATATTAAAAATAAATAATATGAACTGAATAGGTTTTTTCTTAAGAGAGCCAAAAGTGTAATGACTTGCTTGCAACAAAAAAACCATAGGATTCCTAAGGCTAATGGTATCCACCTATTGCTTCTACCATTTTTATAACTAGCGATATACTCAAAGGGACAACAACAAAAAATAAGTGATCTGGAGGATTCAATAAATTTTAAATATACTTCAATAGGCTTAGATCAATGCAAAGTGACGTGCTTTATAGGTAAAGAGAAATGTTCATGAAAGGGAAAATATCTCTTGGACATGGGTGTAGATCTGAAGGAAAATCCCTAAGCTGGTTAAGATCACGACGGTATAGTGAAATACAAGGTATGTCGCAGGTATATAGGCAAACAATTATTAGTTTTCTTTATATATTAAAAAAATCCACCTTTCATCATGAGACTTGACAATTTTGGCATCTCTGAGTGCAGAATTAAGATGCAAAATGAGCTAAATACTAAAAATATAATAATGAAATGGGGTCTCTATTCAGGGAGTAGGAAAGAACAAACGCTTAAAAATATTCATTGACGTAATATTGTTCATTTATCAGCTAAGGACTACGTCATTGGGCTTAAACTTCTTTCTCTTCCCGTCTTCCTCTAAATATTAAATAAAATATAACGCAAATATTAAGAGCATGATGGAGAAAAGAAAGGAGTTTAAACATCCAGTGACGTATTTCTGTATTGACGAATAACTAGTATGACGTCAATGGATGTTTTTTAGGATGGCTCACTCATTATTCACCAAACAACCTACTTATGTTGTAGACATATATGATTGGATTGTAATTCCGTTAAGTGATTCATTGGTGGGGATCGGCGGAGGTTTGCACTCTCTGAGTGTATACATGCCTCTAGTTTATAATGGTTTCGGCCACTCAAAATGATGGTCATTTTGTTTTACCGCCACGATTATCCACCTTTCATCATGAGACTTGACAATGCGATGAAAATACTCAGAAACAACACTCTCACGGCACCCTTGTCTCCCTTAGCAATGAACGCCCATATTTTGTCTGCATTATCAGTATTCAAACATCTACATGCGTTTTTAATATCAAGAGATGTAGTAGTAGTTTTTATGCATTGCTAATTCTGAATAATGATAAGAATAATTAAAAACTGCAAGTTAGCGTCTTTGTAACAAAGAAGAAATAATAAATATTATCATGAAGGAGAAATGAAAAAAGTGCTAGATAATTAGGGATGGACTGGGTGTTTGTTGATCGGTTCGAACTGCTGGAGCTAGTCAGGGTAGGACTTTTATGGCCGAGGGGCTAATATAAAGCAAATGGGTTTGATTATGAAGTATCAAGGGATGATGTAATTCTACGCTATTATTGTTGTTTATTGCACAGAGTTGGAATATGATAATTTCTTTGAAGGCAGCTGAAGATCCAAAAAATATTTCTGTAAAGTGCATATCATATTAATATATTTTTTTATTAGTAAATATATATTTCATTACATTTTTCAAACAAATCTAATATATATATTTGGACCTTTTTTCTATGAGTCATCATTTTCCTTTTCTATCTTGGGTCATTTATCCTGGGCCATTTTTCTCAGGCCATTTCTTCCTATGCTGCATTTTCCTGGTCTATTTTTCCTATTATTCACAACAACAGATAACATAAAAAATGTTCTAAGCAGTTGTTATTTTCTTGTTTACTTGCTCTGAGATAAATATTAAAAACATAAAATTATGTTTCAAATTTAAATGAAGGAACTGAACAGCTTACTAAGAGAAATGTTTACCCTAATATTCTGGTGTCATGTTAAATAGATTAGAACGATTAATGTCATTGGATTAGTTCTCACAACTCAACAATAAATAAATAATTTTCAGTTGAAGAATGGCCTCGGCACAGACACATTATGTTGGAGAAATATCCAGGCAAAATATATGATAAAAATACTGATCGTTTCCTCTAGCTGGGTTTTTTGAGTAATTGCTGCGAGAGTAGAGAATATATTCATAAAACTATGTAACAGGATTTTGCCCCCAGGCTGAAATTCCTAATTTGAGTCCCATTTTTTATGTAAATTTCGAAAATCCCACTTAAAATATCGTCAGAAAAAAGATTTAACCTTTATGGCCTTATTTGAAAATTAGGATTTTCATCATTTCTAATGGTTACCGAGATCAATAACGAGAGTATGATGGGTGTGTTTTGAACATATTTTTACAATTTATTTTAGATATATTTACAAACAATTTTCACTCAATGCCCCCCCCCCCCCCATCAGCCTTGATGACGGCCTCCAACTGGACATGAACTTTGCACAGCTGTTTTTGATGAAGCTCCGGTCGAGACTGACTCAAGTGTCCTCAATGACTGACTTCAGGTGTTCCTTTGAGGTGAAATTGATCACTGAGAGAGAGAGAGCTCTTCAGCCGCCCAAAGACAGCATAGTCATACACAAATAGGTCAGGGCTGTACGGCGGTCAAGAGTCTTTGACAATGAATTTTGGACCATTGGCCTGGAGGAAATTCTGTGCGTTTGCAGCTATATGAGGTCTTGCACCATCTTTTTGAAATGTCCACCCTGTCCGATAGTTGGCATGAGTCCAGGGGAAGACAGTGTCCCTCAAGATCTTCACGTAGGTGGTGCTGTTCAGCCTCATCTTCTCCTCCAATAAGATGCGGGGACACTTTCCCCTATCCGAGGCCACGACTGCCAAGATCTACAGCTTTGTCACGCTCTACTTCTTACCTACAAGGCGCACATCATCAGGGACATCATTGGGCTGGGCGCTAGGAAGAATCAAGTCTCAGGATCCACCATCTCACCAAGAAAAAATAGGGGCTCATCCGAGAAGATTAGCAAAGTCTTCTTATATTTCATCATCCAGAGCAACTTCTTGGCATTTACAGTCTTGTTCTGGATCCTTCTAGGGATGTTTGTGTTGCCTCTGTTAATAACCGCAGCAACGATTTTCCAATGCGTTTGCAATCTGGCCGATGTTTTGTCCGTGTGTGTGTGGAGTTTCAAAATTACCACTCGGGTACTTCTTTATGAGCCGGGAGAATCACATATTTATATACATTTTTAAGGCTCCGTTTTTGCCGCTGTGTACTGTCCAGACTCAACACAAAATATCCAGCTGATAACAAAATCAAAAGATTGGACTCAATCGAAAAAACTGAAAACTTGGAAGGTGAGTAATCTTAAGCGCGCTCTCCTGTGTCTTAGTATTTAATAAAAGCTTTAGTATTTAGATGAATACTTTACACAATTAAATATAAAAGTTATGTATAAAGGTATAATTTTTTTAAATGTTTGATTTTTAAATTCAAAAGGTTTCTTGTGAAATATTTTACAAAAATAACGGTGGAAGATTTTATGGATCGCCATTGACGGGTCTGTCCCATTGAGATATAAATATATAGAGAGTTTATTCCCTTCAATAGTAGAGAAACACCGTTCAGCTGTCACTTTTGCCCAATATAAACAAAGTAATTTGTACTACGTCATCGTAAGTTGATAATAGATAAGAAAGATTTGTTTATATTGGACACAATAACGTATTTCTCTGAAAAATCCAATAAGCTCTCTATGTCTTAATATCTCTATGGTCTGTCCTTATATATGAGTGACCCACAGAGAACGTCATACCATATTTTTTAACAAATATTGTTACACAGAATTTATACAAAATAAACATAGACGTACATAATAATCCGTGTAAAAATGTAGCTTGTAAATATAACTTTAACTTGTTCTGCTCGATGCCATGTTGTAAGAACCCTATGCTAGCACTGGGTTTAATCATAGAGATATAAAGATATAGAGAGCTGATTCCCTTCAATAGCAGAGAAACAGCGTTGTATTGTTTCTGTGTGTCCACTATAAACAAAGTAATTGATACTACGTCATCGTAAGCTGATCATAGAGATATAAACATAACACAATGGCGTATTTCTCTACCCTCCGATAGCAGAGAAACATCGTTCAGCTATATTCTTGACACAATGACGTATTTCTCTGACGAGTCCAATAAGTTCGCTATATCTATATATCTCTATGGGTTTAATGAAGAAAGGGTCATTTTTCTCGAGCCATTTGTTTTCATTACTTTTATTATGAATCACCCTAGACGACAAGAGGGTCCAGGAAAGACCTGGCTGAATCAGAGATTCATTTAGGGACGACCTCTGCTTTCATATTGATTCATCATTCAATAACAAGGAATGGAGAGGGGGGGGGGGGGGGATAAGAAAAGGATTTTTAGTTTGTTTACGGGTTTAGATAGAGAGGAAGCAAAGAGATCATAAAAGAGACATGTTTGGATGGATGGAGTGTGATGATCCTAGGAAGAAAGAAAAAGAAAAAACTAATCGTTATTGCTTTGAATGAGTGATCCTGAAAATAGATAGTTTACATATTGGCAGTAGATAAACACACACACATACACAACAACTCAATAACAAGAATCCCAACCCCTTTTACGAACATTCAATGAAGACATTTAGGAAACGAAAGAGAGGAAAAAAGGAAGTGATTGGATTTACATGCAGTGAAAGAGAGGGCTAATTACTTTGCTTGTTTTCGATATCTTATTGATAGTGGTTAAGCCTTTAAAATACTTAAGACATTTGTCCAACTAAATGTTGGCGTGGATGGGAACGGGCTGCCGGGACAAATCAAGGCCATTATTCTTTTTGGAGCACACAAGAGGAGTCGTAATTATTTACCGCATCACAAGGCAATTGAGTGTGCATTATTGAATATTAAATCATTGGTCGGTAAGAAACTAACAATAAACAGTCTCATACACGAAGAGGAGTTAAGATCCATCATGATAGGAGCAGCAGCGCGTTACTCGACACTCGGAATCAAAATCCCTCAAATGGCATCTTCCTCCTGGATTTGGGCTGGCGATATAATCAAATTCATACCATCGACTTCAGCACAATATCTAAGCCTGATTAAATCATTTGCTAGAAGATATAAACGTTTTATATCAAGAACGGCCTTATTGTGATTATTTTTAGCTTTTTCGTCTTATTGTCCCTTATAAAAGGTTATTTTATTTATAGGCAGTAATTATGAAGTATAATGTTCATTTATGTATTGTTTTAAGCATCTGCCTAGTTTTATGTGTCTATTTATTTATTATCGTATATTATCTTATGTGTATTTTATCTACACTGTTTGTTGATGATGATAAATAAAAAATCTTAACCGAAATAATAATAAAATACTTGGATACTTAACAAAGCAGAAAAATCGAATATACTTACAGAGCTCTTGGACAACGTATAGTGGCTTAAAATGGCTGTTTGTGTAACAATTTAGCAGTTTTGGGAATAAATTAAAGGAACATCCTGCAAAGAATGTTCTATTTTATAGAAGAAAATGATTTGCTGAAGCAACGGCTGGTAGTGCTGAATATTGGGGCATTTGTTAGCTCTTCATTATTGGGGTAAAGGATGCGACAGATAGAACTTTGTTCTTCCCCAAACAAATAAGGAGAGCTGACAAAAGCTCCGATATTTAACGCTACTAGCCATTTTTTCGGTGCTAAATATTATATATGGCTATTTTTATAAAATATGATTGTACAACAAAAACTGTGTAAACAAATGGAAAGAAAGAATTTAATGACTTTCAAAAATGCATGTTTGTAATCATTCTACTCAAAACAAAAGCAAATAAAATGATCATAATTTGGTTGCTAGGATGATACTTCATATCATCACAGATACTTCAACTCAATCGAATATATAGGCAAAACAATTTTTGACATGTGTCATTGGGGTTTTTCGACTTTATGCACGCCTCATAAACGATTTGTGAAGGATCGTTTGCGATCTGTATACGATGAATATTCTGCTGATAGCCCAAATAAAACATTTGGAAGGTTCTACAGCTACCAAATTTTGAAGTCAGCTTCCATTTTATCACTTAGAAATTATATTTTCATTATTTTTATATATTTTGTCATCATTTTCTATGCAATTTGGGTTTTATTGGGGAAAAAGTTAATAAATATATACATATTAATAAACAGTATTTAAATGTAAGCAAATCTAGAAGCTAAGTATCCTAGAAAATACAAACAAGTATGATTTTACACAAATCATTTGTACATTTATTACGATACAGTGAACGTGCAGTTACAAAATACCAATTATGTTTTGTCTACATGGTTCGATAGAATTGTATCCGACAGGATATAAATAAGCATTATAGCATTGAAATGTGTCTATACTGACCTTCCCCTCTTGGGATTCGAACCTGCGCCCCCAACATTGAGAGTTGAACACGCCTTAACGCACACGGCTATCGCACTCCCTTACCAACTATTATTTATTAATTTGTAGTATTTATAGTCAACCATGTATAACTTGTATTCATTGAGCTAATGAATGAAAATGTAAGAGAAAGCTCTGAAATAACATCTAGATTACTATAAAAAAGAATCAAATCTTGAAACATGATATTTGAATGCAGAGGTTTCAAAATTTCCGCATTGTCATTCATAGGTCAGCAATAAAAGAATTTCTCAAAATATTCCGAAAGAATGATAATCGATTTTAGCAACCGTTCGATACTGTCTTCAGTACCATTGTATTATTTTTTGTACCGTATTTTCTACAATTTAAGGCTGACAATGCTCCTTATAGTACAGTGCGCCTTATATATGGATCAATATTGAGTCACAACAGACCTTGCAATTCGGTTAGCAGCTGCCAACTCACTTTTTCTCTTTAGAAGAAGTAGTGTGCAATTTTGGAGTTGTCAAAAAGCTGGTTTGATATATTGTATATTTAAAAAAATTGAGTGACTTATCTGACTGTACTGTTGACATTTCTTTTAGGTCAGCATCATGTATAACGTCTACTGCAGCGTCTTATTTATGGAAAAAGTTTTTAATATGTCATTCATTGAATGTGCGTCGTAAGGTGCAGAAAATACGGTATACAAAGTCGCTGATGGCTTGCAATTTTTTGAAATTAAACATTTCAAATCTTTTACAGGTTATTTTTATACATGGGCATCCAATATAGATTCTTCAATATCCCCAAAAATATGTATATCAATATTAACAGACATCCGCCTCTACCATTGTTTCTCGTATAATTATAAGGCCAGAAATACCCTATAATAAATAAGTCATACATATCAAAAGCGAGTTATGAACGATATTAAGAGCCGCCTGATAATACCTTCGAAATGAAAGAGCTCTAATATCCCATAAGTATTTACCATTTTCTTTTTAATTAGGAGAAAATGTACTATGATTGAATTTAGGATCCGTCCGAAGTTACCCCCATTTATTTGATTTATATATATATATCCCAGAAGAGGATTCAATGTAAAGTCAGTCATTGTAGACACACTCAATTCAGGAAACATGTCAGGGATGATTTTTATTTTAAAAAAAACCGGGGAGGATCAATTGTTTGAATAAACGCTGAGGATTTTCCCTCCATTTTTTCAATATAAAAGGATTTTTTTATCATTTTCTGAAAATCCTTTCTTCTTTGACTTCTCCCTCGCCTCATTCCTTGACTTCCGGTATCTTACTCCCTCCATTTCTCTTCTTCTTCTCTCCTCCTCTGCAACAATGGCAGTCTTAATGGCTCTACAAATGTCATAAACCCATAAAAACTATTATGCTCCAATAAACAGAGGGGGGGAAACAACAACGTCTTACTCATGATGATGATGACATTTAAAAGAAGGGTTGGGTTTCCTATCAAGAAAATACGGAAGAATGTCCCTACCCATCAACATATCATATTCAGAGGGGGGGGGGGGGGGGTATCTAAGATCAAGAGCGAGACCAGAGAGAAGATAGAGACTGCCGAAGCAAACACTGCTAGCCTGAAATTCGGGGGCTCTCCAATGATAGTGACAGAAAGAACAAAGAAAGAGAAAGTGCGATTTCATATTTTAATATATCTTATTTCATGAAATAAGGATTTCACTAACTCTTTAGTTCTTTCTGTCACTGTTGGAGATCATAACAAATAACCCAATATTTTTTTTCCTATATGGTTCGATAGCTTCCGACTGGATATAAATAAGCATTATAGCATTCAAATTAGTCTATCGAACCTAGGATCTTATTAATGAAGTAGACCAAAAATGACCATCCCCTCTCGGGAGTATTTTAACCTGCACCCCCAAAATTGAGAGTTGAGCGCGCCTTAGTGGACACGGCTATCGCGCTCCCAATATTCAGGTCTGCCAGTCCTTGCTCAGCACTATATATTCTCTCCATGAGCAAGACCCATCAAATATTTGGGGATCTATATCGATGGTTCTACCAAGGGTGAAAGTGAGCTGGAACGCTACGGAAAAATTCAGATACGATATCTATAGTACTTTTAAAATATTATATTTGTACCATTTAATGGTTAAGCAGAAGTTCCATTGTAGAGAGTAACATCATATTTTATTTATACACCTCGGTCATCCTTCAGAAACTATTCATAAAAACAGTCAACAAAAAGGGCTGAAATCTACTTTATGGTGGTAGGAGAAATTAGTTTCATGACAAATATATACAAATATATTTTTTTAATGATCAGATATCTGAATTTATGAAAGAATAAAATTCCTTTCATTATATATTTTTGAATACATTTTTTGATGATTATTTTTGGTATTATACACCCATTCAAGATATTATCTAGCTTGATTTGTTTTCATTTGCTTTAGACAGTGTTATACATCTTTATGTTATAATAGCGTTGTATGCTTTAATTTTTTTTTCATTCGAAGGATTTTTTATTGCTATTTTATCCGTTCATCCGTATAATTTTTGAATTGAGATTTCAGACTTTGATTACAATTTAAGCATATTATCATTGTGGATCCAATTACGTTTTTTATTTTGACAAACTTTAAGCAAATTTTTAGTTTAATTATTCGTGGGACAGATATTTTCGTTTTGTGAAAATAATTTATACAAATTGACTAAACGAAGTATAGAAAAGTATTTCAGACTATAGTCGTCATAATTGCTTTAAATCATCGATCAAGGGATTAAAGGAGCTAAGGATATTGATTAATATTCAAAAAAATTAACCCAATTTAAAAAAAATGTACCACTGGTTGTTGTCTTTTAGATCTAAGGTTCGATGGACTAACTTCAATATTATAATTCATAATCCAAAGAGATATTGTACAAGTACAGTGGCTCCATTTTCCCCCTATTTTTCCATACAGTAAATACATAGTAAAAAAATAACAGCAAATATTTTCTGTTAAAAAGTATATTTTAAACTAAGCGGGAAAATTTTATACATTGGAGGATGGAATCCTTTGAATAAGCGTTTTCTAACAGTTAATAATAGTTATGCAAATGGAGAAGCAAATAGAATGAAAGGGATTATCTTATTCTATCCTCGACATAATTGTTTTAAATCACTGAGTCAGTGAGCAAGAGAAGGGAGCCTTTTCCTCTGCTGCGATGATCTTTATTATTTTCACATCATATATATGTATTTGTAAGGGATAAAGTAGAGGGGGGAAGGAGGTCAACTCTATTTTTTCTTTTGGTTGTAATCTTATTACCCCATAAATTATGATGAGAGAAAGAGAGATTTTCCCTATGTTTCCTACAAACACACTTTGTGGAGCTTTCTTAAGGAAATACAGTTGGTTGTACACACGTGAGTCCCTTCTTTTATTATTATCCTTTCCTAACATCCTCATCGTCTTATTCTTCAATTTATAACTTTACTCTTAAAGACTCTACGAAAGTCTCATATGAATAACAACATTATTATTATTATTATTTGTGTAAGTTAAATCACGTACAAAATTAAAGGAGTGTGTTTATCATTTGGATCCCGCATGAGGGACCCCATTGCACCGCAAATGGAGTTGCAAACAGATTTAAAGAGATGGCGATGAGTGGAAGTTCATGATAAGGGTTTTTTTAGAGCCCAAGTTTCCGTCATCGTTGGCATGATTAATTGGCACATCCGCCTCAAAAGATATCTCCTCAAGATGGAAAGGCCTTGCGACCAATCTGTAGACTCTGCAAAGAGAACGACGAGAAAACGTACCATCTCATCTTTGATTGCTCGCGTACAAGGAAAACAATGATGCTCTTGAGGAAGGGATTTTTTTTATGGTCTTGGAGGATATATATATATATATATATATATCAATGTAGATAGGTTCACTACCGGTGCATACCGAATTAAGTTCCGGTGAGGTGGGTCTAATCCATAGAGATATAAAGATATAGAGTGCTGATTCCCTTTAATAGCAGAGAAACATCGTTCAGCTGTATTATGTGCCCAATATAAACAAAGTAATTTGTACTACGTCATCGTAAGCTGGTCATAGAGATGGAAAGGTTTATTAATATTGGATACAAAAACGTATTCCTCAGAAGAATCCAATAAGCCCTTTATGTCTTTATATCTCTATGGTCTAATTTAAGAACTAAACAAACAAGGGGCTCTATTCGTTTATGATTTACTATTACGTGATCAATTGTCAAGCCCTATTAGTAGGATCATGGAGGTATTGATACCATATAATCATCATGGATACATTCCAGACCTCTTTTAAGCCTTCCCTCGTCTTTGCATTGCTAAGGCTGCTCTTGGTAAAGTTATAGAAAAATGACATCATTGTGAGGACAAGTAGCCATCATGTTTTGATTTTGCCTGTCATTATTTACCTCATTAAAGGAGACTTATAAATCAGGGAAAACCTTTGACATTGTTTGAATTTATTTATTGTATGAATTTGTAACATTCTGAAAAATATTTTGTTTATACCCACAAGGTATCAGCAGTGTGTATTTGATTTCATATACAATTATTCTTAAATAGTGTCAACCATATATACAGAGTACCAAAGTAACGTTTGGTAGTGCAGACTATCTGGGTATTTGTTAGCTCTCCATTGTTGGAGAAAAGACAGCGATACAAAGAAAGGAAGAGAGAGTGAGACTTCATATTTTTAAATCATGAAATAGAGAGTGAATTCTCATCATTGCACTCCATATTTCATGATTAAAAATGGATTAGATATACATGCTAAATAAATTAGTACAATGTCAAAGTATATCCCTGTTAACAAATACACAGAATTTCAGTATTTCCATACATAACTTCGGCATTTTGGAACCTCTATGGTGTAAACTGATATTCTTTCTGTTTCTTTCTTTTTGACCAATCACGTTCTATCATCCTTAACAAAAATTAAAGATTGTCATATAACATCCTACAAAAATGATCTTGGGTATCCATTCCTAAAAACACCTAAATAAATTTAGATAATTCTCAAAGCATATAGACTTAATGAGTTCCTTAATGGAATATTCCTCTGAGTTCTTTATTCATCAACACACCACCCCCTTAGCTGATGCAACTGCATAATAAAATTATTTTTAAATGAATGAGAAGGAAGAAAAATTCATTGTTCCTGCCTAAATATGGAACAGGAACAAAGGGCTAAATATTGATCAGTGTTAGGCAAAGTTACATGATTGTGCAAAGTCTCATTTCTCAGGCGCTCTTTATTGTGATCCTCAAATTTGTTCCGCATAAAATACATATATGTACAAATAGTTGCATACACACAAACAAAATTATGATGTTTCTACATATTTACTTAATAAGGATGAACCTAAATACGTTTTCTTATGTTTATCTTGTACTAAAAATGGGGAGGTCAAAGAGTGGAAAAATATATTTCAAAAAGGCTAACTTTTTTCATTTGCTCTATGTTTGGCTTAAAATTTAATAGCCGGACAATTGTTCCAAAAACAGGAATCTATAACGTTACATATAAGACTCTTTAGCTGTGAAGAAATTTAATATATATGACGTCTTCCAGTAAAAAGCTAGAGATACATGCTTGACATCACATCACGTTGGGGTCACCCATGTAATGCGAAGGATTTGGAAAGAATGTATTTTAATGTCTCTTGCCTGCAGCTCATATGGCTGCCGGTAGGCAAGAATACTTAAGATTAAGAGCCTGCTGAGTTGTGAGATAAGAGATGTAAATTGACTTGCAGTTAGTGAGCAGGTCAATCCGCCACACCGTAGCAGTTTGTAGAAATACTTTCATCAGATTACAAATACTATAGCTTCTTGATTTTTAAGAAATTCTACAAAAGAAACCATATAACCATAGTCGATACCCTTGTTAATCATGTTAAAGTAATGTTTTATTAGCTAAATCATTTTACGATATATATCAGCAAATGAATAAAAAATTGCGGTTTTTTAATAATTTTTTTTTGATAGGTATGGTGAATATTTATAATGTTGCGAGATTTGATATACAAATATAGGGCTCTGATATAGATGAGAGCTGATGGTGATAACTTCAAACATATATATACAGTATTTAGAGGGTTTTCACTCGAAAGCGTGTTTAATGGGTCGCAAATTAATGGGCTGATTCGACTAATAGAATATTACTTTAAAATGATCCACAAGGATCTTGACTATGGGTATATGGTCTTTTTTGCAGAATTTCTTAGAAATTCAAGAAATTATTGGCATCCCTTTGAAATTAACCAAATTTAGCTACTTTTCACCAGTTTTGAGTTCATACAGGACCTTGAATGTAAGGAAAAAATTGAATGACTAATTTGATATCATTAATCATCAGGATAAAATATTAATTTATTTTCTTCTACATTAATAAACTTACGAAGAATCGTATTTAAAAATATTGCTCATCATAAAATTACCGTTTCAAAAAAATAAATAAAATATTTGGGTCACAGAAAAGTAATGCCAGATTTGCTTTAATAGGTCTCATTTTAGTTATGTTTGTACATTTCGTTCAATCAAGGGAGATCGGTCAAAATGTGTTGTCCTGTGTAATCAATGTATGATCAACAGGCTGTTGAAATTTGAAACTAAGACTTTATGCCCAGAAATATGCGGGGAAAAAATGACTAAAAAATGTGAAAAAACCCTTAATATTGGAAAAATAAGGTATATTCTTATAAATAAATAAATGTAATCATTGTTCCACTGAAGAATGAGCATATCTTTTACATGCCTCTCTGTCAAACTGGTTCGCTGGTCAGACAAAAAGACTTTAGTTTGGAGAAGACCTTTCCCCAGACCACAGAGGTAATTGGAGCGCACGAGAGGAGGAACGGCAATTTGGGATCATCTTTGAGCTCCAATGTCCTTTCTTCATAATTCTGGAGTAGAATTTAATTTCTTTGAAGTCCGGATTCTTTTGAATATATATATATATATATATATATATATATATATACAGAGAGAGAGAGAAAAAGATCGTTTATTCCCATAAAGTATTTACCAGATTCCTACAGCCCTGATGATCACTTGAATCAGAGCCCTATAAGAAGAGTTATAACCAATAGATGGAGTGTCGCCTGGTTGAAAGAACATTTGGGCTCAAAACAACGCTTGGAATTAAATAATGATTATTGCTCCTATGTTAATGTTAGGATAAATATGTCAGAATCTACGACAAAACATGTGTCTATAAAACCTTTAATTTATTGGGGGATTGTTCAATGGGAAATAAAAAGAGAGAAATTCTTCGGGCTCCTAAAAGATTTGTACAATCCATAACACTACAAGCAGGCATTTTGTGTTTTTAATAAATCTTTAAAGCTTATATTGTTTCTTATACCTCGAAAAAATTAAATCAAAGACTATTTATTTACAACTCCATCGATAAATTATAAATGCTTTGAGTCAGACTTGAGTCAGCTGCTACACAGACAGTTCTTACGACGTAACTCTACTTACAAGGCTCGACTGAATATGCCAAATAAGAATTTGAATTATTTTTTATAAAATTGCCTCTTCTTTTTGCTCAAATTAAGAATTTTAAGTTGTCTATGAAAGTGGCTAGTCATGTTCTCATATAATAATGCATTCCCGTTACATAAAAATGACATTTTTCATATATTTATTTATGATATACTATGCCTAATACTTTAACAAAAAGCTATTTTGTCCCTTGCAACATATATGTAACCAAAGTTGCGTGAATATACATTGAATGTTCCGTAAACCCAGTGATGAAACTTCTGTATAAAACTTTATTGCCCATATTAAATCCTCGTTTCTTAAAATATCCATATGCATGATTTGTGTATGTAATAATAATATAACGTGAGAATACGATTTTTTCTGCATAATAATCATTTATAATAAATATCTATGTATTATGGTTAAAACTATCTTTTTAAACAGCATGTCTAAATTTATTTAACCTAAAGTTAAACTTGTTACACATTGTTAGAAACACAATGTAATTATTGTAGGTCGAAATTGGTATATTCATTAAAAATGCGTGTATACAAAATATTTGTAAGTTCCTTGTCACATATGTTAAAGAATTTTTTGAATCTTATGATAAAACTTAATAATTAAACATTCGCCTTTTTTCATGGGTATTTATGTTGAAAGGAGCCACTTGGAGTATTAATATATTGAAGCTCTTAGACATTACAAAATGAATAAAAATGAGGTTACATATGAGAAAAATACTTTCAAACATACATTCTCCACAGAGACTCTTGACATGTAAAGAGTCTCCCTTACATCCACAGAAACAATTAGGAATTAAAATACAAACTCTAGCATTGACATTTGCTCATAATTTGTTAGCTCAGTAATTTAATATTCGCTGTCCTATATGAAGGAAACCCACCCTTATCTGTGTAAGTCATCAAAGCGCATCTTCATTTCAAAAACACACTTCAATTGAGCACCTCTTGAAATGCACTTAGGAGCAATAGACTAATGTGTATATAAGCTCATCCATCAGTTCAAATGTCAGACAATGTCTGACAAAAAACAAGCATGAGTACACTTATTATTTGAAAATTCAACACAGGTATAGATGAGTACTAACAAAAAATATAATGACTTCTATCCTTCCAATCAATTAATATTGAAAAAAAAACAGTCATGTGACAATTTATATTTATATTATTTAAATCCTGAGCACTAAATAATGGAATACAAATATAGATATATGTCATTATGCGCATTAATTAACGGTAATAATTCATGTTTGTACAGAAGGCATACATAATATTGGCGTAACAAAGAGCTAATTGCATCTTTTGGTTATTATGATAACTGGGATTAAGCATATGAACCGAAAATCCATCAATACTATTAATTACGCGTCCCTACAGACTATGGGAACTCCATTTTTTTAATCAATAAAACTTGTCATTCTTTAGAATTGTATTAGAAATTGACATTTATGTTTAATAATTATAAAAGATAAATTAAGTGTTTTATTTGTTTAACAGAAAATAATACTATTAAATAAATCAAAATGGAGTTACGAAGAAAATGTGAAACTTCTATACATGATGGGATCTCCCCACAATTTGCTTTCTGTGTACGCCATGTGATTAATTTTGTTAATAGACAATTTTAGGAATAATACATTATTGAGCCTTCAAAATATTTTATTTTGGCAATCGCTATGTTCTATTGCGAATCATTTTTAAACATTTCAGTGCATAACTTTTGATTTATAGAACGCCCCCATATTAAATGAAAGGTTTGATGATTGTACGTTTTTGTTTAGGAACCCTATTTACTTATCCCAGGCCTTCATATTATTGGAGTCATAAGGTGTTAGTCATATCTTTCTGCACCCTTGATTCTTCACTATGACACCAATTGACAGGGCCTTGAAGGTAACATATTATAGTGGAGTATAACATTTATATTATAAGTGAACTAAAGCTTAAAGTGAACAAGCAAAAAACACTACCAACGTCCCCCGCGTCAAAGAATAACCAGAAGTGCGCTTTATTTCTCTTATTTGTTACATTTACATGTCAGGCTTTTGAACCCCTAAAATATGAAAAACATGATATTAGAATCTAATGGTCGAGGAAAACGGCTTAAGAAGTAATGCCACAAAATAGAAAAGGAAAATGATGATGCATAGGAACAATGGCCCAAATAAATCTTTGCTCCCTCTAATGCCCGCAAGGAAACCAATTATCTATAATTGCCCAAATATAATTATTAACTCTGCCGAAGGAGGTATTGTTTTCACTGGCGTTGTTTTGTTGGTTTGTTAGTTTGTTGGTTTGTTTGTCAGCAGGATAATTCAAAAAGTACTGAACGATTCGAATGAAACTTTGTGGAGCTGTTGGAAATGCCAAAGGAACAAGTGATTAAATTTTGGCATCTCTAAGTGCTTTTTTATATGCAAAATGAGCCAAAATACTACTATAATAATAATAATAATGAAATGGGGTCTCTATTCAGGGAGTAGGAAAGAACAAACGCTAAAAAAATATTCATTGACGTATTATTGTTGATATATCAGCTCAGGACTATGTTACCCAGTGACGTAGCTTAAACTTCTTCCGTCTTACCATCTCTGATGCTTTTTAATATGCAAAATGAGCTAACAGAGAGGAAACAATGATTAGAGATAGAAAATCGGGCGTGTGAAAGGGAGAATGTTTTGAATAGGAATGTTGTGGGGATCGGCGGAGGTACACACTCTCTGAGTGTATATTATTTTCTTTGCTCTCTCCTCACTCAGTATTCACCAAACACACCTACTTATGTAGACATATATGATTGGATTGTAATTCTGTTAAGTGATTCATAGGTGGGGATCGGCGGAGGTTTGCACTCTCTGAGTGTATATATGCCTCTAGTTTTCAGTGGCGTTTTGTTGGTTTATTTGTTTGTCAGCAGGATAAACTCAAAAAGTACTGAACGGATTCGAATGAAACTTTGTGGAGTGGTTGGAAATGCCAAAAGGAACAAGTGATTAAATTTTGGCATCTCTAAGTGCTTTTTTAATATGCAAAATGAGCAAAATACTACTAATAATAATAATGAAATGGGGTCTCTATTCAGGGAGTAGGAAGAACAAACGCTAAAAAAATATTCATTGACGTATTATTGTTCATATATCAGCTCAGGACTATGTTAACCCAGTGACGTAGCTTAAACTTCTTCCGTCTTCCCATCTCTGAGTGCTTTTTTAATATGCAAAATGAACAAAATACTAAATGAAATGGGGTCTCTATTCAGGGATTAGGAAAGAACAAACGCTAAAAAAATATTCATTGACGTATTATTGTTCATATATCAGCTCAGGACTATGTCAACCCAGTGACGTAGCTTAAACTTCTTCCGTCTTTCCCATCTCTGAGTGCTTTTTTAATATGCAAAATGAGCTAACAGAGGAAACAATGATTAGAGATAGAAAATCGGGCGTGTGAAAGGGAGAATGTTTGAATAGTAATGTTGTGGGGATTGGCGGAGGTACACACTCTCTGAGTGTATATTATTTTCTTTGCTCTCTCCTCACTCATTATTCACCAAACACACCTACTTATGTAGACATATATGATTGGATTGTAATTCTGTTAAGTGATTCATTAGGTGGGGATCGGCGGAGGTTTGCACTCTCTGAGTGTATTATGCCTCTAGTTTTTTGCTGTTATTTACTTGATTTTTAGGATCAATTGTATTTTTTTCAATATTTAGATGTATTCCATTCAAATACTTGTCTACCAGTGCATTTGGGCATTTTTTGTCATCATTTTCCTTTTCTAACTTGATCCATTTATTCTTTGGCCATTTCTTTTAGGCTCTATTTTCCATGTCCATTTGTTTTAGACATCAAAAACATATATAGTCCTAGTAACATATAAACGAGACGTAATAAATCAAGTAACATTAATTTAAATAATATGTATATAATATATTTTATCCTTTACTTTATACAATGCGTCGCCTTATCGTGGCAGTGTTTTTCACCCTTGTTGTTGTAGGGGTTGTATTCCATATCTCTGCCTGAGACTGCATTTGGGACCTACACTCATTTTCGTCATAATATAAAATGTATTGGTAATGCAGGTTTAATAACGCCTCAATTTTTAAAATTCATTTGGTCGATTTCTGTCATTATAAGCTAATATTTTCATAATTTACTACCGAAATGGCTCAGGCGACAGGTCTGTGGTCGTTTAAGAAGAGTCGCTTTAATTGACCTTTTTAGTTTATTAATCCAAATCATTCATTTCATGATAATTAGTAAACTTACTGATCTGACTGTATAATGATGTATGCATATATGAACTGAATAAAAAGGAAAATCAATGCCGGAGTGTGCAGCTGATGGGAACCATTTAGATCCCCTTTTATGAAAATATATATTATTAAAATCGATGTAACCAAGGGGGACCACAAATAATCTAATTCATGATTTTTCAGCATGTTTCGGATATTGTGGGGAGCCAGATTTCCACAGGGGGGGGGGGGGGGGGTAAGGAATTTCGTGTGCCGCCATACACCACTTTCAATCCTAGAGTGAGGGAAACTTGAGTCCAAAATAGTATTTCTGCACATGTCTTATATCACATATAGGCAGAACTGCGACTACCGAATGTTAAATCGGTATTAGAACTGGAAGCGTTACCTGGTGTGAAGAAGTTGAACTTTGCAAAATAAAATAACAAACTCCGGAGCTGAAAGCGCATTCATATCGGACAACATAGAACAAACACAGTTAAGAAATTATTGTTAAGCTATTGCCTTCCATTTTCCTTCAAATCCGAGTGCATTTATGATTTACTTAAAAATAACTGTTTTAAATTTCAATTAATCTCTACATTTTTTAAACAAATTATGTACTTACTTTAATTGTCTTTTGTTAGAAATTGTCAGGAACTAAATGCCTATGAATAAGTCACAGAGGAGATACACTTAAATAAATTTATCTCTTTTTCCTTATCTACCGCACCGATCGATATTCGGTTTTATATATAATAAAATCTACCGAATACCGAATCAGCGGTACGAATAGCAGCTCTGGTAATTTCTCGCATGTCTTATATCACATATAAGAACTATTGGACTCAAAGGTGGGGCATTACATTCCCCACTCAATATCACATTTCTTACTATATGGGTGTCCTCTTATTATATACAATTGTTATACCTAACCTCAGAGTTGAACGGCACATTTTTACCAAGAGGATTCACATACTCATTTAAATTATTGTTTCTTTCTTCACAATAACCTCTATTTTTTATGTTAGTTATCAAAGTCATCCGAATGGATGTTCAAAGTTGGAAATGAAATCCGTCTTTGATTTGCAACTTTAAAAAAATAGTGCTTTGTCTGGCCTTAATGACTGGAAAAACTTAGCTTATCACTGTATTGCCAGAGGTCAAAGATCAATTGCATGTTACTAGTTGATATTCAGTATTATAGTCTATAGAAACAAGTGCATAGACGGCTCGAAGTTCTGATATTGATGTGCCTGGCCGTTGTTTGTTTTTGTCCAAGCTTGAGAAGGTATGAGAAGAAAAATAGTATTGCATGAAGAAACAACATAATAAAAAGCGCTCACGATCATGTTTACAGGTGCTTTTATGGCAGATCTTTAGCACAATATTAGAAATAAATGGCCCAAGAAAAAATGAACCAGGACAAAAGACCCATGATGCAAAAGAACATGATGACGCTTGAAAAATGAGATCCATCAGATCTCTGCTGCAGCAAGGTAAACTGCTCTGGACTTAAAGATTCCCTCACTTTTGGATTCCACATGGACGTTAGCGGAGAGGGAGGTGAAATTTATCCCTCATCCTCACTCTGCCATAGGAAGATCAAGAAGAATACTGAAATTTTACACGAACTGTTATGATTAATTTTCGTGTAAATACTATTTTTATGATTTGTTAGTTATCTGTATGTTTTAGATTTGATTGTTGAGTGTATCTCATGACTTTGTACTGCTTGTTGTGTGTTCCATTACGTTGCTAAAAATATAAGCTAGAATGCCTATTTATGTAAAAAATTTACTCATTAGCATCGTTTTTTTCTTTTATACAATTTTTTTTGGAGCTGTGAATAAAAAATAATAAAATGGTACAAATGAATATATTTGCTACGTATAATGTCAACAAATGGAAATCATTTATATATAATTTTCAAAATAAGACATTTTTTTGTCATTATTTACACAGTTTATATGATAAATAGTATTTGTACAATACATACATGTATTCCACTCAAATATTTGCCCACCAATGCATTTGGTCATTATTCTCCTTTTCTATCTTGGGCCATTTTTCCTAAGCCTTTTTTTCCTAAGTCGCTTTTTCCTGGTTCATTTGTTCTAAGGCCATTTCTTCCTAGACCTTATTTTTCTGGTCTATTCTTCTGGACACTCTTAACACAATAATACATAAAACCGTTTAATAAAAACGAATTAATATGGTTTTGACACTTTATATTTATTTCCTATGTACCTAAAACTTGTTCAAACGAGGGGAGTATGAAACCAAAGTGATGGATCCAGATTATCTTGAGGAGAAAATATGTTACCGTGATCAATGAATATTGAGCGTAACGTGTATTTCAATGCACATAAATTATAAAATTTATCGAAAAATTGTAACATTTTATTAACAGGCTATTTTTCTAGAATATGCAGTTGATATACTTAATGAAATTTCTTATATGATGTAATAAATCTGATTTACAGAAGAATCAGACCAGGAAATATGCCTAGGAAGAAATGCACCAGGAGGAAACGGCCCAAGATAGAAAAGGAAAATGATAGTTCATGGAAAACGTAAACTTAATGCATGGGTAAGTAAGTATTTGAGTTGAATACAACTAAGTTTGATGCAAATACTATTTCTCATCTAAATTGAGTAAACAATGGCAAAATAATTTATCGCTACAATTGTATATAGATTACTTCATTGGTGTTATTGTTATTATACGGGGCAAAAAAAAAATCGGGCCATTTTATCCATCCTCATTTTTCTTTTCTATTTGGGTCATTTCTTCTGGTCCATTTCCCTAGACCTATTTTTCTGGTCCATTTCTTGTGATATTTTAATAAAATATGCTAACTACCGGGAAGAGTCCTGGTACTCCCGCTGGCCACTCCTTACTCAAAAGAAAATAAATGGATCCGGCATTTATGGATCAAGACTAGTTTATCTGTAAATACCCAGGAAAGCTTGTGTCTTAGAAGGTTCATTTACTCATTAGAAATGTAAGTGATTTTTTTTAAAACCCTCAGCCTCAATTAAATAATAGCCCTACCGAAGGTTATATAAAAAACATATATCATAAAGTCAAAAATTTGATGTGTACGTGTCAGGAAGAAAAGGCGTTAAAAAATGACGAATAAATTCTATATTTTTTGATGTAATAAAGATATAAAAGTATACTAATAAAATAAACCTTTTTTTACATTATAATGATTTTTTTCAGATTTTTTATGCTTTCTCGGGCTCAAATATATCATTTGTTCAGGGCATTTTCAGTTATTAAGACTATTTGATTAGGAATACTAGTAAATACCTGAAAATAATTGATAGGGCTCAGATAAGGATGAAGTGAAATAATTAGCATTATACCAAAATTATTATGACTATAATTTTTTTGGTATTTAATTGCTTTCTTTTGTTCTATTTTCACCCTTTTTCTAATGTCCTTTCTAAGATTTTAAGGACTCCAACCGGATAAAAATATGTAGCCCAAAAATTACTTTAAACAAAGTACTATTATTAATTATAATCATTTTGAAATTACCCACCAAAATTTGAATTAAGCACATCATGTTCTAGGATAATGCCAGGCCAATGAATACTAAAAAACAATTATTTTAGTATTCATTGGCCAGGCATATTGAGGGACAAGGATCGTTCATATTGCCAAGAGAGCAGACTTTTAATTTGCCGGTGAGTTTTAATGACGTCACACGGGGCAAGGCGGGAAGAACAATAGTTTTTAATGTAATTCTTCCCCCTGATATCATCAAAAGTAGTAATAAGATTACTGACGTTTCACTATCCATAGTATTTTGTCGGTCCCAATTTATTCGGTCCAGTCCAGTCTTAAGACCGTCCGTCAGTCCTTGGGATCGGTCCTTGATATTGTCTTTTTTGTTAGTCCTTTAATTTTCCATAAAATGTTGAAACAGTATGTATTTTATAAGTTCTAACTGCTTTTATATATGTATCTATTATATTATAACTGGAGTTAATTCAATAGCAACAAAAGGGTTTATAATATTTATATTAACAATTTGTAGAAAAAAATATTCTCACAATATAGACTTTTCAATATACCGATCGTTGGTCATTACTCATAAAATGTGTCAGTAAAAAAAATCATTCACAACCCTTTCGTTTCAACCGCTATAGGCTAATTTTTAGGTATTATCATTAAGCATCGACGATTTATTGTTGATGTAATAATATTCAATAATTAATACTTATTAATAATATAAGTAAAAATGTTATATTTGTTATCCGTTCATTGAAGATGTTAATTTCCTCACATAAATGATTTTTCCTTTTCATAGCATAAGAGATATTGACTACATGACGTCATAAGGAAGCATTTTTTTTTTTTTTTAAGGACAATAAAAAAAGACGGACTGGCCACAACACTAACTATCCATGAATACATGAAATGTATTATATATATATACCTTGTGATAATGATGAAGTCGTTCACCAATCAATAATATCAAATGACATAAGCAATACCTCTTCTATCCAAAAATCCAGAGAGCAAACAACACATCTACTCTATAAAACCACCACTCCATGGTATAAATCATATAAATAATATATTTATGCACATAGTTAACGCTTGACGTTGTAATTGGAGAAGGTGGGGGGGGGGGGGGATAAATTCCGTTAATGGACAAATATTTTGGCTCTTCAGTTACTTCTCATAATTAAATTATAATTATATAGATATTTATCTATTTTTGTTTATTTTCATGGTCCTCCAAAGCTTAAGAATTTGAGCCAAGCCCTTGAGTACAGATCTGGTGACAAATTTGCACACACAGAATAAATATAAAACTACTACATGCATAACTTAACAAATTGGTATTTATGAGGGGGGAACATTGATCACTATCAAATCAGAAGGAACATTCATTATTCAAAGATCCATTGGTCACTCTTTTGTGCATTATGTCAGAAAAGGTTTTGAGACAGGGATCTCTTTGCAATGGTATGTTATTTCAGCTAATTCTATAGATAACAATATGTAAATAAAAAAGAAGAAAAAAAATATGTGAAGACTTTACTTATTCGTTTATAAAAAAAACACTTATCTGACGTTACAAATGACAAATAAAACAATTGTATTGTATAAAATTGTAGGAACATGAGAACACCTTATCCTAAGACTTTAACCTCATAAGCGATAATATCAGGACATGTTATGCGTTGAAAAGAGAATATCTTGTTTATTATTATGAATAAAGATGCACCTGGGGTACAAAAATCGATCTTGTCCTCTTGGAAGGCCAGCCTGTGCTCAAACCCTTGATCACGTTTGGATTAAATCATCAATCTCAATACTACTTTTTAATGTACTGTAATTTAAAATTGACAAAAATAAGCCTTTTGCTAGAAAAATGGTTTATGAGGGCTCCTGCAATGATAAAATGATTCACTTCTCTAAATTGACAAAACCATTTTTCCCCTATAGACCGGAACTTAGCCCTATGAATAACCATTTGTTTTTGCCCTTTCAGTCTCATAATTCGGAGTTTGGATTTTCATTCCTATGTTTAACTCTTTTCAACCTGTAAATAAAATTAAAAATCTCTTGCAATTAAAAAGTTTCCATTACAAAATGAATGCTGAATATTTGTAACGTTTATGAATACGCAACATAAAATAGATCGGATTAGAGGTGTGACAGATGGAAACTCTGTATGTTGATGTCACGAATCAAACATAAGGCTTAGAGATGCTTTGACTAATCTGTTTTTTTATATATGGAAGTTTATGAACTTACTGAATTCGTTCAACTGATTAAATGATTGACGGAAATTTAAACAATAAAAATACTTTAGTTATCTCTCCATCTTTAGAACGTCGTATAATTGACTTTGATAGAATACATAGTGTAAATAATAATTATACATAATTAGTAGGAATGTTCGTTGTTATTCTATGATTGTATCCGCATTGTATTGATTGTTTGTCTATAAATATTTGATCGAAGGTAGTCTCAGCATCTGAGAAGTATAATGTATATATTTAGCAAAGTTTGTAGATTTTTACGTAAATATACCCATTCTTTTAGGGAGAACAGAAATAATACAAAATATAATTAATAGCTAGCTATACTAATGTAAAAAGATTTAAAAATGTAAAATTTGTTAAGTTTTGTATAAACAAACCATAACTTATTTTAGCGGACCTGATATTTGCTTTACTATATATGAGGAACTGAAAGTTTGAAATCACCAGGGCTGTTTAGAAATACTGGCATTTTGGATCATCTATTAAAAATGATTTAGAGTATTATCTCCGTATCGTAAACAGATCCTTAGTCCGCAAGTTGACCCGTTATGAGGATTCTTAAATTTAGTTTTTCATTTTTTCAAATAATTGAATATTTTTTTATGAATTGTAAAACGGAACCGAGTAGCGAAACAAAAAGCGGTCAGTGGTTCGAAACGATATCAACTGTAGGTTTCAGGACCTAAAAACCTATTTGTGTAGTGGGAATCAAGAGAAACTAAAAATATACTTATCATAAAAAAATAAATAAGTGGACGATGAAAAATTATCAGAGGATTAAAAATTAAATATATACTCGATATTTTTCACTGATTTCATCAAATTTCAACTTCATATTTCCACAAGAAGCTTCATTTTATAGACATAATCAATAATTTATCAACAAAAGCAATTTATAAGAACCTTTCTTTGATTTTTTCTTTATAAATACTTATTTTACTTTTTCTTCTTTATTCTGATGTAATTGTTGACAAACTTGAAAGTTCCGCGTGAATAACATGTTAATTTATCTTCCAAAACGCTTCCTTGGCCATTGAGGGGTCATTCAACTTTTACAATACCTCTTTATGTATATTGTATAAAAATTATTATTATTATGGAGGTTACCGAGTTAATGAAGAAAAACCTGTTGCTTGAAAGTACTTCATTCCTCTAAATCTAATTTCAAAGATGATGGGTGTATTAAAAGGTGCTTCTTATTTAACGTTTTTAAGAATATTTGAGCCATAAAAATAAAGTTCGTTCATAATGACCAGGGTTAGATGTACAGTATACTATTCATATAAAACATTATATATATATACCGGGGTTTAGCGATAAATCCGGAATCAAATTTAAGGGCCTTTTTCATCTATTCCAGTGCCTAATTTAATTAATTTGAACTAGACTGGGAGAGGCCAGACTCTTTTCTTCCGATTTTTTTTTTTTTTTTTTGCCTATATAGGTTCGATAGAATTGAATCCAACAGGATATAAATAAGCATTATAGTATTAAATTTAGTCTATCGAACCTAGGACCTTATCAATGAGGTAGACCAAAA
>CP045896.1:28686805-28765747 GCA_013387185.1 Caligus rogercresseyi | reverse complement strand
AGACCAATCTACCGCTGTCTTCACCAGTAAATGGTGACTAAACAAATATCCCGATATCCTACGTGAACTTCCGCACGAAAGGACTTTAAAATAACTTCTTTTACGATGTCTAAATATCCAATCTAAGTATGTATAAGGAATAAATTACAATAAGGATACAATGATAGTTATTGAGGAATGATTTATATATGAATATCACATGCAATGACAACACTAGAGATATTCATATGTTTTTTTTCTATTCTAAAAACTATTTTCAAGTTTGAGAATCCTGGGCAGCTTTTGTTTTGTTCAGAAATCTATTTACGAATGATTTGAAATGTTCCAAAATATTGTTATATCCCACATCAATATGTATTTTTTCATCACCATAAAGGTATCTGTTAGCGTTTCATGAAACAGTGGAGTATTAAATTTAAACTTTCAAGATTTAATACTTCTAAAATTCATAATATTGATTTAAATAAAAAAATTAAGTAGAAAATCCTTTTACATAAGAGTGTTAAAAATAATGGTTTGGTTTTAGCTCCTAGATAGTCCTGTGCACACAAGAGCTTCCTTCATAGAAATTTGGCTGTGAGGGTTTCGATATATCATTTGTAAATAAATTAATGCTTACATCTAATTATAAATTATCAAAAAAAATCCTTCGTGATTAAAGTTGGAATATATTATATCATGTATAAATTTAAAAATCAAAACCTTTTTCTCCTTCACGCATAGTTGATGTATTAACACTTATATGAGGAATTAAGCCCTCGATTGATTGTCTTATTCATGGACTCTAACGAGCTCACAACGCATTGTTTAAATGAATAGTTTTATGAGGCGAATTTCATTAGATATTCATTATTGGCTGATTATTTGCGGAGGTTTTGTCAAAGATATTTATATCTTACCTCTTTTAATTATAGGTCATTATAGGCCATTGTTCATTCATTCCACAGCAGGAACTCAAGTTTGAGGAGGAAAAAATAACAAAATATATCCCTTAATTCACACAGTCAAGACTTCTTACTTTTCAACTTCACTCAGAAAGTAGTCTAAATGGGGTCTTTTCCGAATGAGCCGCTGGTCTTCCCGGAGTAAGGTAGACGGACACTTAATGTGAAGGAGTCCTTTGGAAGGGAAGTCTCATCCCTGTCCTCGAGAAACCTCCGAGTGGATGAGGGTCTCGTCCATGTCGAGAACGAGCGTGAGCTTCTTGGAGGGGCTACGAGGCGGAAGAGCGGGTATGTCTGCACTGGGTGGGAAGGGAGGCCTTGAGGATCCGAATGGCCTCGCAGAGATTCGGGTAGTCAAACAAGGGGCTGGGGATGGGAGATGGATCCTTAAGTAAGCCTAGTCAAAAAATGTGTCTTATTTTCCAACTTCTTCTTCTTTTTCTTGGGAAGAGGACTCAGGGGCGAGGACGATATTTTCATGTCTGACGGAGAGTGACCGGGGAATGAATAAAAAATAGAAATAACAGGTCTTCCAACCTCACGGCGCAGTTGGTAATGTTTTGGGCAGGGAAGAAAACAGGCTTTTCTATATATGAAAAATGTACTTCATACATCCTCTAGGTCTAGTGGCAATGATGCACGCCCGCAGATAGGCAAAAAGCTGACTAAGGGGACTAGACAAGCCTCCAACAGGCCCATTATTTTTACTTTTTTACCAATCAAAAATAAGATCTTTTCAATGAGGTTAATAAATATTTGTTTTTCTTATTTAGGTTCGATGGAATTGCAGAATCCGATAAAAATCATTAAATGTGATCCATTGAAGGATTCTGCAACATTTCCTTCCAGGCATATGTATCCGCAACATTTGTATCTGAACATTTGTATCCATTTTTTATATTCACGACATTTAATCCATGACATATGTATCCACATCATGTGTACCAATCATTTTTCGAATACTGCTTCAATGGATGTCAGGTTAGAATGAATATTTTATAATTATTTGAAATGTCAAGCATAATTCGTATTGCAGTTTTCGTTGGGATTTTCGAAACATTCTGCAATGATTTTTCGACCACCTCCATTGCCATTACTTCTCGTATCCCAGCAAAATGATTATGGGAAGACTTGTAAATAATCCTAGAGATTGTGTCCTACCCTTTCATGGTTTTGGCCATACTTAAACATTTAATTTCTGTGTACTTCCGACACCGACACCCTATCATCCCACTCCTAGAGTATAATTCATCATCACGTAGATATGATTTATTTCCCTTTTTAAATATCTAGCAACAACGTCCATATTTTATGATAAAAATATGCAGTTTGACAAAATATAATTAATAAAAATGTGGAGTCAAAAGTTGCATATATTTTTATGGATACAAATGTCTCACTTATTTCATGTGAATACAAGTGTCCGGACAAAAATGTCGCGGAAAAAAATGTCCGGAAAAAAATGTCGTAGAATCCATCTCATGATATTTGATATTGATTCTACCTTCACTTTGTCGAAATTGCACTTTCAACAATGGCAAAGAGCACGCTCTCACTAAGCTAATGTTTTTAATGTATAACTTTGGAAACGTTTAATCAACAAAATATATTGATCCATGTAACTCACTTAAGGAAGGTAGAATAGAAAGACCTTTGCCAAAAAAAAAATATCAAGTTGATATTCTTATATGGCTTCTCCTCACTTCATTTGTCTAGAACAACTTTTTTTGTTGAAAACCGGTTCATGTCTGACAATATTTTGAAGGCCATATAATAATATTTAAAAAATGTGAAAAGAGTAAGTCCTTGTATATGATATATGTATGTAAGGTTTTTTTATACAATACAACGTAATCTGTACCGATAGACAAGCCAATTTCAATCATGATTATTATATACTAAATTTCGATCATATTGTTAGTATTCATCAGAGCTGGGATTCGGTAGAAAAATCTACCGCCGATTCGGTATTCAGTAGATTTATTATATATCTACCGAATATCGATGGGTGCGGTAGATAAGAAAGAAAGAGAAATTTATTAAACCATCTGCTCTGTGACTTCTTCATATGCATTTAGTATCGGGCAATTTATAACAAAAGACAATTAAGTACATATTTGTAATATTTTTTTTAATAGATTATATGAAATTTCAGCCATGTTATTTTTATATAAATCATATATGCACTCTGAATTTGAAGGAAATGGAAGACCAATAGCAAACAAATTATTTCCTTAACTGTCTTTGTTATACGTTCACCGATATTAAATGCACTTTTAGCTCCGGAGTTATTTATTTATTTTGCAAAGTTCAACTTCTTCACACCACCAGGTAACAACGCTTCAGGTCTAAATACCGATTTACCTTCGGAGGTCGCAGCTCTGGTATTCAGTTATCCTATTTTTCAGTAATCCAAATTTTACATGTTTTAGTTTTTCCTCCATTCAATCAAATGAGCCAACTATTGAAATCTAGAAAAACTATTTAAAAAGTTTACTTTGCGACCCTCCTCACTCCCCTTTGTTGAATGTATTTCCATTGGTCCAATAGTTAACACTTATGATTCTAAACACAATACGCAATTTGGCTTTGATATTATATAACATGGAGATCAATAGATATAAGAAAACTGCGACGAAAGTCATTCTTGAACCTCCTTCCAATGAAAAATTGTGAATTTACCACATAAATGAGGAACTATACAATTTTATAAGATACCACAACGGTACTTTATTCTAGCAACTACTTGGTTTAAAGTAAAGGATATCAAATATGCTAATAAGTGAGTCACTTGTATCCACGGCATTTATATCCATTACATTTGTATTCACAGTAAATAAATGCGACTTTTGTATTGTATTTTTTATAAATTATATTTTGTCAAACTGCCTATTTGTATAATAAAATATAATAATACAGTTAACATGCCATTAATATTTATTAATAAAGCAAATCTTCTCACCATAGGAAAGAATATCATCCCTGATATTACAGATTTGACGATAATACAGAAAAAAGAATGTAAACCGAGTCTTTTTTTCAACTAAAAATATGTATGTTGATAGTTGAGTTATAACTAATTGATGGTAAATGGTGACGAAGTAGTAGCACTTTTATCTCCTCCTTCAACTTATTGAGTTCGAGAAACGGATTGAGCTATTTATCTATAATTCGAAAGGAGGTTTTTAATTTCCTGTAAGAAAGTTTATTGATATACTTATGTAGAGATATTACATTATAAATATTATATTTTAAAACTAAATCTCTAATCTAAAATCAAGCAGCTATATCCACTAAAATTAATTATTAAAATAACTTTAAAGAAACAAAGTCGTAATCAAAAATACAGGCATAATAAACAATGACGTAAATAACAAATAAAATAATAAAGATTGAATACAATAATTTTTTTGTCTTTTGGGAAATTTCCCGTGCTGTCTCATAATCCGTTGTAGAAATTGGAGATGCCCAACGGAGCGTTATTTTGTTTGAATGTTTAGGGGGGGGGGGGGAACTACATGCTGACAACATGAAATTTCCAACATTTGGACTGAGGGTACATTATATTTTATAAATTATCATTCTTGTTTTGATAGTTACAATAGTTAATTTCAAATTACTTTTTATTTGACTCTCCAATTGCTATTTTTTATTATGTACCTCGGAGCCTGCCTGCCATTGTAAGAAAACAAGTTTGCAAAACGCAATGCGCAGACATATATATATATATATACCTATATAGGTCCATATATTTTTTTTTTTGGCACAATAGGCGTTATGGAATATTCCGTTGACTTACATCCTTCTTTAAACTTTAGATCGTAGAAATAGCTAATGGTGCGTATTATGAATCACATGAGATTGTTACATTAGATTTTGTTATGGCGTTTTGGAGGGTTTTCAGACATACAATTTTTTTTGGTTATGATGTTTATTAATTTGCTAAAATCCATACAGCGTAAAAAAATAAGAATACACTAGAAAGTAGGAAATGAAAAGCACACAATCTTAAGACAGTTACATTAAAACAAAACATAAATGAACAATATAATTCAAAAGTCTGTCTAAAGATAAAAATAATAATATAAAATGACTTATTAAAAATGATTTCTTATTCAATATAAAACGTTGATGTCGTCTTATTGTCGATTTGATGAGTTTGAGGTATTCGAGAGAATTTGAAGGAATAAACTTTATCAATTTCATTTGTTTTCTAATACAAGGTGACTTAAAAAACCGTCCCCAAAATTTGATCGGGCTTCATTTCGTTGGGTTTCGTACGAATAAAAGGATACCTTTAAAATCTTAGTTTAATATGTTTATAACATCATATCAAAAAGTCAAATATCGGTAGCCTTTTTTTCTATTTTAGAATATGTTTAAGACGGCATTTATTATATACCGTACATTTTTTGAGTCGTACGTCTAAGTTAAGCATGAAATAAACTGAGTTGACAATGCTCTTATCTCCACCTTGGTGGACTCATTCCTTCATATATCCCTCAAAGAAAGTGTGAGTGATCATTTCCAATAGTCTGAAGTACTCCGTACTTTCAGCGAAATCAGTCTATCGGTATATACCGATAGATATCCCATAAACTGTATACGTTTTTTATATTACATACATTTAAAAAAACCTAATATTCGGTAAAATATATTCATTAATATCAATTTAGTAGTTGTTAATAATAACATATAAGGAAGAAATGGCCAAGGAAAATAAAGCCAAAGCATAAAGGGCCCTCATAAAAGGGACCAGGAAGAAATGACCCAAGATAAAAAAGGAAAATGATAACATATGGAATAAATGGTCCAAGTAAATATTATATCCGTCTAATGACAACAACAAAGAGGAGATAGTTTATTTATATGTGCTAAAATATTTATTTTTGCAGTCATTTACTGTATTATATAATAAATAATATTTGTCAAATAATTAGTTGTATTACGCTTCAATACTGGACCATTTTTTTCATTAGTCATCCTTTCCTATCTATCGCATTTCTTCCTGGACCATTTCTTTCTAGGCAATATTTTCCTGGTCCATTTCTTGTGTACACCAGCTGCCATATATTAAATGTTCCAAGTTGTACGGAAAGTGAGGGGGCTTTATTTTCTCCTTTGGATTGATCATTAGAAATAATAATCTCGGACTTTTTCTTGAAATGTGATTGGCAGAAAGTATTGGGGATCAAATAGTAATAAAAAAAGAACAAAAATGTACTCCTGAAGAACATTAAGAGTATTTCCTCAAGGGACTCAAAGAATGTCATTTACCAATCCTTGAAATACCTTATTCCAATGCTCCCTGTTAATATTAATTTCGGAATTCCTCAGGCTAAGAAGGGGAAAAAAGTATGCTTATATTGTTTTATCATTTGTGACGGTACATGGCTCATCATCTTAATCATAAGAAGAAGAAAAAATGTCCACTTGAAAAAATAATGGATTTCAAAAACTACTTATTTGCATCATTTTTTTATGATTCGACACTTATTTTTAGGAGTTGAAGTTACAATTATCAAAGCCTACATTTAAATGGAACGATTGGAATATTTTATTCCCTGGTTGATGGTGGATATTTATCTCAAATACAAATGCAGGAGCATGATAACACCTTTACCCCAAGATTTGAGCCCAATAATCGATAATGTGTTGACATGTCGTTTAAAAAAAGATTACCATGTTTAAGTTTTTATGCAATCTTTATGAATAAAGGTGTACTTTGGGTACGATAAATAAAGAATAATTTACAAATGTATAATTTATCAATCAGAAATAATTATTTTAATTTAACAAATCCAATTTTATTCATACAAATTATAATTCATGAATTACAAATTGTTCAATGGTTGAAGAAAATGTATATATTAATAATATAATAATTGTTTAAAGTTTCATTTGTTGTATAAATTAGGATGTACATTTTTTGTACAAAAAAATGTTTATCTCAATACATTGTTATTGTTTATATATATAAGGATATATTAAATAAAAGTATAATAATGAATATTAATTATTTTAATTCACATTTATGATCAAATATTTTCATTATATTTTTGCGTGTGTTCCACATTATTTTGATTGATGGGTAGTTACAAAAAAGGGACCAAGATGGCGCCTTTCCTGCAGTAAAAAGTCCCTCCTCTGCCACTGGATACAACTGAATAGATCAAAGTTAAGCATTGCCAACAACTTTATAATGTTAATGTCTGAATTTCCATGTTAAGCTCAGAATATTGTTTGCGAACACAAATCAAAGTGACCAACAAGCCTACGATCGAACGAGTCTGCGAACCAGATTATTGACAACCAGAGATTGTATATATTACATTACATAAAAAGTGCACATCCAATAGATGTGCAAAACTCTTAGACTGTGTGTCTTTTCTCCCTAAAAAGTGTCAACAGTAGATTTAAACCCCATGGAACCTCCAACTGAGCCACGTGATTAGGTCTACAAAGAAAAAAAATAGTGCGGAAAATGTTTCACGAGAAAAAAAAGCTTCACGACAAAAATGACACTGAGAAAAAGGCGAACGAGGAAAATGCTTAATTACAAAAAAGCATCGCTACAAAAATACCCACGAGAAAAAGAACGAGGAAATTGACTGGCTATAAAAGAGCAAGCGATATAAATACCCACGACAAAAAAACGTCTATAAAAAGGTCCACGAGGAATGCGCGATAAAATTGCTGGACAACCATAAAAAGTTCACAGCTTTACTACTGACTCTGGGGGAGAAGAGACATTGTTTTTCATCTTATTCACGGAATAAATGTGATAATTTTATATAAACACATTTTTACCTTGTTGTTTAATTGAATCAAGGGCATTGTTTTTGCAGGCAAATGCGACATTTTTTCTTCTCACATTATCAAACAATAAACCTTTGATAATATGAGAAAAATAAGGCTTAAATGTAAAAGTTACGTATTTCCGACGCATTGGATCATTTATTAAATTACATAGATATTTATTGAATGTATCTTTATTGAAGGACAAGCAAGAGCCTCGTTCAACGGCATTTTGGGATTGATTTATTCCACAGTATAAATTAAGAAGGGATCTAGTCAGAGGGTTCCTGATCGGAAGAGTTAATTAATTTACTTTATCATCATCATCAAGTGTGGTAATAGTAAAAATATAAATTGAAAATTCATTGTTAAAAGTTATCATTCTGACTCTTGGTTTCTTATTCAGGGTAATTGTATCGACCATGTGGCGGAAACGAGTTGCTGAGGCAGTTGTGGGTGGGAATATTTTCTCCTTTGGTGGGATATCTATTCCCCTTCCAAAAAATAAGCAGGAAAGCCTCATTCTTACATCCTCCTCCTCCTCCGAGGATTCCGAGGATGAGGACAAACACATTAAGGAGGATAAGCAGATGATGCAGTAAGTATATTTTGGAGCATTCGAAGAAGATTCAGTACTTAATTATCAGACTTGTTGACGTTTGCAAAAAAATGGCGTTCGGTTTTCGTTCACCAAAAGTTATCGTTTGTCGTTCGTCATTCATCGTTCATTTAAGATTTGATCGTTTTTTCTCGTCATTCTACAAAAAAGTCAAGATTTGATCGACCTTGCAAAGATTGTGGGCTTTTGTTCAATACAACTTTGCATGCTTTTGTTGACTCTCAGGCGGTCAACATAGTAAAGAAATTTGTAGCCCTCAATATCAGGGGCCTAGAAAAAAATGTGCGGTCAGATATTGCAAAGCTACGGTACTGTTTGGTCTCGGCAAAGGTTATAAGTCAGCTAGGTCGAAAGCAATTAATAACTCCCTTCTAAACGCTAAAGGTCTCATCGCGAGGTGCATCACCAATAATGTTCCCATCAAAGCCTCTGATTTGAGATCCATCATGATCTCTGCTGCAGCAAGGTATACTGCTCTGGACTTAAAGATTCCCTCACTTTTGGATTCCACATGGACGTTAGCGGCGAGGGAGGTGAAATTTTATCCTTCATCCTCACTCTGCCATAGGAAGACAATCAAGAGAATACTGAAATTTTACAAGAACTCTTATTGATTAATTTTCGTGGAATTTACTGTTTTTTTATGATTTGTTAATTATCTGTATGTTTTAGATTTGATTGTTGAGTGTATCTCATGACTTTTATCTGCTTGTTTGTTTGTTCCATTACGTTGCTAAAAATCTAAGCTAGAATGTTTGTTTATGTAAAACTTTACGCATTAGCATCGTTTTTCTTTTATACATTGTATATTTTTTGTGGAGCCGTGAATAATAATAATTTAAAAAAAATGAAACCGTAGGAAATTTTTATAATGAAAAAGAAAAATCTTTGTCTTTTTTGGCACCAAAAACGAACGACGAACGATAGGAATTTTTTGTTGTCGTTCGTCAAAATTTTTGACGTTTGTCGTTCGCGAACGATGAACGATTACAAATGAACGACAAATCAACAAGTATGTTAATTATTGTTTAGACTGTGTGTGAGTTGTTTTAAGATCTGCTCTTGATTTTATATTTTTAAATGTTTTAATGTATTGTTTGTTCGGATCTATACTGATAAAAAATAATTCCGTTCGTTCGTTCGTTTCCTTGTATCTCCCGAACGATTCATTAGATCCTAAAGACGAAATTTTAGTGAGGTTGTAAATTCCAGGAAGTTGTCATCCCCATGCTTATTTTATTCGTCAAAACGTGTTTGTCGATCTTTTAAAATTGCCTGTGTCCAAGTTTTCTGTGGATGATTTTGAGGTGGTAAGACGTGTTTTGTTTTTTGGGTGTTTGCCGGAAAGGTCGTTTTCCATATGATTACTTAAAAATAAGTTCGTTCTGTCCCTGTCTTCCCCCCCCCCCTCCCCCCATTTAAGTTTGCAGCAAATAACAACTTTTTTCAAACGCAACCTCACGCAAATAAAATTTGAATAATACATAAAGATGTCACATAACTCTCAACTTTTCTTGATAAAGAAATGAAGTCGCACTCTTTCTTAAGGTTTTTTCTTTTACTATAGCTGTTTTCCACCCATCAACGGAGACCAAACAAATACTCTGATATTCAGCGCTACCATACATATCTTCGGTACTCTATGTTCTCTAAGAAATTATTTAAAATGGCTTCTTTTATGATATTTAACTACTCAAACTTAAGGAATTGAAAATGGAAGACATGGCAATGAAAACGCAATTATGACTTTTTAAGGAACTACTTGTAAGTAGGACCAAATTATTTGTGAATGACAATGAGTTGTTAAAGTGTGTTATTGTTTTTATTGAGTTATTCCCATAGATATATAAAGTTCTATGGTTATTCTCCACCATAATTTTTCGGAAAAATAACAACTCTTTAGAACGCAACCATGCGTTAATCAAATTGAAGCAAAAAATGAAAATGGAGAGTAGTGTTCTCTAATTGATGTCACAGCAGCTTTCCTGTTTCATAATAAAAAAGTATCACTCTCTCTTAAATTCTTTCTGTTGATGTCTTTCTCCCAACATGAAGATTAATGTGACATCACTTTTCATTTTCTACGATAACGATAATAGTCTCACTATCTAAGTTTTTCTGACGCTATTTTCCCATCAATGAAGACCAAACTAATACCCTCATATTCAGCGCTACTATACTTGAATTCACCACTCTATATTTTCTATAACAACATATGAAGTCTCACTTTCACTTAAGATTTATCTAACGCTGTCTTTTCCAATAAATGACAACCAAACAAATTCCCAGCGTGATATCAGCGCTATCATACGTGACTTTGGTACTCATTAAATGACTTTAAAATAACTTCTTTTTAGATGTCTAAATATCCAGCCTTAATTAATAGAAAAAGGAAGAAAATGCAATAAAGACCTAATGATGTGTTTTTATGGTACTGATTTTAATATGAAAGTGACATGCAATGACATCACTAAACTGGCTCAATTTCACTTTCGTACACCTATTCCATATTTTAGGGACTCATGGTATATTTTTATTATTTTTGGAAGGGATGGGAGAGGGAAAAAAGAAAAAAAAGGGCGAGAGTTAAAGAGGTGGAATAAGAGAGAGAGACACAGAGAGAGAGTTACACAGATATAGACACCCAGATAGAGAAAGGCACAGAGAGAGAGAGAGTATTAACTTACTCCCATCCTGAAGAGTCTCGGGATCGAAAAAGAGTGACTTCACGCATGAAATGGAATCTTTGGGCACCTGAATCTTGAAAAGAGGAGATTCTTATGACCTATTCCTCCTCATCGTCTGTCAAGAGGGCTTCATCAAAATATGAGGTCCCAAGGTCTTGTATAGTATCCAGATGACTACGGATGACTCCTTATAAAGCCTGAACCATGAAGCAATCTCCTTGGACTCGTGAAGCCATAAGAACAAGTCTCTAAGATTGCACTTCCTCAAAGGAACAAATGAAGGAGAATCCTCCAAGTGAGTCCTTTATAGATGGCTCGGAGGGTGGGAGGACTCACATTTGTTCTCCTGAGGAAACCCTGACATATATAAATATAAAAAGGATCGGGACTTCAAGGCTTCTTCCTTGCTTCTCCTTCATCCGCCAGACCCGGATAGGGATTAGGACAAATTTGATCATCTGGGAATTTGGTCACTATTACCTTCTTTATATCACGTTTCTATCCTAGAATCTTCAATGTACACCAAGTTTTCATATTTGAATCCATGAGAGTGAAAGAAATTCCTTATTCCTTTCAAAGAATCTACAAATAATTCGAAGGAGTCCCTTTTACTTGGGATATTTGTTTCTGCCTTATTTATATTACCAGCATATATTCGTACAAATACTGATTGTTACACCCGAAATATACACTTGCTCACTCATTCGACATCTATTTTGCTATTTATCTCTATACTTTAATATTTATTATTATAGGCAAAACTCAGTGCCTTGCTTTTCATGTATTTTTTTATTAAATATCGAGTCACTATGGGCTGAGTTGAAGAGGTGCATTCAGGAAATTGAGAGTAATAAACAAAAAAAGGAACTTTTTCCATATTACTTCGCGTAGTTAACATGGAAACGGAAGTGGCCAGAGTCAGATTATGTGTTTAAAAAATTGTTACAGAGCAGTATCTTGTCTAAGGACTCCATTCTAGTTCCTATAAATGAAGTGAAGTAAGACAAATTAGTTTTATATAAAATCAAAACGTTTAATAATATAATTAAAGTAATTAATACATCTCTGCAATTCCTAGCTAGACAGATTAGGTAGGACCTTAAGTGATAAATTAACATCAAGTACGAGTATACTCATGATAAGGTCAATGATAACTATTTCATTTCTGATTTTTATTAATGGGCTATATTTTATGTGTAAAATTTTAAATATAGTAGTAATAAGCATATCTTCTTAAGGTGGCAAAAGTACATATTATATCATAAATATATTAACAAATACCTACCTTCACTTCAGAATTGTGAATACAATACTCTGTTGTGTATTATTTAGAATATTACCACTGGGGAAAGTGAAAAGTTTCTGGGGATATATCAATGATTTGAATATCTAATGGGTCCCTGATAACCAAATAAAAACGTTTTGCTCAATCAGGTCAGAATTTTTGAAATTTGAGTTTTTTATTTTCAATTTTCGACTTTTAGACAAATCAAACTTCTTTGGTTTATTAGGCTACAAAATGGTTATAAGTGTTTTTGAAATGGAATGGTCATATTAGTGGGGGGCGGAGGCTAGTTTAAGTGAAAAAATTATCAGAGAGGCCCAAAAAAGCCAAAAAACATTTTGACGATTTCTGGCAATTTTTGAACTTTTGTTTATAGAGATACAAAATTAGTAGAGATGTTTTGGAAATGGCATAGTCATGTTAGTGGGGGCGGAGATAGGTTTTGAGAGGATACATTAAAGATAAATCAACATAAATTTCATAAACAGTTTTTTCAAATTACTCCTAATATTAAAACTGTGTCTCGTAAAGAATGATAAAAGAGGGGGCCCCTCCCATTGTGTGTGTTAGTTGCAATACACAACTTAGAGACTGGTCTAAAGGCAAGAAGAAAACTTAAGTTTTTGTGTAGTCTCAAAGTTGTTCTGCCCCATAATGTAAATAAATATGGATCCATTCCAGTTGCCATGCCACCAAACTAAAAGAACCAAATTCCTTTACTTTCTCTGTCACTGGGATAGAACATGGCCACTCCTTCCTCACCCAGAGAGGACTCATATGACTGTGGAGAGAAAAATGTTATTGCTGAGCCTCTGGTGGACAGATCAAAGATCCTTTACCTCCTCTTAACATAAGGATTAATGAAACAATTTTTCAAAGCCCTAGACCAGGAATCGGCAACCCGCGGCTCTAGAGCCGCGGGTCTTGTCAATTCTCCCTCATATACTCAGTTGATCAGTCACGATTTTTTTGCCAAGCTTGCCTCAAACTGAGGATCAATCATCTGAGAGTATCATTGACGGTCCTAGCATGGTGTTTGAATCAGAAGTGGGGAAGAATGAGCATTTCACCACAAATGGAAACATGAAAGGAGTTCATCATCAAACGCCCCAATTAGGACGTTGACGACATTGGGCCCAACTACAACAATGTACCATCAATCACAAAGGCTGACCGTACAGCTCAGATTGCATCTTTCCATGATTTCTGATAAATATCAGGCAAATATGTCTTTCTCAGGGACGTATGATATAGCAATCCTATTTCCAAAAAAACAACTTATGAGGATCATATTACTCAGCTTTTTCCAAGGATTTTACTAGACAAAAAGGCCATGCACAATTCTTTAGAATAATTTATGATTTTGACATCTTAGGTAGCCAATTCATGTTCTCTAGCTGGGCTTGGATCCTTATCCTCTTGAGCATCGCAGTTTTTCAAGTGTCTCGCTCTGGTAGAATGCTGGACAACTGAGACTTTTGGCCTTTTCAAAAACTTACAGAAAACATTTTGGAAGTCTATAATTTTGAAGGGATTATCAGTCTCCTCATCATATTTTGAGCCAGTTTAGACGTTAGACAATGAAGCTGCCATATTTCTGTAATAATGGAATGAGTGAGTTCACAAATATTTTTTAATGTCAATGAACAAGATGTTTAATAATAATTAGCTTTAAAAAATGAGTAAAAATTGTGGTTCAATAAAAGGATCATTGGAATGTGGATTGTCGAGGCCTTCCATAAAACAAAACTTCATTAACATCTGATGCGAGATATTATTCAAAAGGCACCATAAATTTAGGCGTGCATTGTTTTTCTAAAAATCAACAAATTGAGGGAATGAAAGGAAAAAATAATATAAATGATGCAACAGGTAATGAAAATAAGTTCGCCAATTGTTTCTAAAAAGGGGAGAAAAAAGTGTTATTTCAGGAATATTATGAAGAAAAATGTTGTTTTTTCTTAAATTTCCCTAAAAATGTTTTTATTCGTTAAAAATGGAAAATATGTGAAAAATATTTTTATGTGATTCACATTTTTTTCCGCTCTCTACTCATGACCTATCCTTCTCATTCGTCTTCAATATTACCCTCCGCCATCCCCTCTTCAGGGTCTGTCTCGGCTGACTACAGAGACTCCACTTTGAAGCTTCATCCTAAGGTCCCTTGGACTCGTCAATCTAGAAGAAGAAGTCTCTCAGGCATTGCTCTTCCTCAACAAACAAATGAAGGAGTTCTCTCACCCTCCATGTTCATCTGTAAAGGCTCACAATTTGGAAATCACTTGTATTCTCCTAATGAACCCAGCATATTAGTCTCCTTGGAACCGTGGATCTTGAAGGAGGACTCCCTTATGGCTTCACCCCTTTCTCTTGCGAATATGTAAATTGATTTCATGGTTCATGTATTTATAAGGAGCAATCATTATTATCAATGGATAACTATACACTTCTACCTTGGGACCTTATATTTTGTAATGAAGCCCTTTGAACAGACTCTATTTTTAATGTATAAGATTTCCTCGTCTTTGACATTTATATAAAGTGAAACTATTATTCCATTCGTCGTGTTTGAAGGAAGAAACCCAAACGAACACTTATATTTACATATTTTCATAATTCAAGTTTGAGCTGACTTATTAACATTTATAGGTTTTATATTCTTGTTATTATAATAAAAACACCTTCACACTTTGTTGAATTTTCTAACGATATCAGGTCGTAATTTTTGTAATGATGGTAAAAGTATTTTGTAAAATAAATATAGATAACACAGGGCAACAAATAATAAAAATTTATTAAAGTTTCTTGGGATATAAATGACTTGAATACCTAATGGGTCCTGAAAACTAAATTAAAAACCATTTTGCTCAATCAGGTCATAATTTTTGAAATTTTGAGTTTTTATATTTTCAATTTTCGACTTTTAGACAAAATGATAACTTTTTTGTTTATTGAGCTACAAAAATGGTATGGGGTTTTTGGAAATGGCATGGTCATATTAGTGGGTCGGATACTAGTTTGAGTTGGAAAAAATCTAGAGATGCCAAAAAAATTACATTTATTTTTTGTAATGAACAAAATTTTGCCTATTTTGTATACATATTATGTATATTACAGCTACTTAAGTAAAACAAAAATTGTTTTTTGAAAACTTTTATTTCTTTTATACAAAAAAACATATTCAAATTGAAAAATGCATGGAATGTAATTACTAGCCGTATAAAACTTCTCTCTAAAGATCTTCTCTTGTGTTGCAAATTAGGATAGTCAAGAGCTATGTTCCAGCAATAGTCAGCCATCATGTGGCTATCCCATATTCCTTTGTACCATCTTCTACATGTCCCTCATGTCTGGTGAAACCTCTCACCCTGTTCATCACTAACACTTCCAAGATTTTCAGGAAATTTATCTAGGTGACAGAAAAGGAAATTAAGTTTGATTCTCATATATACATTTAGCTGCTTTTAGCCACAAGCATATGTTCACAAGTTCCACAAAATTGCTTGACTTGTTGTTTCCAAGAAAATTATCTGCAACCAAGACAAGGAACTCCAAAGTATTATACAAACTGGTTCATAATAAAAAACAAACAGATGATCATTAATTAGCTTCTGATCTGAGGATCATTACAAATCCAGCCTTCTTTTTTACTCATTCCAGGAAAGCATCACAAATGTATTTAAACAGTCTTCATCTTTGTCTAGGGCAGGGGTCGGCAACCCAAAATGTTGAAAGAGCCTAACTACCCAAAAAAAAAAAATGTTTCTGGAGCCGCAAAAAAAATGGAGTTCCTACATAACCTTCATACGGGGCACATTTTGGTCCTTTATATTTTCTTATCCCATAGTTTTGGAAAAGTCCAGGGAGCCGCATGAGGCTCTAGAGCCGCGGGTGCCGATTCCGTCTCAAATGCATGTGACACGTATTGCATTTGCTTCATCGTGTGGCATCAAAGACCATTTGCTCACGTGAATAGTCCATTTCTTCGGTAAATAAAGTATCCTCAAATCCTATCTCGACGAGCAAAATTCAGAAATTGTTGCCCTGGCCTAGAGCTCCCCCTGGATACAATTATGACCAGATAGGGAACCTTGATCCTGGCAAACTGTTTGATATAGTCAGGAATTTCGAGCAAGTCAAAGCAGTCGTGGATAGGTTTGACCCGACCGATGCCGAATGTATATCCGTAGTCGGTGGAGTTTTTAAATGAAAAGTATCCTCGTTGACTTAACATTTATTACAAGTCCTTTATCATTTCTGCCAGATTCAATTGTCAGCTGGAGACCGCTGGAATTACACTTGAAGATGGACTCAGAATCCTTGAAGATGCTGAGGAAAGGATCCGCAAGATTCCAGGTGACGCCGAAGAGGTTTTTAAAACTAAGTTGATTACGTAGTAAAGAAAAATCCTACCCTGCCAGCATTGAGACAGTACGAGATGTGATGCTAGGTAAACCTAGAGCTTTTCTTCAGATGGGATATGCCCAATGGATGGAGCTATTCTAAATTACTATCCAATCTTGGTAGATATGGAGAGATCATTTTGCGGTTGAAACGGTTTTATCCGACCGTCGCCAAACCTCGCCAAGAAAAACTTGGCAGATACTATTGTATGTCACTGTTTTATGAAAGAATAAATTCACATTAAATCAAATTTGGAGTATATATATAACATTTTGCTCATTGGGGTAACATAAAAAAACATTTTTTGCTAAAATCATCACATTTTTCACGCTCTCTACTCATGAGGAATCTCTTTTCAATATCCAGGTGACCAAAGATTCCATTTCATGTGTAAAGTCACTCTTTTTCGATCCCGGGACTCTTCAGGATGGGAGTAAGTTAATTATCTCTCTCTCTGTGCCTTTCTCTATCTATGTGTCTATATCTGTGTGACTCTCTCTCTCACTCTCTCTCTCTGTGTCTCTCTCTTATTCCACCTCTTTAACTCTCCCCCTTTCGTTTTCTTTTTTTCCTCTCCCATTCCCTTCCAAAAATAATAAAAATATACCATGAGTCCCTAAAATATGAAGGAGGTGTACGAAAGTGAAATTGAGCCACTAAACTTATTTGTATGATTTTTTTCTATTCCAAAGACTATTTTCAAGTTGGAAAATCCAAAGCAGGGCCTGGTAACATCCACTAGTTTGATTATAAAATTATGTATATTTGTTACTCATTTATATGAACTTATATATAATGTTAATTTTATATATAATAAAGAATCAGTTTTTATTGTATCCAAAGCTTATAATATATATTAAATAAGCCTGTCCTGTTTGTGAATGATGATTATTCTAATAACTAATTTATTTGTATAACTTTGATTTGTATTACATACAAATGATACCAGAATTTTTTAATATATGTATAAACTAAGTATATAATATAGGTATAATAGGTTTACAAATTAAATTAAATAATAAAAGAAAACGTTTCAAGTCATTATTATTCGTATTTAGCAAAATAGTACATATTCCATTCATATTTGTATTAACTATTCATCACTAATTTGTAACGCTAGTTGTCATGCATAGATTTTATTAATCTGAAAAAATGTCACCTAGGAATTTTGATAGACTTAAAATGCTAAAATGCTATTTTTACTATAATATCATCGATTTGTATTCCTATTGTATTTATATTTTATATACGTATATTATTTGAACTGTGAATAAATTTAAAAGAATATCAATACATAGTTGGTTTAGTAAAATTTATCTACGACATCATTTAGCTTTTCAAATAACAGGATTTACTGTACACAGAACGACTTTTCATGGTCAGACGCATTGTGCATTTCTTTGTCTTATATCAAAGGACTTCTATCCAAAAGTTGCATTCCATCTAACTTTTATATTTACAGGCCTTGTTTTATATATGTTGGTGTATTCAAAATAGAACGTAGATGTTGAAAAGAAGAATGCATTTATGTTGTAATGGTGGTTTGCATTTTTTTCCTTATTTGAATGGTCAATTACATCATATATTTTTAAGTAGACATCCTTGATCTGCAGTAAGCAAACCCTCTAAACCTTGTGTATCTCTAAAAAAGAACTTAGCTCTCCCGTGGCAACGTTTTAAGTTATATTAAAATACATGTTTACCCAATTAGTTTAAATATATATAAAAACGTTATGGATGTTTATATTGCTTGGAATGTAGAACTAATGCGGCTTTTTTTTATTTCGAATTGATGTATATATTTTCAAACTTACATCCATGTGAAAAAATCCCACATGCTTTTTATGAAATATTTGCTCGAAAGTTGTAAGAGGAGTAAGATTATAGTGGAGGGTCCACGAACACTTATAAATAGGTATACGAACGACATCAAATATACACTTAAAAGCCAATTATAACAATCAAATTATTGATTATCTTTATGTCAACAGAAAGAAAACCTCCCATTATCTGATGGTTTTTCTTCACAAAATAAGGCAGTGTTGAACTAATCTTTTTCATATTGTTTTGCAGTACAGTTTTCAATCATTTGTCAACGTTTCTTATTTAATATTATAATAATGGAGCGCAATTAAGGTTCAACACCCAAAATCAATGTTCTGAACTAGGTAATGTAACTGGGGGAATACACTTTGTATGGCAGATGCCAGCAATACAAATAAGTGGACTTTTGACATTCAACGAAGAAGAAAAATACATTATTTCTGAAAGTGAATTATGTGCTGTATTGAATAATGAGGTCACTTTCTTGATGGATGCAGTATGCATGTAAAGATATCAGTCAACTCGTATTTGACATATTCAAATATGTGGTTTAAGTACATGAAGTGCAGTTAAATGGCCTGGATCATCTTTCAAAAGCTTTAGTAAGTTAATGAAACTAGATTGAATGTCAGCCATATTGATGGACAGCACGCGACCTTCATTATTATTTCTTTCCCATATACACTCAATACGAATCATACAAATGTATCGATTCAAGTAATTCCTTTTGTCGTAAAAAGGGTTGGAATATCTAAGAATGATAAATAAATTAATCATTCTTAAGTTGATGAAAACTAGTATTGCATTTTCTAATGATTGTAGAAATGTATTAGATACATATTAACCATAATTTCTGCTATAAAAGTGCTTTTCGCTGTCAGTCTTAAGTCCCATCGAGTTACTACAATATATTTTGATAATCATCTTTGGTAGTGAATAACAAAGATTTCTATGAGAAAAGATTCTTTCAAATGATTGATTTATTGAGCTATTTTTGTACTAAAATCAACAAACCAACTGACAAATTAATATAATGTATCTTTGAAAACTATTTCACCAATATTTTAATCGATCTCTAATATGAATATAGATTTGCTATGTACTTTGATGATATGGAATGTCGGGTACATCAAAGGATTTTTTTTCATATATGACTTTGGAATTAATTATTGAACATTTAATTAGGCTCTGTTTTTTTTCATTTTATTTATACATTCATTCCTCAATTTTTTGACATATATATGACATATATGCGCAAAATAGTTTTAAAATTTACCGATTTATATTATTCAAAATATATACAAAAACTTACGTTCCACATCAAAAAGGCCAAATAAATATTCATCATACTTTTCTACACATTCGGTATTAAAAAGATTTTACAAAACACACATAAATGTTAATAAAATCAGAGCAGTTGAGTAAAAATCCTTGTTTCATTCGACACTTCTTTATATATATATATATATATATATATATATATATATATCACTTTTTTACACATTATCCTTGTAGGTGCAAAATTAATGATTGGAAAAAGTAAGAAAAAATCAAAGTTACATTTTTCATAACTCCGAACTGAGCGCCACAAATAAATACCATATTCAAAATTAGTGGAAAAAAATAGGCATCGAATACATTGAAAGTCAAATATTTTTTCTACATACTTCATTCCTTATAGGTCATAAATGACTGAATCGAAAAAGTACTAAACAAAACAAAGCCCATTTTCCTGAACTCTTGGGTTATTGGTAATATTTGAAATCGGTGGAAAAAAAGCAACCTCGGGTACTATTTATAATAATATAGTTTTGAGTAAAAGCAAAAAAACATTATCGGAATGATGTGTGGGAAAATGAGAGGCGTAAAAATCTGCTGAAGGATAATTTTTTTAGCACATCCTCCACTGAACTTTTGTAGCTTATAACGGCCTCCAGATGATGTTTGAAAGCATGTAGACTAACTTTTCAATGGACTTACAAATTTATAAAAACACTATTTTTATGACATGTTGCATAAACATTAACAACTCATCTGTGTCACCGTACATATATCATTCAATATATATTAAAGGCCCGGCGACCAGCGAAAAAAAGCTGCCCGGTTGTTTCCTGATATATATATATATATATATTTTGGTAACTTTAGGGTAAAAAGCCAACAGGAGATGCATCGCTGCCGCAAATCCAAGAGGGAAATGAATTTAGCTATGCTGTGGGAATGCCGACCGAGAAAAAAGAGTTCAATGCGGATGGAACTCGAAACAACATGATTTTTGGGAATGATCTTCTCATGGATAGACAGTCTGGGGCTTACATTGACAGCAATCGAGCCGTGGATAATGTAATGGACATTAAAACTGTAATGAAAAACCAAAGGAAAAATGCAGATTACAGAAAGAAGAAAGCAGGTTCGTTTTGAGGTGGTTAAAATTGTATTTGAGACAAACTTTGCATTAAGTTTATTTGTCTTTTAAACTATGATGCTTATTTTTTAATACTTCATGTAATTACTTTTAACAAATAGAGCCCTAAAATAAACGTTTCACCGATAATTATATGTTAAGAAGTACTGTGGTGTAAAATAAATATAGGATTCAATGGAAATGTTTCAACAAATAACGATAGTAAAATTATATTTTTTCTTAAATAAAAAAATTAAATCAAATAAATTATTGTTATTGAGGATTACGATTTTTCATTCAGAAATAATTACATTCGATATAAAAAATATTATTCACTAAAACAAATCACTTTTTCATGTGAATCATTACTTTTTCATTTTTGTTTTGAACTACGCAAATAACAATAGTGAAAGATTATCTAATATACGTGCAGGAATGATTTGTTCAAAATTAATATTATTTCCAAAATTTATACTTCAATAACTAGGTTCTCTGATTGACGAAGACGATAGTGATTTTTGTGGGATTACATCATGTATCCGAAGAGCAAAGAGCCAGTACTACCGGAAAAACATTGACTCCGCTATAAGGTAATTTAATCTTCAATATTTTAGGTTTCTCTTTTTAAAAACTTGGATCCATCTAGTTATTTAGATGCCGCAATCAAATTTGGCTGCAAGGAGCTTCAGCGCTCGCGTATCAATGCTGTGGAAAGCCGGGAGCTCCTGGATGCTCGCTTACTGAGGGCTAGATGCTACCTCATGAAGGGGAAGCCCAAAGAAGCCCTAAAGGAAACGGATAAGGTTTTGAAGTACCAAAAGAAGAACCTGGAAGCTATATATTAAGGCTGAGAGCTACTATTTTCTATCTAAGGTAAACGAATGACTGCACAATATAACTCAATTTGCTACATTTGACTCATTTTATATTATTGATAAGGCTTTATTGGTTCCAAAATATTACATATATAAATAAAATTAAACACATGACTAATGAATAAGTTTAGAAATTAATATTTGCATTAAGATAAGGCCTCCAGAGGATGATTGACGATCATTTTCAAAGCCTATAGTACTCTTAATGTTTATGTTATGCTCACAACGTCAATAAAAATAATAATATTTCTCATGTTTCACCAATCAACAAAAATATGTAATAAACGTACCTTTTTTGTAAACGATTTCGTGGTCCAATGAAGGCCAACGAATTCATATTAAGATAAGTACTCAAAAGAGACAATTTTCACCTTTATAAGTGTAACATTTATTCATATATATATATATATATATATATCACAATTACATCCTCAAAGTTGCACCTAAATCAAACCACGTGAACCAAAAATACATAACAACTAGAGGCATATATACACTCAGAGAGTGCAAACCTCCGCCGTCACGGGGTCCTTATGAGCCTTCCGAGGCGGATTTTTCACGACTGGGGCGGCGTAAAGGGACGGGGGAGGGTTCCCCTCGACGGAAATTTCGAGAGAAAGACGCTCCCGGCACCCGATTTCACAGCACAGCGACATCTATTGGCAGAGTAGGCTAACTTGAAATATTTATTAGTATTTAGTTCATTTTGCATCTTAATTCTGCACTCAGAGATGCCAAAATTTAATCACTTGTTCCTTTTGGCATTTCCAACAACTCCACAAAGTTTAATCCGAATCCGTTCCGTACTTTTTGAGTTATCCTACTGACAAACAAACCAACCAACCAATAAACCAACGCCAGTGAAAACAATACCTCCTTCGGCGGAATATGTGTTAATTGAATGAATTGAAATATTTATTTAATATATTATATTATATATATATATAACTTTATCCTACTGAGTTTTTTCATATTTCAATATATATAATGGCTTAAAATTTAAACCCTACACCAAAGTTAAAACACAAAGCAAGCACATATATATGTTAGAAAATAAATCTTATAAAACCAATAAAAAAATCTGCAATGAGTTAAATGTTGTACATGATCATCAAATAAACAAATAAATAAAATACATTCCAAAAAAATTATCCATAGTTTGAGAAGGCCTTGCTCAGCTATCATCAAGGAAATAAACAGAGAACCCCACTCTATGCTCAAAGGTTCCGTCTTGGCATCGTAAAAACCACTGAGGCTATATTGGCAACACTACAGATTTTGGATGATCCAGGCACGTCTCTTAGACGAAAGGATCAACCCAAGGCAACTTTTAAAAGCCGGGTGAATTTCGTCAGAAAACTCCATAAATTCAACGCAATGGATCTGGACTACTCGAGCACGAAAAAGAATTATGGATTTGCAGAGACTGTGGTATGGCTAAATATATATTACACTTATTTTTTATGAAATTAAAGGTTTTGTCAAGTCCTGATTTTTGCAATATGAAATACTATCTTGCTTTAAGAAACTATGACTTTATCAATGACGATTAACGAGACGTCAATATACTAAGACTTACAAGGTACAAAAAGGGTTTGGCAGGTTTTACCAGTTCACACCACTGTTACAGAAAAGTAGTAAAATACACATATAAAAGTCGATAATATATATTGAAAATACCAAATATATTTTTTAAATATATTAGATCATATTGATGAAATAATTTAAATTTGGATTGAATTATGTTGCCAGAATCCTATTAAGTATTCTACATAGAGTATAAAACTTTCGTCGATTAAAAACACTCTTAAAGAATAGGAATATATAAAAATATATAAAAGTCTATGAAATAATTAAATATTCAAAACTTTTATTGAAAAAAAGTTAATCAATTGCTACGTCTCTTTACCATTCCAAGGTTTAAAGAATTTAACTGAAAGGTATTTGTTATTATGGTTTATTACTTAGAGTTATTTGTTTTATTGTCTGCTATTAGAATAGTTAATTAATTGCTCGCTTTTTAGTTTCAACGAAGGGGGGGGGGGGGGGGGTCACACCACTAGATGTCTCTACTATAAAAAGCTTTAGAAAAAGTAAACAAGCCTCCTTCTCTATTATTTAATGTACATTAAACCTTTTATGCGGACCCTTTGTATTAAAGAACAAATTCTAACAATGTTGTGTTGTACTTGGTTGCTCCAATTGAGGGAGATTAGCCTTTGCATAAAATGTCAAATTACTATGAATAAATTTGCTCCTCATGTAAACACTAATAAACAAATTAAAGGCTGTGCTTTAACTGTCCAACAAAAATATTAATAATTTATTGCTGTGAGTTGCTGATATTAATAGAATTTTTACATTTTTATGTAGTAATAAATTAATTTATTATAGCTTTTATTGGTAGCGTCATCTAGCGGATCTTATAGAAGCTCCTTGTATACCCTCACGTTCCCATTGGAGTTTATTGTTTCATTTTTCATCATGTACCTCGATTTTAATTCTTAGAGTTTTATATGTTTGTGATTTAGAACTGTGAAAAAAGGGTGCAAAACACAATGTGACAGAAAAAAGTAGTTATGAACATAAAGGAGTTATTATTTTTTATGCAGATAATGTTTGTACGCATTTCAATTACTTTTTTTGTTATACTACTCTTACTGTATGGGTTCATATTTTGTAAATCTGTCTTATGACGTCAGTCCTTCTCCCTCCAGCTTTACAAGACGTATCTGGTATTCATGATACCATTTTTGTAATGTTGCCCCTTTATTTATTTAGCTCAGCTCGTCCAAAAACGAAATGTTGACGAATAAGAAGAAGCCAATGCTTCGGGTCAAGTCAAACATTTTCTTCGAGGACGAGCCGCGGAAAGTCCGGGCTGGAGCCATCATGGACAGTGATTTAAAGAGGCTTCAGGTGGAGCGTGACTTCTTGGACGGTGTGTCTCGGGCCATTAAGCCCAAAGAGGAAGTTTTATCGGAGAAAGAAGCTCGGATGAAACGACTGAATAAGAAAAAGAAAGTAAAGACCCAACACAAGCCAAAGTGTGAGTTGCTTCAATTTACAGAAGATACTCTGGGCTTCATCGATAGCCGAAAACAGTTTTGGGCATCTCTCGCCATCAACAAGGGTCATAATGTAAATGAGGCAGAGACGTCGTCGAAAAAGGAAAAGAGCAGAAAACCACAGCTGAAAACTCTGAAGGAGGACTAAATGTAAATTACAAAATAAACTTCATAAAGAGTTATAATACTATTAAAATAATATAAAATACCATAATCAACACCGTATGAATGTATATTTATTTAACATCGTGGACGGAAGAATTGGTAAGAGAAAAATGGTCAAACAAAACGATTCCATTGGAGCCAATGAGCTTTGAATAAGATAAATGAATAATATTACTAGATGTGTTTTAAAATAATAAGGTTTAATCGTATTTAAAAATATTTTTTGATTAAGAAATATTTTGGAGACTGAAATAAAGCATTATTGAATTTTATATCTCAATTACAAGTAGTTTATAAAGATGATTATAAATAAACAGATGTATTAAATTAACGTGAATAGTACACATTATACTATTGAGTGATATATAACGATAGATTATATACAATGTCTCCTTTTAAGCATTTTTTTGTGTTCCATACCTTTTGACTTCCTTTACTATGATGTCCTTATATTATTTGATATGCAAGTACACTTTTAGTGGCAGCATCAGTGGGTGTCCTCGGAGCCGAAGTCTAAGCTTTTTAGCGTGTAAGCTTCGTACTAGTTAGAAAGAAAATGATCGTAGATGCTCAGGGCGCAGGCTCGCCTCCCGAGAAGAGAAGGTCAAGAAAGGCCAACCTCATTTAAAAGATCCTAAGATTCAATTGAATTAATGCTATTATGTTTATTCACATTCTATAAAATGCAACCCCATCGAAATAATTAGACAAAAAACCTCCACCATTTTACCTACAAAGGTATATTGCAAAACTTTTTTTAACATGTAGAAAAATATTAAGTAGTTAATCATTTATATTTCATATAACTAAAAATTCCTTTAAATCAATGCGAAAATATAGTTGACCCAAGATGTTTTAAAAGTAATTTATTTTATCCAAGATTGATCAAAAAACCATTGCTTTATTAGTTTTTAAACACCATTAACAGCATCTTCATTCTCCAATCTTGCAATTCCCCAATGCATCAAAACTTTTCTGAATAATAACGAGGACAATGAACAATTGTCTTTATTCATGTTTAAACAGTGATAACGACATATTAATGAAAAACAAAAATAATACAATACAATTGTATTAACATAAATTAAATAATATGTCTAACAAAATACAACATCCACAAATCTCACTCATGTTTACGTCTCATCAGATACAAAAGTATTGGAGGCGGGTCGCTTTGTATTGTGTGTGCTCTGTATGAGCATGGAATGACTCAACTCCTTCATGGAGTCCGCCATTTGGAAAATTCCAGCCATTTGCGGCTCTGATTGCTTGACAAGGCTTCACAGCGGCTCTCCACCTCTTTGACGTGATATTCACACTCTGCCAGCTGTCTGTAAACGGCTTGAACCTCAGACCTTGATTCGCTCAACTAAAGTAAAGGGATGAATAATAATTATGGATACATTGTAAATTAACTAGTTGTTTTATGTTATTTAGAGTAATGCGTTATTAAAGATGTTTACTCTGAATAATCATAAATAAGATAAAAAGATATAGAGAGCTTATTCCTTTCATCTGTATTTTTGTGTCCAATATAAACAAAGTAATTTGTACTACGTCATCGTAAGCTAATCATAGAGATAGATTTATCTCTATGATGGTTCTAGGCGCAGTGGCCGTGCCCGCTTTTGATATTTCTGTTTTGAATGTTTCCGTTCTCGCCGTGAATGTGAGTGGCCGTATTCCTACTCTGTAGTATATGGATTTCGCCGTTTTAAAGGTAGATGTCGTGTACAGCATATACAGTATAGCCACAAAAAGGAAGAATCAAGGGAGAAAGCGTGCGCTCAGTATCCGATAATTGATGCTGATCAAAATTAGGGCTGTGATCAAAATAAATACATGGTGAGATAATGTTTAGTATTGATAAATATGATCTCCCTCATATCAAGATGTTAAAAAACAAGTTACTGAGCCTTGCAAGTGGACAGCCATCAATACTTTAAGCCACATAAGAAGTGTCGACTCCGACAAGTCCATCTTCTCCATCCGCCCCCCCAACCCTCTCCATCCATGATCCTAGGTTCCATAGACTAATAATACTTTATATCAAGTCGGATGTAATTCTAGCGAATCATATAGGGAAAAAAACCTCTCCATCCATGAAAAAGTCCGGGAACTCCCGCCTCCATACTATAAAGGCGGCTAACACAATCAGACATGAGGATCTGCTTCTCCCAAACGTGCACATCTCCTTACGCATGTACAAGATCCAAAGGCTCCTGGAAGCCCAAGAGTCTAGTGAGTTCTTCACATTCGTAAACCCAGCATAGAACACTTCGGACACTCAATTCCTCAACGTCTAGAAAATGAAGGAGTTTTGGGGTTAATGATAAGAAAAGCCTCTTCTGCATCTAATAAAAAGTACGTCATGAGCTTCCTTTTGCATCCAAACAGAACCTTCTTGATGAGACAGTCAAGTGAACCTTCCTTAAGGGATGATGTTGTGGAGGTCGACGAGAGCTCTTCAGATCTGCACGACGATGATGATAAATCCCTTATATCATGAAGAAAAAAGAATAAAGTAGGGCTAAAAATGCCCGTCATCCCGTACGGAACATGGAGATGCTCATTTACTTTGTAAAAATACGATATTTAGTGCAATAAAAGTTTATTCCAGTAATTAAATACAAATATGTATGGTAATTATGTATAAATTGCATGTATATATAAAGGTCCTAAAAAAGGGATGTATATTAATAGTAGTTCTTCTTTATACAAAAGGTATAGTTTTATTTTACTGTAAATATTTTTTAGTTCAACAATCGGATGGCAAAGTTATCTAGAGTGATGGCATGTCACAAATGTTGTAGAAATAGGAAATATGCACCATTTGAATGGCTTTTATTATATGTGTCTCATGAAGAAACTAGAGGCCATATATACACTCAGAGAGTGCAATCCTCCGCCGTCATGGGGTCTTATGAGCCTTCCGAGGCGGATTTTTCACGACTGGGACGGCGTAGAGGGACGGGGGGGGTTTCCTCGACGGAAAATTCCGAGAGGAAGACGCTCCGACAGCCGATTTCACAGCACAGCGACATCTTTGGCAGAGTAGGCTAACTTGAAATATTTATTAGTATTTAGCTAATTTTGCATCTTAATTCTGCACTCAGAGATGCCAAAATTAATCACTTGTTCTTTTGGCATTCCAACAACTCCACAAAGTTTAATCCGAATCCGTCCCGTACTTTTTGAGTTATCCTGCTGACAAACAAAACCAAACCAACCAAGAAACCAACGCCAGTGAAAACAATACCTCCTTCGGCGGAGGTAACAAATATGGGTGAAATCAATATTCCATATAACATTGTTTTTAAGGATTTTTATTTTTTTAAGTTTTCAATCATTTCAGAAAAAATAGGGGGGTATTTGAAGTATTCATAATGCTAAACATAACATATATAAAATATATATTATATTATATATATATATCCAAATTTATACAGTTTTAGTAAAATAATGACCCATTAATATATATGTATATATTATATCTATTATATATGTCATGTCTTATTTTACTAAAAACTGCATAAATTTGGATTAATGCACGTTAACCATAGTTCGATAATTTTATAATCATCGGCGAATTTCCTGCCTTTACATTATCCTAAGCAATTTGAATGTAAACACTTAATATGAATAAATGTGTAAATAAATATCTTTTTGAGATGTATTCACTAATCAGGAAACAAAAATTTATTTCAGATATTATTAATATACTAATTGAATAATAAACTTTCATTTTTCGAGGGAAAGAAACTATAACTGCTTATATCTATATATATATATATTATAGGTATATATATATATATATATATATATTAGGGTTCTTCTTATTTTTCAAATGTTGAATGTTAGCAACAAAGTGGATTTTCTGTTCTTGGTGATAAAGAAGACGACATACAAAGTTTGAACAAAATCGGTCAACATTACGAGGTCGCGCAACGAGGTCAAAGTTTTAAAATTTAGTAAAAATATAGTTTCCGCAAATTTCTTCAAAATGGTGGACGTTACAGTCTTCAATAATAATTATTACTTTAAAGGAAATCTATTTACTACCAGACGTATGTTTGATGTTTTTAAAAAAAACAAAGTTTCAGTAAAAAAAAACAAAGAAAAAAATAGAGTGTGTATTGTTAGCTTATTTCACAGCTTTTTGTGTCAATTAACTTCACTCGCCTGTAGAAGATGACTTGTTCGCTTCAGAGTAAAATAGTACTTTTAAGCTTACTAAAACTTTAGATGATAAATCCAAAAATGACCTTGGTTGCATTCTATCAATTCAGAATTCAGTACAATCTGAGTTTACATCATATGATTCAGAGCCTGTATTGACCTATAAGAAATCGATTATGAAAAAAAATATCATAATGTGTTTCTTAGATGTGCGTCAAGGTATCCTCTCAAAATTTTACTTTGTCTCTGACGCATTTATAATCCATTATATGCGTCATTTTGTACGCGAGATAGGCTTTTTTAATGTACATATAACTCTCTACTTATTAAATTGACATGATTTAGTATACCAAAATATTAAAGCTGGTTAACCAAGCTTTCATTTGATATATTTGTGTTCTAAAAATCGCTATACTTTAAGAGATATAAGCAAATACGTACTCCCCAAAAATTGATCTTTTGATATGAGAATATACGATTACCATCTGGTAACTGCTGTTAGTGTTACCTGGATAGAAAAAGAAGAGAAGGGAGGGAGGAGTATTTTGCTCACTTCTCTCCCTTCTTTTTTCTTCCTATCCAGGTTACATTAACAGAGTTACCAAATGGTAATCGTATATTCTCATATCAAAAGATCAATTTTTGGGGGAGAGTACGTATTTGCTTATATCTCTTAAAGTATAGCGATTTTTAGAACACAAAATATCAAATGAAAGCTTGATTAACCAGCTTTAATATTTTGGTATACTAAATCATGTCAATGTAATAATTAGAGAGTTATATGTATATTCAAAAAAGCCTATCTCGCGTACAAAATGACGCATATAATGGATTATAAATGCGTCAGAGACAAAGTAAAATTTTGAGAGGATACCTTGACGCAAATCTAAGAAACACATTATGATTTATTTTTTTCATAATCGATTTCTTATAGGTCAATACAGGCTCTGAATCATATGATGTAAACTCAGATTGTACTGAATTCTGAATTGATAAAATGCAACCAAGGTCATTTTTGGATTTATCATCTAAAGTTTTACTAAACTTAAAAGTACTATTTTACTCTGAAGCGAACAAGTCATCTTCTACAGGCGAGTGAAGTTAATTGACACAAAAAAGCTATGAAATAAGCTAACCATACACACTCCATTTTTTGCTTTGTTTTTACTGAAAACTTTGTTTTATTAAAAAACATCAAACATACGTCTGGTAGTAAATTAGATTTCCTTTAAATTAATAATTATTATTGAAGTCTGTAACGTCCACCATTTTGAAGAAATTTGCGGAAAACTATATTTTTACTAAATTTTTAAAACTTTGACCTCGTTGCGCGACCTCGTAATGTTGACCGATTTTGTTCAAACTTTGTATGTCGTCTTCTTTTATCACCAAGAAACAGAAAATCCACTTTGTTGCTAACATTTCAAACATTTGAAAAATAAGAACAACCCTAATATATATATATATACAAATATATATATATATAACATGGATTTTTTTAAATTTTTATTTATTGTTGTAAGTGAATCGTCCTATAAATATACCTCCTCGGGATTGTATCTATAAATTCAAATCGACTCTTCTCAGATAAAGATATATCTTTTTTTCGATTTCTAAAAGACTTTCAGCTACGAAAAACTTATTCAAATAGTTACTTAATACTTATTTAAAACTATTCATGATAAACGTAAAAAAGACTAAAAGCCGCCTGATTGAATTTTTTATATGTTTTAAAGTAAAATACACTTGATAAATCTATCAATTTCATATTAAATCAAGTTAACTTCAAATATTCAAAAGCAAGCATGTTTTCATTGTCCTTGTTCATTAATTATGTTCCAAAAAATATATATTGATAGCGAAAGAAAGATGGCATCCCTTTTAATAACGTTAGAATATTGTTCTAAAAACATCAAAAATAATACAGCTTGGATGGAACAGCCGAAAATACGGTTCATTAGTCCAAATCGTTAATATAACATTCATGAGTCCTGAGTATCCAAGTCCTCACAGAATGGATCACAAGCCTTCGAACTAATATCAGAGTCATTAAAAGTGGACGAATCCGAGAGTCCGGATCCGAGTCCGTAGCCGTTAGCACGAATGACATGGCATATATGTCTTATTCATCATAGGAAGCGCTTTCTTTGATGATCACAGAGACCTGGGTTCATGTCCTTAAAAGAAATGAGTTGAAGAGAAATGCTGGATTCTCCACGACTTCAGCATCCTTTTTTGTAACCCGGAGCACTACAGTTTTTCTGCAATTTCGAAATGTTTTATTTGCACTAAAACTTATCATGATCAGGTGACTTTATTTATTTTGAAACGTCAAGATATTTGCTACAAAAAAACTATTTCGTTATGTAGGTAATTCCTTTTTTGCTTCATATTAAAACGGCAAAATCCATATACTGCAGAGTAGGAATACGGCCACTCACATTCACGGCGAGAACGGAAACATTCAAAACAGAAACATCAAAAGCGGGCACGGCCACTGCGCCTAGCACGCTCTATGATCAGCTTACGATGACGTTAGTATAAATTACTTTGCTTATATTGGACACACAGAATACAGCTGAACGATGTTCCTCTGCTATTGAAAGGATTCAGCTCTCTATATCTTTATATCTCTATGGAATATATCGTCCGCTGATGGATCTTGACCAACAGTCTTTTATTCACTAAAAGACATGCTATTAAGTGGAAGCGGTCTCAATGTTGAGGGGACAGATCGACCTCATTGAAAAGATCCTACTGTTGATGGTAAAAATATATTGCTGTAATATATTTTCCTAACTGCATGGATACTTCAATCCCATCGAAACAAATAGTCAATCAGGAGAAAGTACACTCAAGTGTGATCGAATCACAATAGAGAGGAGCCTGATTTAATCAGTGGAAAATCAAAATTTAAGGGCATCATTCAAAAGATCCTAGATTTTATAGACTCATTCTTGGTATATAAAGCTGATTCATGTCCACGCGAATAATACTACGATTCCATGGAACACAAAAAAGAATTGAAACCATCAGTTCCATAATTTAAACAATGTATTATTTAATTTACCCATGTACACTTTCAGAAATTATATCAGGTTTTGATATATTTATATATTAAAAATTACTATTAAAATACCTTTTTTAATGTTTGTCGAGTGGAAATATAAAAGTAAATAGAATGTTTAATGGATTTTCATCGAATTTGTTAAATTAATATGTAGGTTGAAATATAGATATGTGAGATAATGGCCTGATGGATATATATGATATAGATATATATATATATATATATATATATATGTTATATATCAATATCAATATCAATAATACTACAGCTGGTATTCGCTAGGGAAAAAATCCCCCTGGTATCGATAGTCATAAGCAAGCTGTGACCAATCGATAGATATGTCAAATTTTTCAAGATTTTGAACAAAAAATAATCTGCAGGGGCTACATTCATTTTTGAGAAATATATTATTTCATAAGAATGTTTCGTGTTGATTTTCAATCTAGCGCTTCCGATTGACAATGGAATCTGTAGTATACTTAGATAGTTTTAATGAAATATTACTTGTCGGTAGCAAAAATCTAACGATGGTAGTGCAGATCTACTGATATAACTCACAATAATTACTTGTCCAATTCTCTCACATTTGATTAATTTCCCATACAGTTTGATATTTATAGTACCTCACTTTGAAGACGAGTATTTTTCTCCTGATCCAAGAGGCTTTGCTTCCGTATTTTATTTGCAGACTCATTGGCAAAGAGAGGCTTTCTTTCAATTCAGTTATTCTATGATTGAACGTAGAAATGCGAAGCTCCAAGGTAGTATTATCTTGAGACTCCTTGGATAGCTGATTGAAGAAAAAGAGCAAACTAATATGATTGGCATCCTTCAAAAATATCTTGAAGTATGAAAAATTATTGTTTTTGTAAGTTTTCAAATATTTTGATGCCATCTTAAACTTATTATTATAATACATATTCATAGTTCAAATATAAATGAACGGACTCACCTTATCACTAACAGACTTAAATCTCTCTTTTTCCCGTGTAACTGATCTCCTAACACAGACACGCGCTCCCTCTGCTGTTTCTTTCTCCCGTAGCACCACCATTTCCTGAGAATCTAAGAGTCCCTTGGATTCCCGGAATCTCGGAGACGGACCTCTGATTCCAACTTGGATTTTAGCTCTGCAATCTTTGAAGAGAGTTCTGCATTTTCGCCGATGAGACCAGAGCATTGCTCCTCTTGCTTAGCTCGGAGTTGACTCCGAGAGTCATCTTCTAGCTCTCGAGTCTTGAGTTCACGGGATAATTTACTATTTTCATTCTTAGAGATCTGAAAAATAGAATTAAAACATTAAAATATTACACCAGACCTCACTTTTATAAGGTTTTCGTGTAACCAGTAAGGGGCATTATTATATATATATATATATATATATATACAACTTCAGTGGCGTGCCCACTTGGGAGGGAAACAGCTACTTTTGCATGTCACGCAATATCTGTGTGGAACTGTCTAAGGCCTTGAGGTCGGCCACTACCCTTCACACAGCCAGGACCGCAGCTAGGGCCATTGGACGCAGCGTCCCCATATAATCCATTCTGCATGGGCATTTCGTTTTTATTTATTATTTTTTATATAATTTTATTGTTTCTTTATTTATTCATATATTGTAGACTAGTTACAATGTAACTAATATGCCCAATGGCAAAATATACTCGATACACACACCTATATATATAATATAGATAGATAAATAATTAAACAAAAACTACATTACAATAACGTTGTTTGTTACTTGAGAGATCATTAACAAATGTATATATATCCATGCAAGAGTAATAATTGAAGCGATATTTTATTGAAAAACTAACTACACACATTCTCATAGAGTTATGAAACTCTGACTTGAAAATATTTTTTTGATAAAACATATAGATACTAAAGAGAATGTAGTGCCGAAGTAACGTTTGATAACGCTGTATATCAGGGTATTGTTAGCTCTTCATTTTTGGCGGAAAGATAGTGACAGAAAGAGCTAAAGTATTATTTTCTATATGATTTTGCCACTCATTCTTTTGTATGGAATAGAAAACTAATTCACTATAATTGTTCTACCACGTACATCATGGCCTCTTCCATAACATGGACAGAGCTTTGTAGAAACTTTTCTTCGAGTTCACGGAATTGAGCGTCCCTCCTTGATAAATTGCTTTTAGACGAATTCAATTCGTTTCGAACACTCTTCAGCTCTTCATCCTTGGAAATCAACTGTTTAGAACACAAGAAACGCATATATAATTATTATTATTGTCCGATTATAAAGTTTATATAAAAATTAACTTACTTCTTCTTGAGTATCTCCCAAACCCTGTTTCTTATCCTTCACTTCAATTTTGAGCTTATTGGCCTCTTCTTGAGTCTCTTGTAGGCGACCATCCAATATTTCATTGTCATTTTTAAGCATTTCATTGCGTCCCGTCAATTCAGATATTTGTTGAATGTAACGATTTTTTTCATCATCTTTATGCGCCTCAAGCGTTGAGATTCGACCCTGGAGTCGAGTCTTTTCCTTGACGGAAGCTTCAAGCTTGAGAGTCATCTCTTTAACAAAATTACCATTGTCCGTGCTGCTGTTATTGTTGACCTCAAGGGGTCTGGGATCCCCGCTGGGAGTAGGATCTTGATGCTCCTTTTGGCTAGACGGTCGCTTGGAGTGATACTGCCGATGATGGTTCTTCAGATAGGAGACTTCCAGCTCCAGAAGTTTGATTTGTTGAAGGAGACTGGATATGTAGTTGTCCCGGCTTCCTGGGAATCAATGGAGTTCCTTTGACTCTCCTCATCATCTTCCCTAGAAAGTTGGAGGGGTACGAAATGCGTTTATATACATATATATATATATATATATATAATTGAATCATTGATTGCAGAAGAATTTTAAAGAAGTTTTCCAACTCACATGTGATATTTTGAAGATGGGACGAGTTGTAGGCTTCCACAAGTAATACAGGGGCCATTACTTTTATTGAGATCTTTAAATAGACAAAAATAGACATATTAAAATTATTGAAATGCATGGGATCGAACCAAAATTGAACTCTGAAATTAGTACGAAAATAGAACAAGGTCTGAGTTATAGGCTAGAACCGTTACTTGTAAGAGGTCTTAAAAGAGGCAAAAAGTTTTAATTATTTCAATGGATGACATTGTGCGGAATTGAACCATAAAACAGGTATAACTATGGTCTTTGGAATATCGGCGGGATTGATGGGAATTTGGTGAAAGGCCTTTACCAAGTCGATATGTGAATACACATGACTACCTGCCAGCTGGGAAGCGAATTCCTGAATGTTAGGAATTGGATAGCAGTCCATCACAGTCTGAGAGCTTAGAGACGGTAATCTCCACGATTCCCGACAATTCCCCCCGGACAATTCCCCCCAGACAATTCCCCCCGGCAATTACCACCCGGCAAAGCCCCTGGATAGCTCTCCATTTCTACGTCCTGAAGTCAAATTTGACTGCAAGATGTCATTGTTGAAATAAATGAAAACTCAAAAATACTGTGCATTTTGAAACAAAGAAAATCTTCTTTCTGATGCACATATTCTTGTTACGTATATACACCTCTTCAAAAAGACCTTATGGCGATTGTATCCAAAATGTCCTCCACGTTTTCTTTGAAGAGGTAGAGGATGATATGTGAAGAATATGCGTAATAAGAAGAATGTGCATCACAATGAAGATTTTTTTTGTTTCAAAATGCGCAGTACTTATTTGAGTTTTCATTTATTTAAGTTAATCACTTCTAGCAGTCACATTTGCCTTAAGGACGAAGAAATGGAGTTACGAAGACGGAAAAAGGACGATTAAAGATAATTAAAGATGGATATACGTATGTTTACAAGAAGGATTGGCTAAAGGCTTGCAAACATATGAATGCATCTTGAGACGGAAAGGCAGCCAATGTAAGGCAACCATCAAGATCAACGACAAGGATGAATTCATTGAGCAAAATAACGATCACACTCACGCTCCATCTCAAACAGAGACCCAAGTGACCACAATGACGGTTAATGTCAAGAGAAGAGCTCAAGAAACTATGGACACCCCGCAGCAAATTCTATCAATGGAATTAAAAAACATTTATGATGATGTTGCTGCTAATATGCCCAAAATAGAAACAATGAGAAGGACTATCCGAAGAGCAAGGGAAAGAAACGACCTACCTCCAAATCCTTTGAATAAGCAAGATTTAATTTCTATACCTCAAGTTTTCCAAGAAACTCATTCAAAGGAAAGATTTTTACTATACGATAGTGGGCATGGAGATAACAACCGGATGCTAATCTTTGCATCGGACATCGGCATAAAATTACTGGGTGAGTCAAGGAACTGGTACGCTGATGGAACTTTCAAGACGTGCCCAGATATTTTTTCCAGTTTATCAGTGCCCAGCGGAATGATTCCATTTTCCCTTGCATTTATGGATTGTTGCCGAATAAAACAGAGGTCACGTATCGTAAATTTTTCAATCAATTATTTGAAAAAATTCCCAATCAAAATCTGGACACTATCCTCGTTGATTTTGAAAAAGCGACAATCAATGCCATTGGACATTTGAAACCTAACATCAAAGTAAAAGGATGTTTCTACCATTTATCTTCAAATATTTGGAAAAAGGAACCTAGATTGCAGCAGCGATATTTGGAAGATCCAGAATTTGCCATATATTGTAGAATGCTCTGTTACCTTGCTTTTTTACCAGAAAACGATGTTATTACTGCCTTTGAAGAGCTCGCAGATAAAATTAAAGAAAAGTTTAATACCGACTTCGACGAAATCTTCGATTATTTCGAGGACACTTACATTGGTCGATATAGAAGAAATGCTTCCCGTGGTCGCCCATATTTGCAATAAATTTGTGGAATATCTTCAACCAAACGGACGAAGGACTACCACGGACAAACAATAATGTGGAAGGATGGCATCGTCGGTTTTCCTCGCAAGTTGCTTCCTGCCATCCAATTCTATGGAAGTTCCTTGAATTCTTAAAAAATGAAGAAAACTTGATTCGTATCGACATCATTCAACAGCTTGCAGGTCATCCTCCACCTCTTCAAAGAAGACGATATCGCGATTGTAATCAACGAATTTTGACCATTTGAAAGATTATGAGAATCGTGAAATTTTAGATTATTTAAGAGCTATTGCTCAGAATATTGCATTTTGAAAACATTTAGAAATATGTTTTTATATTGTTTTTGTATTATCTCTATGTGTGTACTTTAGAAAATATATAAAAATAAAATTTAGAAAATATGTAAAAACAAACTTTCATAAAAAATGATAAACCAAAATTTTATTTCTATTATGTATGTACATATAAGTACTACTAAGTATACGTATACTAATGCATATATGGAGGTGATTTACCAGGGTTGGAATTCTAGGTACTAGGGAAGGTGTATTGTTTTTATGATACAATTTATTATTGTTCAAAAAGTATATTCATATATAGGTTGCTTTTAGTTAAAAATGTTTTATTCATATAGATGGGAATTCAACGTCAAGAAAATATCCAAAATCATTGGCTAAATACTGCACATTTTGAAACAAAGAAATATTCCTTTTGATGTGCCTTATCTTTGGTTAGAAATCTATCACTCAAATTAGAGTTATCGACAACGATTTTTTTACAAATTAGTATAAGTTAGACTTTATGATATATTTTCCTTTATTTTTTTATAGGATAACTGTCCAGGGGGGATTTGCCGGGTGGGTATTGCCCAGGGGGAATTGTCTAGGGGGGATTCGCCGGTGGGAATTGTCCAGGGGGGATTGTCCGGGGGGGGGGGAATTGTCCGTACGGAATTGTCCGGGGGGGAATTGTCCGGATACCATGAGAACGACAGAGTTAAGGATACGAAAAAAGAGATATTTTTTGAAGCGTGATTATGCATACTGCAACAAAGAATCATTTCACTCACAGCTGATGAGGAGTGAATATCACTTCAAAGAGAGAAAATCCCTTAAAAAATACTAATTTTTCCTTCGTCATTGCCATATCCATGACGTCATTGGCTTTTGAATGACTCCTCCTATTCCACCTTTAGTAAAGTTCTGACCATCGGACGCTGCTTTTTTAAATAAACCAGAGTTTTCAAATGGAAAAAAATCATTTTATTGAAGGTTGCAAGAACAACCTTTTGTATCTCTTGACAAGGAATACAAAATAATACATGTAATGATGACTTTTTTCGCGTACCGGGAAATCAATACGTAAGCAGTGTGACATATTAATTGTACTTATTTATTATAAATGTTAATGTTTATATTATATTTTTGAGGTTTAAGTGTTTTATATTCTTATCAAATTAAAATATTCAATATCAAACTGAGCCAATTTACTCATAATTTATATAAATTTTGAGAATAATAATCGATGTCGAAATACACCACGTTTCACACAATAATAAATAACTACTGAAAAGGAAGTACTACCTACTTAGGTAAGAGCCGTCGCCCTTCCATGGTGTTTCTAGATTTCCTTGCTTTAGACATACGTATTGTAGGTCACACTAATATACATGGTCCAAGATTATCATTCACTCTGTACTCAGACAAAAAGACATCATTGGAATGTAAGACGACGCTGCCTCCCCACCCAGTCTTTGTACATAAAACCACCTCTACTGTTATGCTTAATCTTCCTTTTCGGTTAGGGTCATTACCGTCTAAGATTTTTTATATTACTTTTTCTAAGCCAGTTTAATAGTAAGTGAGTACTTTTTATTTCATGTCGAATACAAATAGTATGGGAATGCAGTACCAAAATATGGCAGCATGATAATAAAAAAGGCATGCCCTTTTTTTACTTCAGGAAGTTGTATTTTCTAATAATGATCTCAGAGTTAACATTTGAAATACAATTTCTTGTACTAATATGTGACAGAAATAATGAACAATTAAAGAAGACTATCATGTTTTAATATTAGTTCAGAGTGGGATTTATCAGCGTAAAGGAGATTAGATAACAATGTGAACCAATGGTGTGTGGAGGAGCGATCATACTCATTGGACAAGGTCAGACAATTGCCCGGGGCCTCGTTTATTCAGATGCCCCCCTTGAGTCAATGTTTATTATAATTTTGATAAATATACGTTTGAGTTCAAAGGGCCCACAAATGATCCTTTGCCAAGGCCTCAAATTTCCTCCTAAGAATATCCCTTGACGTATGAGCGTGGGAATAATACATGTGTCTCACTTCAAATGTGCGAGATTTGAGAGCCATGATTTATAAAAATAAGATTCTAATATACATTTATACCAAGGACTCAGCTGGATATGCTTGAAAACCATTTTTAAGTGTGATGAGTCAATATAGTTACATTTTTTAAAAATACATATAAAATAAAATTTATCAGGTTGGTTTTCATTGTTCTTAAAACATGTTCTGACTACAAGACAATTGTATTTGACTGCACTCAGTAAACAAAAATCATGCCCTTCTCCCCTAGCAGTGAAAATGAAGCAAATGGAGACAGAGGTACACAAAAGAATAAAGAACAAATTCCCCTTTTTAATAAGTGAAATAAATCTCATCGTCACAATACATACCTAAACATATTTAAAGGAAGTTATTTTGTGGGCACAGAGGGCCCTCCAAGGTCCTAATTTATTTAGCATAAATAATTACACATAAATAATGAAGAAGGGAATTTATTTATCGTCCAGTGCCCTGGAATTAGCTGGCATGAAGAAGTGTTTTAAAAGGGTCGTTGAAGGGGTCAGACAACACCCATGTGGGTTATTTGAGCACACCCTTTCCTCTCTCTCTCTCTCTCTCTCTTTAATAGACTATTTTCCCTCTAGAAGAAGACGTCTGGGTCAAAGACATGAGCGGTTATTGTTGTTGATGCAGACCGCAAGTTAGGCAGCCTGTTAGATGAGATGCAAGCACAGCACCATTCACTAAGTGAGCCTATGAGAAGTGACCTTCAAACCTTCCTCCTTTGATTACGCACAACGCGGGACTTACTTCCTCATGTACGCAAGATGGGAGGAATGAAACCGTACGCTTTTTACCCTCCTCCTCCTCCTCTTGTTGCTGTAGAAGAACCAACACACTTGATCATCATCATGGGCTTACTATAACCATCAAGCAATAATAAATAATAGTTTACTCAATGATTTTAATGCAAAGAAGACGTGAAGTAGTTTATCTACACTCCTTACACAGAATTCGCACCATAATCTCAGCCATCCACTTTGGAGTGAGATTCCCCAAATGACATTCAAATTATCCACCGATAAAGTGAATTTGCATTAACCTACATATACTATTTAAACACACACACACACACAAAAATATGTGGTATCTTGAGCGTGATGTGATTCCTGCCTCTCCGGACATTGGGATCGGGCCTTATCTCCCCTGAGTCCCATCAGTCAGCGAAGCCCTCAACTGAGTGCCGGTGATCCTCAAGGCTTTTAGTTGAGGAGTCCACGACTGCAACGCTAACGGCGAGCCATAAGTACCTCAACATTGGAAATCTGTCGGAAGCAGATGCCTTTGACCAATTGTGGAAGCTGTTCAGGAGAAGCAAAAGATTAATGAGGAACTACAGGAATGATAGAGGCGACTCATGGGGTAAGACGTCCACGACGACGACGACAAGCATTCAATATGTAGGCCATAAAAAACACCCTCCTCCATCTAAAAAGGGGTTCTTTTTACAGTTAAGGAAATAGATAGATATATGTACATACATAGGTGGTGGTGATCCCTTCATGATGATGGACAAACACAAAGAACGTGTTTCCATAACTGGGAGAAAAAGACGTGTCTATATCGAGGAAACAAACCGTCCCTAAACATCATAATATGGTCATGTTCAAATCAATAAAGAACTTGCATTGAGTTATTCAAATATTTGACATAATTTTACGCGCCTTTTACAAAAAGGAACAAAAAAGGAGGAGGCTTACATAAAGAAACACAATTACTCAAATTTGCACTATTTCCTAATTATCAAGGTGTGTTCTTTAGACTAAATGACGCAAATGGAAGTGAGTGATGAAGAACAGAATGTTTTTTTAACATTATATAATATTAACACTAAACTGCTTCACTAAACACTATTGCTTCTTCGTTAATATTCATCAAATCAAACTAAATTGAGCATTGTAAAAAATTAGTATGTGCCTTAGCGGAAGTGTTACTTCTTCACCAGAGTGTTTATATACATACATATTTGCACTACACAAAAGGCCTTTAGGCATTCAAGAGGCAAATGTTATAGCCCATTGGATAACTAATTAATGAAAATAACGGGATTTTCCTCACAGAGCAAAACTAGTTTATCTTGTATATTGAATATATATATAACAAAATATATATTCAAATCAGAGCAAACATCTCTTTTGTAAATAGATACAGGACGGGGGGAGCCCTTAGACTCTGATATGTTAAGCCAATGAGAGCAATACAATAAACACATATTTGACCCATAAATGACAGTGGGGTTTATTTCCTGGTAAAGGAAGCATGGGTAAACATTGTTTACTCGAAGAATATATCATATATTATGCGAATCGGAATGTCGGTTGCACAAATAATTTTCAGCATGTAAGAGCCACAAAATAATGATTCCTTGAGAATGAAGCATACTTGAATAGATCACGAATGCTCAAGTAGACATATATTAACACTAAACTGCTTCACAAACACTTATTACTTCCTTCGTACGCAATTAATTCCATTTGAATTTTTTTTGAGGTTATACTAAGTCAATATTGAACCTTTAAATAAGATTAGCACATACAAGAAAATATCTTAGGAAGAAGTCCGGCAGTAAACATTTTTTTGCTCTGTTAACCTTCTCCATTTATTCATTTCAATTATCTGTTCAAATTTTAGACATGTATATGGTTCCTAAATTGCCACTGCCTCATTATATATGTAGTTGGGCTTATGGGCTTTCTTTGATATCATATATACTTATTTGGGATAAACATGACTATAGTGTTTTGCTATTGTGGACGGTCAACATAGCTTGCATTTCGAGCTAATAAATATAAAAAATGTAGCAAAAAGTATATTTTTTCAGTTAGTAAGTATTTATTGTATATACATTGATAAAAACAAATACATACATACAGCAAAAGAACACGACTACACAAAGGGGTAATCGTGCTACAACATCAAAAATGGATATTGAGCATTGCATTATTGTTATTATTTTATAATCTAATTATTAAGTATTTACATTGATATTATAATCAATAATTTGTTGCTCCTTTTTATAAATAACAAATTTAATAATATGAAGATCTTCCTCCTCTTCTTGCATGGCTTGATATCTCTCACATAAGAGTGATGGACATCTGTTGATTAGGTGGGCACTGTTTTGGGACTCTTCTATGCATATATTGCAAACGGTATTTGTGTTTTCCATTTGCTCAGATGGCCAGAAATAGTACATGACATGAAAGTTAGATATTTGTTTTGAAATATTCAACATACGATCCTCTTCGTATCTGTTGCAACCAAAATTAATAGAAGAAGCCATCTATCACTTTCTTTATGTAGCTTGGTAGTACTCCAACATATAAGCAATTTTTACTTTGTGTACATTTCTTTGCAAGTTAGTCCGCAAATTCATTACCTGAAATGTCTGAATGACCTTTACACCAATCAAGATGTATATTTATTTTGGACTTTTCGATGTTTAATATTTCTCTGCATTTCTTAACTGTGGCACTTTTTGTAAAGGGATTTCAAATAACAGCTATTGCCGATTGAGAATCTGACGAATAATAACGTTCTTTGATGGCTTGTCTTGTTCAAGTAAAGCTTTTACAAATTGTGTGATGGCAATTACCTCAGCTTGGAAGACTGATGCTTCCCTATTAATAGATGTATAAGATTGATAAAAGGATATATCATCCGTAGTGATTGCCCATCCCTCTCCTGTGTTGTCTTTATCGTCTTTGATCCGTCTGTGTATATAATAGTGTCAGGGTTTTCAACTTGAGAGTTATCAACCCAGATACGATTGCCTGTAATGTAGTCACTTGTTTCATTCAATTGAAGTTGATAAAGAATTTTATCACTAACGAAACGATGCCCACAACGCAATGCCTTGAAAGAATCATATATATATATATATATATAAAAGTAATTTTTTAGGATATCTCTTGTTTGCTGTTTGAAATAGGCTTTAATTAAAAAAAATAAACCTCTCTTTAAAAGTTGTAGATTAAATAATTACTTTCTAAATTCAAAAAACCCAAACATAAATTGGGCATTTCAGGAAAATATATTTTTTTGTTTATATCCTGGAACATTTCCACCTCACGAAAACTTAGTTCGATAATTGCCTGTTATGACCTTTTTGGAGGAGGGGGGGGGGGGGGGGGTAATCGTGGTTTTGTATAAGGTTAGGATTTCATTTATGTACTTTCAACTTTTTTTCAAATAAAAGTCAGTTCTTTTAAAATCTTTGAAGTTCCTCTAAAAAATACACCAAAACAGAATTAGTTGAAATAAATTTGCATCGACTTCCATCATGCTTTCTTTTTTTAACTCATCCTTCCTCCAATATTAATGTTAAAGATATTTAGATGTCATATTAACGGAAGCTTCTTGAATAAAATATTAATATATGTATAGGCTTTGTTTGGAGAATAACGAAAAAAATGATAAGTTCTGACTTTTGACATTTTTCTTTTATACATAACTTTGTTGGGTACCTTTAAACATAGTCATCATTGTTACTATGAGCATATTTGTTGAAGTGTTGAGGGTTTTTTTAAAGTACAGCTTGGCTGGATATTCAAATTTGGGAGACCAAATATCTTTATATATAGCTTTTGTATGAGGAAGATTTTATAAAAGGGATCAGATGTAAAAATACATAGGTCGTTAAATCGTTGATTTGCATGATAAGTATAAAGGATTTTCTTGTTTTTTCAACAAAATATGTGTGTTCATGACAAGACATTTGAAGCTGCAAAAGGAATATATGAAAGCCAAAAAAATGACAACAATATTTAGAGAAAAAATATTCAAAGCAAATCAGAAGGACAGCGAATATTTTAGTTATTTGAAGCTCATATTTATATATTAATTATTGTATATTCAATGAATTGGACAGTTGTTTGGACAAATTTAATTTCAAATTACTATTTTTTGCATTTCGTTTTCAACACTCAATATTGTTAAATGATATCGATGTAGAACTTTGTTTTGTATGGCTGTAAATACCGATGTCGTGATAAAACGATACATCTTAACCAGGAAACGACCGGGACACCTATTTTCACCGAGACCCGGGCCGGGACTTAAATTTTGAAGCCGGGCCGGGATTAATATAAATTTTCGTTCTTCGACATTCTGAATTGGCTACGTTTTTTTAGAAAAGAATGTCCCAAATAAGTGACGACGTCTTTTTAGAAAAGAATCTCCAAAAAAAGTGATGACGGTTTTTTTAGAAAAGAGTATTTCGAAAAATTCCTTTCTAAATATTTTTTGATGTCCCGGCCTGATGTATTAAAAAACCGGGACACCAGGCCGGGCCGGGACGCTCAAAAAACAGCCGGGACCCGGGCCGAGCCGGGTACCCGGTCGTTTTTGATCTTAACTAAATCCTCAAGCAAATCGAACATAAACTATTTTTGAAGGTGGGAGTAAGCTTCATTAAAGAAAAAAATTATATAAATTAAAGCATGCATTAATTTGATATGTGCAAAATGTAAAATAATTAAATACAATATGTAAAATCAAATAACGGTAAATTTTGTCGTACGATGAACTCTGAGTTATTTTAAATTATACATATATTTGATATTTTAACTGTGTCTATTAAGCACCTTAATTTTCTTTAGTACAACTCTTACTATATGTAAACATTCAATTGATTTAATTGCTGGTCGCTTAGATGAAAACTTTTGTACCTAAACTTTAAATAGTATTTTTTAAATCTTAAATGTGTAAATAAAGGGATCGCGATAGCCGTGTGCGTTAAGGCGTGTTCAACTCTCAATGTTGCGGGCACAGGTTCGAATACTCCCGAGAGGGGATGGTCATTTATGTCTACCTCATTGATAAGATCCTAGGTTCGATAAACCGAATTTTAATGCTATAATGCTTATTTATATCCTGTCGGATACTGCAATTCTATCGAACCATATAGGAAAAAAATTGCTGCTTAACAGATAAAAAATCAAGTATTAATGTATTACTCCTCGCAATAAATTCCAGAACAGTCGTTTTAGTTTTAAACTTTATTTGATAGTCAGTCATAGTTTTTATAGTTCTATTAAAAACACAGTTTTTTTAGCTGCTTATATAGTTTTAAAGTTCTTAACTATTTAAAAAAAATATTTCTATAAAATATGGTACTAATGTTGAAAAAAATATAAATTCTAATTTGCTCAAAAATGAAGAAGCGTTGATTTCAAAAGAATTATTTGAAAGTTTAGTTTAATTACTTTGCTTAGTTCTATAAACCGAAAACTGAGTTGAAAAAAATTGTGAAACTATAATAATTCAAACGTCAATTTTCCTTAAAAACGGCAAAGATCAAGTAATTTCTTAAACTTAAAATAAAGTTTATCCATCCTTAAAGAATCATTAAAATGATTTCACATCACATAAATCATTATATCCCTTTGATGTTGTGCTTTATAGCTTCCAGGACTCGAAATTGATGGGGTCTATAAAGACTATTATAACCAAACTATTGCTTTTAAGACCATGGAACGTTGGATACATAAAGTATATAATTACTTAGGAGACTGGTGGACTTGACTTAATGATCTACCGATTTTGGTACCTCAAGTATTATATTTTAAAGTAGTCTAAATTAGCCGGCAAGCTAAGACGAAAGTAATTGTCTCAACTACAGCCAGACATATACTAAGCCCACCAAGACAAAAACTCCTCTGATTACTACAGCTTTGGATACTTTATTTCCGTCGAGGGACACAAACTACAATATAATACATTTAAATATATACGTAAATAAACTCATACAAAGTAATAAGTTTTAATTCATAACATACAGGCGATTATTCGGGATCCCGTAGAACTTAATGTTGACAATACGCTGAATATCAATTAATGAAATCATTAATAAGAAATTAATATTATATACACATGAGTTTTTTTATTAGATAAATGACGACTCATAAGTTCCTTATAATATGTAGATTCAGGAGGGACAAACTTCCCTTTCCTGAGCATAACAGTAAACCACTCTGATCATAAAGGGGCTTTGAATAAAAAAAAAGCATAAGATTGTTATTGGATCACGTAAGAAAAGCTTAGGGTTAGACAAAATTGGTGAATCCCACGTCTCGAATGTCCCACTATAACTGGCTAGGAGGTTAATCCTAATAGTTGTTTTTTACAAACAAAGGTTTGAGAAAAAAACGGATGCCTAAAATAACTTACCGCTCCCACACTGAAAAAGTTAGTGTCCTCAGTTTAGGGTATATTTTTTGATAAATAATATTATATGAAGAATTCGACCATTATACCATCATTGACCATAGAAAAAAAGTGAATTCCATCTTAGAATTTCACCGAACAATAACAAAAAATATAGATTGTAGAGTTCTAAAAGTGAAATATTTTTCGAATCAATCATGTTTCTTGTACTTACCGCTTGGGTGGTTCAATTAACACTTCAGTTTTTTAGTCGGTACGATATGTTATATAATATATTCCATAGTTAAAATAATCCGAACAATATTAATTGCTTAGGACTGATAACAATTATTGACCCACTTGATTGTTTTTTATTCAAAAGCAGTAGAAGAATGAGTAGATCCACTCGGGAAGAAGTAACTTTAACATTATCAAATATGATCAATTCAATCGTTACATTTCGGCCGTTAGCAATTACTCGGTGAAAGGCTAAAATAAGCTCATGCATTAGATAACTCACTCCAACTTACATACGTTTTTACGTTGGGATTTATGTTGATTGCGTAAGCAGCATATCAAGGACTCTAAGAAGCCAACAACAAGATGATGCAACATCATAAAATTACATTATTCAAAAACAAATACGAAGCATGCTCACTTCGAATCCTCCCTACCATGCCATGTATTTTGTATTAAGCCGCAGGACTTATAGGTTGGGCAGTCAATCATAATTGACACAACATAATTACGATTCCCTGGTAGGATATCAAATAATGCGATTAGTTGATGTCTCCGTATATATGTAATCCTTTTACTAGAACTGCATCAATTAATTAAACAAAATGGCATTGTAGCTTTCAAGACTACAGAACAATGCTTTGATGTAGGGTGTTCTTGATATAAAGAGAAATTCCTCTTGTAGAGAAAATATTGTACATATATGTATATACTTTCAAAAAATATAAAAAAATATTTTTTTACATAAAATGTCAACAAAAGATGTTTAAATATATTTGTTTATCATGGCAAATATCTATGCAGTGGTTCAACAGGTTCCAGAAAAATACATTATATAATATCTTATTGTTACAAAGTTACACGTTAATTTAGATTCTCACAATGAATATCAAGTAATATATTGTTTATAGTCTTCAGACCTGTTTCATCAATTTTAATGTGCAAAAAAAAAAAAACATTCATATTTACAAAGATAATTGAAAAACAAAGTGAAGTATCATAGATATATAAAATATACAACATGGAGGCTAAAGCTAAAAGCGCGAATTTACGGCTATATCATAATAAAAGAGTAATTGCTTGTCATCACGAAAAACACTTTTATTCCTTTGACTTAATGTCGTATATAAGAAACGAATCTCGATTATGATAACATTAATCTGGTCCTCTTTTTATCCTGGTAAAACGAGATAAAACCTTTCTGGATCGGTTCCCGTCTTCCTCATATGTTTATAATTATATACGTAGTTTCCCAATATATCTTGTAGAGCTTCGTACTAGGCCAAAATAAGTGTTCTGATGTCACAAGCTGAGTCTTATAGAATCAGCATTTTATCCCATCTCCCTATGACTCCGGACTTGGTGTGAATCATTGCGGATCCGTTATTTGAATCACTTTATATATATATATATATACAAGGTCGGCTGATAAGTCCCAAGACTAACAATAGATGGCGCCAGTGGATTTGTTTTCACATGGACTGTCAGCTAGTACCAGCCTTCAAAACATACATATCCGGACTCTGCTCCATCGAAAGCAGCCATATGTCGATGGTTTGCTGAATTCAAACGTGGTCGTGTGAGCACGAATGATGATAAACGCAGTGGACGCCCAAAAGAGATGGTTACACCAGAAAACATAAAAATAATCCACAAAATGATTTTAAATGACCGTAAAGTGAAGTTGATCCAGATAGCTGAGACTCTGAAGATATCGAAAGAGCGCGTTGGACATATCGTGCATGAATATTTGGACATGCGAAAGCTCTGTGCAAAATGGGTGCCGCGAGAGCTCACAATCGACCAAAAACAACAACGAATTGATGATTCTGAGCAGAATCTGAAATTTGATTCTGAGATTGAAAGATCGCTATAATCGCTGCCTTGAAGGCAACTATGTATGCTGAATAATAAAATCGAATTTTGTCAAGAAAATGTTTTCGTCTCAGTTAGTCTCGGGACTTATCAGCCGACCTTTATATATATATATATATATATATATATATATATATATATATATTATATATATATATATATATATAGTAGGGCTGTTCTTATTTTTCAAATGTTTGAAATGTTAGCAACATTGTGGATTTTCTATTTCTTGGTGATAAAAGAAGACGACATACAAAAAGAGAAAGAAAAAAAAAGAAGGGAGAGAAGTGAGGCAAAATACTCTCTTCCTTCTTTTTTTCTTTATTTTTCTATCCAGCTAACAGTAACAGCAGTTACCAAGTGGTAATTGTATATTCTCATATCAAAAGATCAATTTTTTGGGGAGAGTACGTGCAAAGATGTATTTGCTTATATCTCTTAAAGTATAGCGATTTTTAGAACACCAAACATATCAAATGAAAGCTTGGTAAGCCAGCTTTAATATTTTGGTATACTAAATCATGTCAGTTTCATAAGTAGAGAGTTATATGTACATTTAAAAAAAGCATATCTCGCGTACAAAATGACGCATATAATGGATTATGTATGCGTCAATGACAAAGTAAAATTTTGAGAGGATACCTTGACGCAAATCTAAGAAACACATTATTATATTTTTTTTCATAATCGATTTCTTATAGGTCAATACAGGCTCTGAATCATATGATGTAAACTCAGATTGTACTGAATTCTGAATTGATAGAATGCAACCAAGGTCATTTTTGGATTTATCATCTAAAGTTTTACTAAACTTAAAAGTACTATTTTACTCTGAAGCAAACAAGTCATCTTCTACAGGCGAGTGAAGTTAATTGATACAAAAAAGCTATGAAATATGCTATCATTACACACTCCATTTTTTTCTTTGTATTTACTAAAAACTTTGTTTTATTAAAAAACATCAAATATACGTCTGGTAGTAAATTAAATTTTCTTTAAATTAATAATTATTATTGAAGTCTGTAACGTCCACCATTTTGAAGAAATTTGCGGAAAACTATATTTTTACTAAATTTTTAAAACTTTGACCTCGTTGCGCGACCTCGTAATGTTGACCGATTTTGTTCAAACTTTGTATGTCGTCTTCTTTTATCACCAAGAAACAGAAAATCCACAATATTGCTAACATTTCAAACATTTGAAAAATAAGAACAGCCTAATATATAGGTGTATATATATTCGTTATTCTCCTATGAGAGGAGAGCAAGAAAAGAGAATATTATAGCCAAATCAATAATACAGATCCATATTTGCTTAGATGTACAAAGTGGTACAAAATATATACCTTTCCTTTTCGGTAACAATGTTCTCACAACTCAAATGAGGTAGCTTCTTCTTGAATATAAACTGGCCTTTAAATCTTGAATTTTTAATGAAAAGCTATGAATTAATTATAAATATTTTTTGTGCATCAGCAGCAAAGTATCAGCTGTTATGACGATGCCTTATTTAAAAAACAACACAGCAATAAAAATGTTATTAAAAACATTCAAACAGATTTTTCTTTCCATTTACTTTTTAATGATATCGGCAGGTCATAGGAGTAAAGAACAGAGAGTTGGGAAAACTAACGGTGGAGGCATAGGGAGTACAAAAGCATAAATTGAATAAGATATATATATATATATATTTTTTTCATTTTTTTTACCTAAATGGTTCAACAGAATTACATCCAACAGGATATAAATAAGCATTATAGCATTAAAATTAGTCCCTCGTACCCAGGATCTTATCAATGAGGTAGATCAAAAATGACCATCCCCTCTTGGGAGTATTCGAACCTGCGCCCCCAACATTGAGAATTGAACACGCTTTAACACACTCAGCTATCGCACTCCCTGTTTTGTGACTAATTGGTTCGATAGAATTGCATCCGATAGGATATAAATAAGCATTATAGCATTAAAATTAGTCACATTATAGCCATTAAGAGAGGCATGCACTTTATCAAGTGATCGGAGGGTAGCCAATGGCAGGGTTGTCTAGATCCTTATAGCTCCTTAAGTTTTATGTAATTATAAAAATTGTAAAAATATTTGTATTTATATATATATATTTTTTTTTTTTGTTATTTTTCCTTAATTAATTTTTTTTTAAATTCTTATTATTGTATAATTATTTGTTATATATATATATATATATATATATATATATATATATTAGTAGCCATGAAGGCTAGGGCTATATTAGCTCCTTAATAAGATCAAACAACAACAACTCGAACCTAGGATACTCTTATCAATGAGGCAGACCAAAAATGATCATACCCTCTTGGTATTCGAACCTGCACCCCGTTTTTTCATTTTTTCCTTTTTCTATAGCTTTAAAATATTACAAAGAGACACTTTCAAGAGGTATTTTTCTTAACCCCCATTATTTAAAAATATATGATACACTAATAACATGAGTCATCATTATTATACATATTATAGACCAAATTGTTATTAAAACATTTTACCATTGTCATGACGTCATCAAATCAACCAAACATATATATATATATATATATATATTTATATATCAGGCTTGTAAGCGTTCAGCTTTTTTTTGCGTTTAGCGTTAAAAAAATAGCGTTCCGTTCAATGTTTTTACGATCAGCGTTCCGTTAGCGTTCAGCGTTCAAATATTTTTTAAAAATAACAATGTGTAATTTTGAAAAATGAAGTACTATATAGGGTTTTTATGATAAAAATGAGCCCGAACCGACTTTCAAATTATATAAATTTGTTGAGTGGATCTAACCCAGGGGATCCCAACCTGGGGTTCGCAGAACGTCGATATTCACTACATAAGAGGGTTGCCAGACTGGAGATTTTTCTATAGGGGGTCACCAAAGAAAAAAGGTTGGGATTTTATAGAGAGATCAAACCCCAGCTTGTATATAATTTAAATATATATGTAGGTAAATATATTTTTGTTGGCTCGTAGACTGTCATTTGTGCTCCATGACGAAATGAAAAAAGCTGACGAAATTAATACTGTTCCCAGTCCTCGTATCCGATTCCTAAGATTTTAACTCTCGAGCCCTCCTATGCGAGTCCTAATATTTAAGTTATCGAGTCCACGAATCCGAGTCATTCAAAATGAGCAAATCCATGATTCCGAGTCCACAGCCCAGATGAATATCCCGTAGTCAGACTTAATCTCAACTTATTTCAACAATAGTTGCATACCTAAATAATAAATAAGTTGTTCATTTTGTAATAAAAATGAATGAATAAAAAGGCCATTCAATTGTGTGTAAATTTTTGTCACTTGGGGTAATAAAAAAAGTGTTTTACTATTTTATAGAGAGTTCTTGAGAGAGTAGTTTATAAGTTCTTCTCATAATATTTCATCCCCTTGTTTATATCCCCCAAAAAAATACTTCATCAAAACTACATTGAAATGTTTGGAAAAATTGAACGCTGAACGCAAAACTCTTTTTTTGCGTTCAACGTTCAAAAAAAAGTTGTGTTCCGTTCAGCGTTCCGTTCATTGAACGTGCGTTCAACTGAACGACGTTCAATTTTGCGTTCTGTTCACAAGCCTGATATATATATATATATATATATATATGTATATATATAATTTTGTGAAAGAATTTGTGTTTTGATTCCCATTTTAACTTGTTTCAGATGAAAATGAGCCCTCTCCTCTCTACTTTTATCAAGAACACATTTCTTATTTTATGCATCAGGCTCTTGTCTTGGTATCTAATTTCAAACATGCACCGTCTAGACCTTCATTCTCGAGAAGTTCTCTATCTTATATTTTATACTTTAAAGGACATTTCAGCGACGTGAATTGAATACTTATTTTTATCTCATTAATATGACTTTGGTCCACTTAAAAAGACTTTACTAATTGTTGAACAAAGCCACGAATAAATCATTGTAAATATATTAGAAAATGTTTTAGCATGGCGTACAAAGACTAAATAGTTACCTCCTTTTCTTGGGTCTTGAATCTTATTGTATATCGAATGATTTTAATGTTTTTAAAATATTTAAACATTATTATTTTTAGTCAAGAATGTCCAACAATTTTTCTAAGTTAGTTTTATAATTATATTTGGATATAATAAAGGGATACCATTTTTATCAGTATGCATGTTTGAGAATACATAGGTTCTCAGCCTAATAAGAAGTATTGTTCAATGCCTTTGTATAATAAATAAACACGTTAAGTATTAACTAATAAAACTAATATAATTATGTTGTTTTCTTTTTTCAGAGATGATTGTTCTTCAGGAGTACTCCTAACAGTTCTGGTTTTAATGTCCGTCCTCTGGCATTTTGTTGCAAAAAGAGATGTTATACCGTAAGGGCTTTAACCCTTGTGTTATGTTCAAATGGTTGTCCCACTCAGACGGTGCTAATGTGTCTGTTTGTGTTCTTATAAAAGCTGGGGCTTTGATAGGAGCGGACATCCTAGTCTGTAATTGATTGTCCTAAAAGACTTGAGGAGGATCTTTGTGTTTAACAAGCAAGATGTTGGTCACATTGACTGGTGGTATCGATGTATCATCTTTCATATATATTGACAAACAAATTAATAGAGAGAGAGAGATCGGGTAGCCTCGCTATACATTTGAAACAATTTCCTGTCATACAAATAGCCTTTTAAAATCCCAACAAAGTTGTAGCCATTTATGGGATTGGATCATGCATTGGGCTTCCCTCCAAAATATTTGGGGGGTTTCCTCTCTCAATTTTCCCGCCAAAAGAAGATGGGCTTCCTTCTACAACTCATGGAATTTTGTACATGTCGATGTGTCATTACTTTTTTGTTATTTTAAACTTTTCGGACATGCAGTTTAATTACAGATACATTTAAACTTTATTACTTCTTCTAATATCTTAATATAATATAAGTTTAATCTTCATACAAAGTTAAAACGGGCCCAAGTTATCCAATGAGCATCACACAAGGGTTAAGAAACAATAGTGTAGGAGTCTCATGGTGCTTTGATTTTCAGGTAGAGTCGATGGATACATTTTCACACTCTGTGGTTGCTCTCGCTCGTAAGTTATCGAATGCCTCTGGCAGGGATTTGCCCCCCTCCTACTCCAAGGTGAGAATATATATTAAGATTTATAAAAGCTGGGATATGCCAATTGATATTCGGTATTTCGGTAGATTCAGGGTAGATTTCTACTAAGGATGCCGATCATTTTTATTTTCAACTACCAAATTCCGCTACCGATTCTCATGATTTCTATAAAACTTTGAAATGAAGAGATCCTTGGTTCTATTAAGTACTTTAAATGCTATAATGTTTATTCGTATACTTGGAAATGCATTTCAATCGAACCATAGGGGCGAAAAACAATCCTATTAACCCAAAGTTGTTTATTTCAGAATCTTATTTCTCAAAAACCAATTGCACCCAGATCATTTAATTTGAAAATGGGGTTTGCGGAAAAAATCACTTTTCTCTTTAGAATCTTGAAATCTAAAGATATCGATACTGGTTGGACGCAGTTTGCTCAAAATACTCATGACAGCGGTATATTTTCCCTACCAAATCCAGGTTATGAAAATGCATATGTAGCCATCAATCTACTTCAAATCGTTAAAGAAACGGATTGAACACATATTTTTGAGGGTCACGAATAATCGAGTTTAGCACTGAATCAATAGTTCCAAAGGAATTTTCGTCGTAATTACTCCTTGAAGTCTCCAAACATCGAACAATCACGAATTTAATTATAAATGACATAATTAGTTATGAATTTAATTGTTACACAATTATAAATATTTTGTGATTACGACTAAATATACGCATGAGAATTGATAATAGTTCTTTAGAGGAGTGCTGGACTATTATTAACTATATCATTATTATTATTAGCAGGTTCGCCTCCAACGAAGGGGAAGTTCTATAGAATGCACTGCATTGTTAATATCAAGGTGTTTCGTTTTAATACTTATTTACGCTCTACATTGAACCATTTATGTTAAAATAAGACAAGCTGTTTTAAAGATGGCCACCCTGAGACAAGTTTGTAATGAAAACAAGGTGCGGTGTGTACAAAAACAACATATTATGAAAATATTTCATTGTCGATGTTTATTTCTACTTTATTCAAAGATGTCGGGATTTCTTTGTTGAGAGACTTAATTATGTTACAACTGATGAGATACATGTTTAATATGCTTAATTTTAAGTTAGGCATGATATTTTCTTTTAAGAACAGCTGACATCATAACATCACTCATGATGAATTTAATTTTTTAAAGTCTATGTCGACATGACGCCATTCTTGAATTATAGAATACTCAATTTCGTTGAAAGTACTGATAAAAGTTTTGTATTAAATATATAAAACTACAAAGCGTCTTATCAACAATAAGTGGAAAAAATAGCGATCCTAAGATTGATATAAATTGTGATTTTCGATTACATTATTCCATTATGACATAAGCTTAGTGGATTTTTGTTCGTTAATTATTAAGATTTTTATATTTTGTTAATCAAATTTTGCAAATTGAGTTGTTCTACTCTCGTTTTTTCAGGTGGATCTCCGCAGTATTGGGCTAACCATAGATGACCATTTCAATCCTCCTCCTTCCTACGATTGGGCCCTTGAGGACACCCTAATGTACTGTAATCCCCCGCCCTCTCCATCACCAGGTCATACTCGGCGCTTCTCCCATTTCAGCCACCAATCCTCTGTATCAGACTTCAGCAGTATCCTCTCCCGTGGAGACTCTCAATCATCCATTCTCTCCCGTGGCGACTCCCGAACGTCCATTCTCTCCCGTGGGAATTCCCGAAACTCCATTCTCTCTCGGGGGAAACTCCCGAAACTCCATGCTGTCCAACAGCTCTCGGAAAAGCTCCCGCGTCACCTTCGCTCCAGATCTGGAGATGGGTCCCACGCCTTCCGTCCTTAGAGGCGACTCCAGCATGAGTCTCCCCGTGATGAATGCCTCACTTCCCCACGCAGCCCGGCGGAAGTCCATTCGCTCCGAGGGCAACTCCAGACGGGTCTCCTTTGCGGACGAGAGTCTACCCGGAACAGGAAACGGAGCTCCATTGTTGAAATTGATCCCAGGGTCGAGGAGGAGCTTCGGCTTAGGCTGTCTCTCCTTGGAAAGTTTGATGCCTTTGAGCCCATCATCGATGGCATTGTTGATGAGGCCGAAGCGATCATTGTTGAGGAGGAAGAGGAAAGCGAAGAAGATAAGTCTGAGAAAACAAGTGTTGAGATCAACATGTACTATCATCGATCCTTCAGTCCACCACCAACGCTGGAAATCATCAACGAAACGGAGGCTGACTGAGTCTTCATCCCTCCTTCAGCCTATTGTCAATCCTGGAAATCATCGACGAAACGGAGTCGGACTGAGTGTCTCTTATACCATCAGCAATTGATACTTCAGTCCATTGAACAACCCTGAAAGAGAACTGGTCTGACTGAGTGGACTGAGTGTCTCTTATACCATCAGCAACTGATACTTCAGTCCATTGAACAACCCTGGAAGAGAACTGAGTCTAACTGAGTGGACTAAGTTTCTCTTATACCGTCAACAATTGATGCTTCAGTCAATTGAACAACCCTGGAAGAGAACTGAGTCTGACTGAGTGAACCAATATTGTCCTCGTTTCTTTTGTTCACGCTAACCCAAGAAATCATCAATGAAACAGAGGATGACAGGGTCTTCATAATCATAAAGGCTCCTTCTGTCAACCACCGACACGGAAAATCAGCTTCAAACAGAGGATGGCAGCCTTTTATCATATTGCGAGAGATATAACCGTTGGGTGGCTTAAAAAACAGCTTGCTGATTGGTAGATGACTTATAATCATATTGCAGACAATATATACACTTTGAGGCAAATTAAGCTCGTAACAAACTGATGTAATTATTGAAAACTTACTTTGGCATTTCGTCAAAAAATATGTGGCATATCTCGTAGCAACTTTAATTTTAAATTTATTTGACTATGGATTTGTAAAATTGATTAAAATGATCCATATTTCATTAATTGAATTTACATTTAATCAGTCCCTTATCTAAGATTATGTTATGAAAGAGTCTTGAAAATGAAGCCAGCACACTTTTACAAAGCATTTAACTTGTTACTTTATGAAATATATGCTACTTGTAATAATCCATAGCTGTTCCTTTTTCCGACATTTTATATTTTGATGCAGTAGAACAAGTGAAGTTATGTTTTTTTTCGGCTATTTTTTATTATTATTTTGGCTAAATGGAATGATACACGAATAACATCCACTGCAATGATATAAAAGCCTTTTTTTAACCAGTAAATCAGCTAAACATGAGTTTTAATGAGTGATCAGTCAATCAGACAAGAGGTCTTTTTACCGCCCAATAAACGATCTCAAGGTCTTATGAAATATTTATTTATGAACATCATGACCCCATGAGTTATATGGTTTTTTTATTTTATCCTTCGGATGACCTACTGTCTCGATTATGCTCACTATATCTATTTATTGTTACCTCCTGTTATTTATAAAAAAATATATATATACCTCAACCATAATCAGCAATAAAATACAAAATAGGGTATAAAAACAGGCTCAAATTTAAACATTGTACTTTGCATATAGTTTGACAGTTGCTAGCCCCAAGAAGAATGCAGATATCCCATATTTATTTTATTTAAATTCTCCAAAAACAGACACTATTTTTTTTTCATGGATATAAGGATTTTTGTACAGTGTCTCTAATGCATTGGTTAGTTTATGAATGTAAACATCATAAAATCTAGAGGGACTGATCTTGGGACTCCATAAGCTTTGAACTAATATAATTTTATAAAATAATAACAAATGCGGGAAAATCTCGATAAAATTCGTGATTTGTTGGCTACAAACAGTTAAATTGACCATCAGATAGATTGCAGAGGAGTTGAGTATCACATTTCGTTGGGCTCAAAGCATTTTGGTCCATAAACTGGGCTTCCTAATGTCTTCCTTATCTGCGAGCATTTGGCTAAAAACAGCATGAATACCATTCAACAAATACCAAATTCACTTGATTTAGCTCCCTTGACTTTCTCATGTTCCATCGAAGAACGAATTTTAGCAGCCAAGAGGAAATAATGGGTCTTAACTTACAAGAGGAAATATCATATCAAGTTACTGAATATTAGGTCTGGTACTATCTATTGACATTCTGCATATTGGTTGATCAGTTGTAAGGGTGAAATATTTCTTCAACCACATCCGTTCTTGGATAAACCTACCAAATATATCTTGAGATTTCAATATTTCTGTCACTCGGTAGCGGTAGATTTTATTATTATCTCGATTCTCGGAAATATTATTCAAAATTTTGAAATCTACCGATACCCCATTAAGGATATTTTTCCTCTATCAAATCCCTTCTTTAACAATCATATAACTAAGGTAAATGCTTTTTTTAATGATACACAAGCAATTGGTCTTTGAACGGCTTAGTATTTGATCTAACTAATGATTGAATGCACAGTAAACTCAAGGAAGAAAAATACTCGATTGTGCAGCTGATGGGAGCCATCTTAGGTCTCCTTTTATTATGAAATATATATCATTAAAATTTATGAAATACTTGTTAAGCCTTGAGCAATCTAAATATGCAGTCTTATGGAAGAAGATAAATATCTATAAACACTCAGTGATATCGTTATAAGGGACTACTCTATTGTTTAAACACAATATATCATTACAAAACTGTAGGTTTATATTAGGATTTCATTGTTTTTCTATTCCCAAGACAAGTAATAATAAAAAATACTCAAGTCATTTAGTTGGCTACATGTCAGAACTATTTAGAGTACTTTTTTCGCTTCTATGTTGAGTAGGTTAGCGAGATTAATGTGTGTCAATTATCAACAAGTCATGTACCTTTAAATGTACTTCATTTGAATATATACTTTTAATTATAAAATGAATGGGGCGGTTTATTATTATTATTCCCTCCTCCCCCTTCAACAGACATCTTGTAATCACAAGGAGAGTTGAAGCGTACGCCGTTGAAGGAAAGCATTTATTACACTACTACAACTATTATTGCGTGTGATTCAGCTTCCTTCTTAAGAGGAGACGTGAATGGCTGACACATACAAGTACAACAACAACTACACTCAAGTTCTGTGAACTGAGCCACAGGAGTAGTTGTTCTTCCCTTTAAGGACAAGTCGCCTCTCAACTTCATCATTGTATGCATTTTAAAAGAGCCTCCACTCAACAGTTGAACCTTCATTGACATCCTGGAGCCTTGGTTCTCTACGCTTACAAGTAGGTGAGAGTGAATATTTAATTAAATACCTACACTGCTCTGGGGGGGATCAAGGTCCTCTTAATTCTTGTAAATGGGGATAAGAGGAAATAAATTCAAGTCGTGACGTCAATGGCTTCAGGATTATTTTGTCCTTGTATGGAAACAGACAATAAATTTTTCATGACTTTTCCTATATATTTGCTCGACTATTAAATTCATTTAAAATTTGTTTATAATATATGTTTTTCCACATATTTTAAACCAGCAATTGCTATGACATCCCATTGCTTTAAAGTAGTACTAATCCTTGAAATCATTCTATTTAACGGTAATAATAGGAGGCTAATCTTGATTTCCTTTGTTAAAAATTAATGGATAATATAAGTAGCTTAATTATATATATTTTTTATGAATCCCTATTTTTTTCTTGTGTCAAATAGAAATAACTACTTAGGCTTACTCCTATGACGTCACATACGATGATGCTTTTAATTTTTCTTCTCCTCAATCCTTAAGAGTATAAATATTATTTGGGGGGGGGGGATTTAAAAGTTAAAAGGGCTAGATTCTTTGTTTGGCGAGGTTACGTGAGTCAAGTTTAAATATTCCGACCTATATTTACATAAACATATCATTTTGTTCATTACAAAGAAGCTAATTTTAAACAGTGAGTCAAATAATTTATTTATTACTAAAGGAGCCTTTAAGGTTAAAGGAGGAGTTGGTTAGAGAAAGGCTGTGTGTATTAAATACATCTTTCTTCTTTTTGGTCTTTCTCTTACCTTATTCACCTCTTTTCTTTCTTTTCCCCCTTATTACTAAGGAAGCCTCTCTTTCTTCTTGGGAGATGAGTAAATAATCATCATACATATTTGTAGTAGAGGATCGGATTGAGGATGTGTTGTGGCCAAAATTCATCTCGACAGGACGGGGCAAGGCGTAGTAGTGGCTGTTGCGGCGGGAAGGCCTGTTGTTGCTGCTGCTGTAGCAAGAGGGGGGCCTCCATTTGTTTCTCTCTTATGGATTGATTCTCGCCACGGGGGTGATCGTACCTCCCCTCTGGATATATCTCCACGATCAAGACTACAGCAAGATATTCCCTGTGTTCAATCTAGCCCGGGACTATCTAGGGAAAATTAATGAAAATAATGCTGAGGTCGAGGGGGGTCCTCCCACCTCCCCTGCGGAGTCTCCAGGAATCAAGAATCTCAGTAATGCCACCGTAAATGAAACGGACTCTTCACTCAAGTCCAGTGAGAAATATAGGTAATGAACTATTTAATGTTTAGTTTTATATTTTAAAGGATCCAACATTAGTTGAATGTTAATAAATCAAAGCTTATAGGTTTTTTAAAGTTCCATTCAATTTTCTTCCATTTCATTCATTATATGTAAGTTTCATTGAATACTGTTCTAGTTTGAGCTACAACGACTTTCATCTTCGAAAGTTTTTCTGTTGTCATTGAGTCTAAATTTGACATGAGGCCTTTATTGATCCGTCTCCAAGCTTATACCACAATAAAGAACCCTGATAAAAAATGTAATTAAACATAAATTTATATCATGTCTTGACATATCGAACAATGAACAAACACAAAACATAAATTTTGAAAATGAGTATGCCGAGAAGTAGTCTTCTCAAACTATCAAACAAATTATAATGTATTTTACATGTAAATAATAGTGGTCTAAATTAAATATTAGACACTCATTGAGTTATTTTTTTATTAAGAAATATATGTTTCATATATTATAAATATCTAAGCCTTGCTTAAGAGGCAAAACATTTACCTAAACTATTATTGCATTTTTCTTTAAAACTTTTTTTTAGAACTGAACAAATAATTAACCAAATGTTATTGACGCGGCAGTATTATAATTACATAGACTTAACTCTGGACAATGAAAAAGTTACTTGGATGAAAGTTGTAATTGATATAAATGATAAAATAAATATGTTAGGGGGTTTCAACGACTAAAATATAAGTGTTGTTTATTTTTTTGCGTATTAATTAACGATTCTTGAGAATGTAAGAATATATTGCTTTTCCATATGGTTGGAATGTGTTGGTTAAAATCATCTGCCACTAGAAGTAGATAATCCTTTAGTAAAACACCTTATTTCATGAAATGATTTTCAAGTCAACAAAAATTCTTACTTAAATGAAGCTAAAGTAAGAAGCAAAAAAGTATGACTTACTCTATTAATAACATTAAATAAAGGACATGTCAGAGCTAATAAAGGGCATTGAAGTATCTTTAGAAGGTGTTTGCACCTTTTATGCATAAATTCTGCTGCCTAAATCAACATGTTTTCTCTCAAAGCATTATTTTGGCTCCCCAAAGCATTCTTGTCATAAAAAATACTAGGATTTGGTGTTGTAGATCTAAAAACCACCTTCTCAGGAGAGGGGATTGAATCTATTATTTTGTATATGAGGGTCGAACCCTATACTTTCATTCTTATCAAAAATAGTAATTGTAAATAACGTTAATGAGGCTACCCATCCTTTTAATTAACTCTTCCAAAATATTACCAATCAAATACAAAATTAATAAAGATTTACAGGAAAGAATGGTCCCGCATTAGAATGTAAATAGATAAAAAGTGGTAGTTGGATAGCTCCACAAAAAAAAACATTTTTCGAATCTTTTCTATCTCTATTTTTATTTATTCACACCACCAATTTGACCAAATTAATAACGCAAAATAAATTACAAACAAAGTTTTATGAATTTTTGACAGTTTGAATTAAATGGCCATCTTACATTCGGACGTTGACTAAAAAAGAAACAAGGAATTTTTTTTCCTTAAGATTCTAAGTTCATTGAAAGGAATTTTAATACAATAATGTTTATTGATATCCAAGCAAACGCAACCCAAAAACCATATAAGAAGTAATAAAGTATTTTTTTCTCTCTTTTTATGTTTTTGGGGTTGCATTTTTTCGTTTAGGTTCTTTAATAATACCGATACCAGTGGTATATTTTTCTACGGAATCTCAGTTTTGAAGTTGAGACAAATAATTATAAATCAATTTATTATCGTCCAGGTTATACTATAAAAACGATGCTCTGTATTAGTTAATTGGTTTCACTCTGTTTTGAATGTAGATTTAGATTTTTCTACCGAATCCCAATTCGGAAGTTCAGGCAAATATTTCAAATATATTTAAAAAAGTATATTATTGTTCAGCTTACTAATTTACTTTATCCCTGTTTCACAAAGGCTTGCTATATTTCAATTATTGGACGACACAGAGGAGCAAATACCCCTTCTCGCCTTCTTCTCTTTTTGTGTGGGCTGTCTGAATGTCCCATTGGATATCTTCCTTTTTTCGGCGCCGTGTTTCGGAGTCCCTGCGCCCTGATTCCATGGATATTCTTCACCATCATCGAAATTATTCTCATCGGCATACCTTTCATTATCTTTTCCGGACTCATTTCTCTCTACCTGGCCGCTCAGTTTCATCTCTACATCGAGGCCGGTCTCATCCTTGGAGTCATCGTGACGCTCTTCTTCCTATCACTCTCATCCTGGCTCACAGTACTGCGGTGCTACAAATCCTTCGGAAAAAGCCCATCCTACCTCCTACCAGACTTCCAAAGTACCGGGGACTCCCAACTCACACAGCCCCTTCTGCCCCGCCAGAGTCACGCAGTCACGGCTATCAGCTGGGACAGTATCCCCAGTACTATCCCCCACACGGCGGAGGACAGTCCTCCCGACAGCTACCCTCTGCCCCACCGCCATCTTCGAGTCATGCACTCTACCCATCACTCTCATAAAAAAGAGTCTCTAGTCTCCATTCTGAGTCCTCAATTTATTCAATTAATTCATCCAGGAGTTCGTAATAACCCATAGAGATACAAAATATATAGAGTCCTACCAGGAACGAGTGCGATGAGGCTGCTATGGAAGCTGAGGCACTGACGTCATCAATCAGATTTACCAGACTCTTTCTGTTTGTAAATTAGACGGATGACGTCAAACGTAATATGTCTGAGTGCTACCCATTATTAAAAGGGTATTAAAAGTGTTGTTGCTCAGAGAGAATATTGAGTACCGAAGCAATATATTGTAGCGCTGAATATTGACGTATTTGTTATGATATTCATTGTTTGGAAAGACGGTGATACAAAGAAGTAAAAAGAGAGAGTGAAACTGCATTTTTTAATCGAAAAATATTATTATATCCATAATTAATATATGAAAATATTTTTTTCTCCATGAAATAGGGAGTTCGATAATATCATCACAGTATCTTCATTCCATATTAATATGAAATTTCACTTTCTTTTAAGTTCTTTGTATCCCTGTATTTCCAAACAATTGGAAAATATAACAAATATGGCGATATTCAGTGTTACAACACCTTACTCCGACACATTTATTGTGGTGCTTTATAATTCGAGCAAAATTACGAGACTTTTTGAGGCATTCATATTTCCCACAAATATTTAAAATAATATTTGTGTCCTTTAATCAATTAAAATATGGCACTCCTTTCAATAACAAATAAGTTTTCTGAATGCTATTCGACATATGCTCTGCTCATTTCCCTAATGAACATGTCAACTGTTGTTGAAACATTTCCCTTTCCATCAGCAGGACTCTATTTTTATATTTCTATGTTGCTAATAACCCATAAAAAGCCTAATTATTTTATATATTTTGTTTTAAATACCCATTCCCTATTCATATACCTTTATTTTATAGTCATTACTTTATTCGTCGATAATTTAAGCATTCTTTATTGTGTTCTTTATTTTTATTATCTTGTAGAGTGTTCTTCCTTTAGCCAGTTCTCTCTCTATATATATTTTGTGTCATTCTTCCATGCTGCATGTTTATTAACAAAAAGATCTCAATTTAATATTATTTATTGTGCCATGTGATGAAATAAATATTGAAGTTAATTTTTTCTGTCATTCAAAAAATATACTTCAGGACTTACTAATAGTACTCATATCCCTTCGTAAAGCCGGCAATTACATAATTTTTTTGATTGTTTAAAACTGCTTCAAATGAAATTTCCTACGCAAATAATAATTGGCTGTTTTAGTTCGTTCGTCATATTATTTTATTAAGATGTACGTTTATAGCTTTTTCGATTAAAAGGTCGTGTCATGTGTATTTTGCGTAAGTTGGTAAGTGTGTTGAAACCCAAGACGTATTATTTAAATATGATTCGGGTGAGGGTAGTTTTTAATTAAATATGATAGGTTTATGCCCCAAGAATTAAGGCTTGCTTCGTTATAAAAAGAACTTGCAGAGTCTTATATTTCATATAGGCTGGAAATCGAACATGTATTAGTGTTAAACTATTTTAATGTGTATCTTTATAGAAATCATTTATGAGTACTAATCTTTTTTTAACCTTTCATTGCAATTGATTTTACTCCCAAAAGGTCATTATATAGAACGCTTGCCATGATTTAATGATAAGCCATCCATTTATATTTTCAAACTAAGCTTTCGATATTTTGGAACACTATAAAATTACTTGCAGGAATAAGTATTGTAATATTATTATATTCACACAATAATTAAGATTTTCACAATTTTAATTACTCAATAATTTTGGTATAACAATCTTCTTGGTATAAAAACATCAGTAATAGCCTCAAACTTTTTTGTAGATGGTAAGCAATTTATGTGGTTTATCCATGGACTTTCATATATGCAGTAATATAAGAAGTTATTATCTTGGTTTAACTCCTTTCTAGGAAACAATAATAGTATATATATATATATAACTTTTTGATTTGGCATTCATTTGTAGTCGTTCGCGAAAGACGAACAACAAAAAAATCATATTGTTCGTTTTTGGCGCCAAAAATATTTTCTTTTTCATGGGAGAAATTTCCTTTCTAAAAAACCGTCGTCATTTTTTTAGAATGACGAACGTTACAATCTAGAACGAACAACAATTTTCGCGAACGTCAACAAGTCTGATATATATAGATATTATATATATATTTATTATAATTTTCTATTCATATGATATAATACTCTTAATAAATTACAAACTTTGTTTCAGGATTTATTTTATGATGTCTTTATTAGTTTCTTTCATAATTTATCTTCAATTTTTTTTTTCACAGTTCATAATATATATACAATAAACAAAGTATAAGGTATATAAAAAGATGCTAATGCGTAAAAAATACATTATTAAACATTCTAGTTTAAATTTTTAGCATCCGAGCTGAACAATCTTAAAATATATATCAATTAAAAGCACATAAAACCGAAATGACACAAGTAAACGAAAAAAAAACACGGAAATTATAAAAAGTCTATTTGTAGTTTCTAAATTCTTTAAAGCTTATTATGGCGTCATATAAAACAGGGACCGGGAAGGGAAGTATCGGATTTCATCGGCGGCTAGTGTCCACGAATCACCAAATACGGAAGGAATTTTGAGGTCCAAAGCGGCGTACCTCGCCGCAGCAGAAAGAATATTGGCCTCAGCTCTGAAGCATGCAGAGGATGATATATTGTTAGTCATTTGGCTATTAAAGCCTGGCAGAAAGAAGGGCATTGTTAATTGCTTTCAGTCGTGAGGAATTTCACGACCTCCAACTCCAAATAATATTGAAGCCTTGATGTATTTATCTGCATTTTCACCATCCATTCCACGTACATTAGTTTCAGAAATTGCATTAGAATTTTAAACAGCCTGGCACTCAACAAAAGCATGAATTACGGAGTTATATAAAATACCACAGTCCTTACAAGGTAGATAAAACTTAATAAGCTCTGCAGAAATCAACAGCTGAGCTGAGAATTTTTTCCCGTCAGCTATTCCCAGAGAGACCTCATGATTTCCTTTTCCAACTTTCTGGAAGTTTCAGAACTGATCATATATTTGATGCAAAGCTCATCACATTTTCTGCCATCGACTTCGGAGAACCAGACATTTTAAGGAACAGGGCTTCAATAAGTTCAATTTTTAAACAATATTGCTGGATTTCAATGCAATTAGTTATTAAAACTTGCTTGAGGATAGCAATCCATATTTGTATATTGTTGTGTGTGAGAGGGATATTTATTGCATTGCTTGGGGGAGAGAGAAGAACTCTTCATATTTCCTATGTGTATAAATGTAATTGAATTGACCTCATTCATGGGAAGGATGAGTCAGCTGGTGAGATTTGGTGGATATATGAAGGAGTGCAATCACGATGAGGCAAGACTTCTGTGCATGAAATTGCCTTCCTTTGACAACTACTTATTTGTAATTGTTAATGCATTCCTGGCGCCAACAAATAGACGGCTTCTTCATGCTTCTTAAACTCGGCTCAATATTGGAGGAATTCAAAAAGAAATGTTAAAAGATTAAATGAATGTCATTTGGTGCCTTTATTCTTGGAATTTTTTTCGGGATCAATGACTACCACATTCCTCTACAAAACCTCTCATTTATTGGGGTATCATTTTAGTTAATTTATAGTCTTTTCGATTCGATCTTATAATTTTCTCCAGTAAATCCTAAAATAAAAAGGAACTGTATCGTCTCATTAAATATGTGATTGAGTCTAGTAAATATATTTTTGTTATAATTGTTATTTCTATGGTAAATCATGTGGAATAAAAAGCTATATAAATTAGACACTATTTCCTGAAACGGACGCACGTTCAAAATCGAACGCTTGAACAGATTGTGAATGAACGGACAAACATAATTAATTTTATGTAGTTCGTCCGTTCAATTTACATTATGTTCCCTTCATACTCTACAAAGGAATAATAAGTAATTTTAAACTTTATAAGTATGTAAAAAAAAAAAAAGAAAAAAACTTGCTAGAAGAGGTCAGAAGTGTTTATCTCTTATAGGAGGTATGAGGACTTAAATATGAAGACAGTAAGACGATGTTATTCAAACTATTTTTATAATGTCTGATTTCTTCTCAGAGGACTATCAAATTATCATTATATATGTAGGTCGGTGATATAGATACAAAGCTAGTAAAACTTGCGTCGCATTTGCTTCCTTGACCACAAAAATGAAATCATTTCCACCAAAATGAGAATAGAAATCGCAATGAAATAAATAGTTAGTAAAATATTATCTCCATATTTAAGTCGTCATCTCTCCTAGAAGAGATAAGGATCGTATATCTGTGCCAGGAGAATCACAATTCTACTTGATCTCCATCTCTGATGCACACACATACATATACTGATCGTTTAGTAAACTGAAGTTCTCAATGTAACATACCATGTATTCTATATACTTTGGTTCTTATCATTTTGATAGCAAGTTGTTTCTTTTCACAAAAGTTCATAGAGAACTTGCGTACTAAAGAGTCCCTCTTTGTACCTATCACAATTGAGAAAAAGGACTGTCATTCAATATTTTCATCCGAAGAGATTGTAACATTGAATAATTTTATATGACAACACTAAAAGTAGTTTAATTCCTTATCATTTAGTATTTTTATATCTACCCATTTATTAACATTTTCATTTCTTGTTTGTATTTTGAAGAAACAAATCATGTAATGATTTGATCCTCTCGACATGAAAAGCATCAGTTCCGTCACTCTGTTTGTATTCAATATAAAAATTAATGAATATAATTAAAGATGAATCAGTAGTTTTATTCAATCAAATTTTGCCTAATAATTTGACATAAATAATATATACTTTCTTGTCAAGGGCGTTTAGTTAAAAAATGAACATATTTAATATGTATCAAGGCAGCCAACATTTTATGAATTCCCCCTCATGGGCTATCACCCCTCTCCTTTTCCTGAATGAATTTAGTGCAAGGGTTGTAATCTATAAGACAATCTAATGGAAAGTAGTCCCCCTGTTCTGGACCTTCCCCCCCCCCCCCACATTATGAATCGAGACAATTTAGTATTATAGAAAGGAGTGCTATATATATAACAATGAACTGCTCCCAAAATACACATTATTATGGTAATAAAACTCAGAAATGATATGAAAAGTAGTACATTTACATTATTAAGCAGATGGTAGTAATAAAAAGGAAGTACGCTATTTTAAAAATAGTTCATAACAGCCATGGTCCATTCACTATCCCTAACAGTATATTGAAATCAAGGTATGTCCTTATTGCCAAGAGATAAGTTGACTATATACATGTGTTAATATAGCAAAAAAGTAAAATAATGAAAAATACTGAGATATAATATGGTGACGCCACGTATAGAGCGCAATCACTATTGAGTGACATCTTTGACGAGTAGATGTGGAGATCACAGCGATTCTATATCTATATATATCTATATCTATCTATCTATCTATCTATCTATCTATCTATATAAATTTATCTATCTATATATATATATATATATATATATATATACTTATATATATATATATATATATATATATATATATATATATATATATATATATAGATATATATATATATATATATATATATATATATATATTATATCTATATATATATATATATATATTATATATATATATATATAGATATATATATATAGTATAACTATATATTATATATATATATATTGAGTTGATTAAAAAGTTAACTCAAAGGAGAATCCACCCTGTAGAAAGATACAAATAAATAATAATTGGAATCCGTACTGAACGATTATAATAATTAAATTTTAGTAACAAATCAGTGTGTTGACTGTTTAACGGACGTGATTAACTTTTGCACTTGAAATCACAGAAAGAAGATCAAAACACATTCCAGGAGCTGATGTCATTGTAGTTAAGAACAACTCTTCCCGAAAACGTGGACGTACTGTATTATAAATGTAGTATTTTTTCATTATTTACTTTTTCATTATAATACACCTTATATATAGTGCCGGGGTTTCTAATGATGTCACATGTGTCAGTGCCTTAGAGTAGCAGAGTCTGGACGAGATGCTGATGAGTCATAACAAAGCTGACAAAATCTCATAACAACAAAATTTCATATCATAAATAAATAGGGGTTTGGATTGAATAGCAAATTTAATGTTATTCTTATAAATGAAAGGGGATATATTTTAATGTAAAAAATGGCTATTGAGTTGAATTTGCTATGAATGCATTATTTTTATGATTTTGTCACTATTTGAGCAGAAATAGGATTATATGTTGAATAACAATATTATTGTATTTCTAATTTTATTCGTAATGTGGGAAGCCTTTCATCAATCACAAAACCTTTTTGTTTTTATATTTATATCTCTAAGATCAGTCATCAAAATAGGTTTTTCGTAATTACTTTACCAGAATAAGAGCAACAAATGATCGTTCTGGAGTCCAATCAGTTTCAAGAGTAAAATGAGAAATTGGCAGTAGCCTCATTCTACTCTTGAAATTGTGCAATGTACGATTGGATTGCCTTCAGACATAAGTTTTCTCCGATGGCAGTATATGGATGCTTCCAAGTTGTTTTTTACTCCGGAAAGATCATTTGTTGCTCTATTCTAGGTAAAGTTTTAAGAGAAACCTATTTTGATGACTGATCCTAGAGATATAAACATAAAAACAAAAAGGTTTCGTGATTGATGAAGGGCTGCCTACATTATGAATAAAATTAGAAATGCAATATATTGTTATTCAACATATAAATCCTATTTCTGCTCAAATAGTGACAAAATCATAAAAATAATGCAATTCATAGCAAATTCAACTCAACAGCCATCTTTTTACATAAAATATATCCCCTTTGATTTATAAGAATAACATTAAATTTGCTATTCAATCCAAACACCTATTTATTATGATATGAAATTTGTTTGTTATGAGATTTTGTCAGCTTTTTGTATGACTCATCAGCATCTCGTCCAGACTCTGCTACTCTAAGGCACTGACAGTGTAATGTTATTTCCCACCTACGTCATCAAAGATGTTACCATTGCAATTTTTGGGGGGAAAACGTCACAAATAACAATAAGATGCCTGACGTTTCATCATCCATGACAATGGTGTTCAGATAAATGGGCCAGGAAGAAATGAGCCCATATGTATATATAATATAATTTATGACTCATGGCCAAAAATGCAGTGAGAGGCAAGTATTTTGAATGGAATACAACTGCGTAGTATTACCCAAATACTATTCCCATATTCATTAAGTAAATAATGACAGAGAATAGTTTTTTTTTGCGATTTAGCGACAATTTTCTTGCTGTTGTTCAATCATTAAACGGAAACAAAAAATTATTTGGTCCATTTGTTCATGCGACATCACTTATATCTTGGGACATTTCTTCCTAGTTCCTTTTATCTTGGGCCATTTCTTCCTAATATCGACATAAACATATTTGTATTCCTATAATTTGCCCCTTTCTTCCAATCACATTGTAGATACTTGCAGATCCATATTCAAATTGTTTTGGTGGCAAAGATGTGAATAGTATGGAATTAGATGTATTCACCGTCATAATAATATACAGAAATGTATTTTTAAATTGCAAATTAGTAGTAACTACGTTTGGAGGATCGTTAGACATGACATTCGATTCTGTATTTATCATAATACTTCAGTTCAACCTTTAACCCATGCCCACAAAGTGCAAAGAAGGCAGTTTTGTCAGTGGATTCTGCAGCAAACGATCCAACATTGACGATATAATAATTTGGGCTGACGCAAAGTTATTTTGCCTCCATCAAAAACCAACTCGAAAAAAAGGACGTAGTGTGAACAAATGAAAGTCCCCGAGATATCTGTGAAACAAATGATATAGCCAGGAGACGATGAAAACCTTTGCAAAAATGTAATGAAGCTACGTCGTTCTGTCTTCAGGCTGTAGGAGGCAATTTCCTGCAACTTTAATAAGTCGTCAGAAGATGTGACTCTTATGATATGGCAATAAATTATTTATGACCATAAAATCCATTCTTTTCCTTTAAAATGATGATCTATAAAGCCAATAAATACGCATTTTAAGTACTTCTAACTCGCAACTTAAAAATTACATTTCTGATGGAACACACTGTAAGTATGAAGCATAGTGTATAATGATAAATTATAAAATAATAATTTCTTTATCTCATGCGATGGAAGAGGAACTACAAATAATTAAAACGATCTAAGCCTTGATGCGCAACCTTTATATCAAAATCATTCATTATGTGTACCTTTCCTTCCTCATCGGAGATATCTCTGATTAAGTAACGTACACCCCTTATAGATTGACTTGTCTTTGCAAAAAAGAGATATTAAATAACAATATAATTATCATTATTTCAAGGTTAAATACTAGATGTTCTTAATTATATTAATTACTAATTTATTTAAGTCAAGGATTAAAGTCACATCCGTAGGCTAGATAAAAAAATAAAATAAGGACACGTTCAGAGAATTAAATGTTTTGAAAAGATCTATAGCAGATTGTATCCTTCTCTCTGCTTCTACTCTTTCTCTTCTCGTATATGTTCCTCCATTTTCCGTCCTTTCTTATATAATACGTCACCAGATGGGGCGACGGACGTTTCTTTCTCTTTTCTCAAAGCGACTATGTATAAATATTTGTAGCCTATTTGTATAAAAATAATTCCCTTATATGAATACATATCAGTTCAGATCAGATGATGGAAGTGTTAGTTATTTGCCCCTTCGGTTACAGAACAAGGAATATTAGAGCATCTGGAATGAAAAGATATTATAAAATAAGTGTAATTAAATCAAGCGAAGCTTGAGCTATCAAGCACATAATCCTTTTAATCCTTTCATTCGTCCAGACACTACTTTTGAAAGCGTAAGTATTTGATAGTGATCCCTGTTACTTTACCTTCTTCAGTATGCTTTAATATTGAAAATGAAGAGTTTCTTATTTTATTCTTTCAGGTACCTAATTCTCCTTAATAATAAGAACAGTAAGAAACTATACCCTCATATGACGCTTAAATGACTTAGACTTACAAATCATGAAAAAAGGATTTTAAGATTAAACATACTTGAATAAGAGGCGCTCCTGGATAGTATTTAGCTCTGGGCAAACACTCAAAAACTAAACATTATTGCCAGAGACTGCCAATCGCAGTCAAACGTGTAACAGACGTTGTTCAAACAATATGTCATATCACTAAAGTTGGGCCCTCAATTGCCTTCCTTTGAAAGAAAGAGACAGTTCCGTAAAAATATTAAGACATAAATTTAACACACTTCTTTTTATTACGTAATGCAGTTAGATTGATGATCCCCTTATCGTCATATAGGATGAAACAAATAACCATTAATTGCATCCCTGAGTGTGAGGAATTGTTTCATTAAATTAATATTTATAGGTGATTTTGGCGGAGTCAATTCAAAGGATGCGCAATTGTTTGGATTGAGGCCTATGAGAAAGACAATTGGTTCTTTTAAAGATGATATTATTATCTTTGAATTCGATTTGAGTTCGATCTCTAGAGTTGCGAGTGAAGTGATGCTTTAATGCTTATGTCAAAACTTTCTTTATTATGTTATTTTCTTTCAACCAATCATGTACGCCCAAAGGTCCTTAGCCTAGGAACCTATTTCCAGGATCAAAGTTTTAAGCCAAGCAGATAGCAAAGAAAATGAGTAAGTATTATGGTCCACTTTGAGACTTCAGCCAAAGCTATTTAGTTAAGAGAAAACTAGGCATAAGATATTACTTATGATTAGATAATTATCCACACTTTGTCTAAAATATTCTGAATAACTTATTTCACAGAAACGTTTCATGATTTTGGCTCTAAACTTCAAAAAAAAAAATTATGAATGTTTATTATTTTAAATGGATTACTATGTTATATATTAAACAATTATATATATGAGGATACAAAGCGACTTTAAATCCTATTTTTGAGCCATTTAAAACTCATGTTGTGCTTTAAATACTTCACACTTCTCTTTTTAATATTGGCGTGTATTATGGTGCATGACAGAAAGAACTTCCTGGGGGTTTTCAGCCAAAGTAGTCTACTACTCCTCCTGTAGACTCCTGTAGACTAGAAAATTTCAAATCCAACATAATGTTTGGTGCGGCTACCGCAATGAGAATCGTCTTCAGTTCTGCGGGTAAAATTGGAGTATTCGAGTTAGTCTTCCACTATAAGTGCTTGAGAGTTGAGAATGGCAGTATTAAGGCCCTGGTTCGCGGTCTTTTTTCTCCAATTCCAAATATGATGCTCGCTTTTGTGTAATTAGATGTTTCAAGTAGTAAGTGTTTGTTTGTTTGTTTGAGGGTAGGATCCAAGAGTACGAATTGAAGTCGAGTCTTGAGTCCAGGGCGGAATCGAATTTACGATCTTAGCCCATTCCTAGAACACACAACCACTTTAACCATGTTGTTTACCCATTCTACCTCGGGAAGCCAAACAGGTAACCAATGTTACAATTCCTAAGAATTGCTGGTATCTGCTTTAACTCTGGAGGATGTTGGTTAAAGCATTTTTGAGCGATCATTCTCTTAAGACAAAAGAAATCACACTCTGCCAACACGTGATAAGACGTCTCATCACTCTGCTGGCAAAAACGACACTCTCGGGTGAGAAATTTGTTCGACAATGACTGGTGATATCTAAGAAAGTTATGACCAGTTATTATCTGTATTTGAATACATAGAGATTCACGACTAAGATTAATCAATCGTCTCGATGCATTAGGGTCCGGCTTCGGAAGCCACAGTTTACTTTGTCTACAGGAGCTATCCTGTGTCCATCGGGAGGCCCATTCTCTATAGAGACCCCTCCTTGTCAGGTCTGACATAAAAGAATCTGGAATAGGAATGTCCTTTAATAGATTTGATCTTGATCCAGCTTTTGCAAGTCGGTCAGCTTTCTCATTTCCTGGCCAACCTACGTGGGCTTTAATCCAATGAAGGTTGACATGGTTTACACGTCCAAGTGCATTCAAAACATTGATGCAATTGTTAAGTAGTAAGTGTATAATAACTGCTATTAAATATGACAGTCAAATTTATTTCCATGAATGAATTATGTTTTCCTATTCTTCATTTCATATACATATAAAGGAGATATAATGAGGCTTTGTCAAATATTAATGCTTTGGTAAAAAAAACTTATATTGACAATTTTTTAATATTAAAAAGAATATTTGTAATTCAAATCAAAAGTCACATTTAAAATTTTCTATTTTCAATGAGTGCTTAAATTTTTTCTGGCAATACCCGTCTCCACTCAAATAATAATAAAAAATTACAAAATAAACTGTTCGTAGCAGTTTGTAAGTGAGCTAAGAAATAAATTATTATTAATAATATAAATAGAGAAGAGTGCATGCTATAAGACTTTGAATCAGTGCGTTGATTGAACTTATATAAATATCCCAACAGTAATTAAAATATTACGAAAATAAATTTCGACGAGGATGGGATTCGAACCCACGCGTGCAGAGCACATTGGATTAGCAGTCCAACGCCTTAACCACTCGGCCACCTCGTCCTTGTAGATGGGCATGTAGATTATAAAAGAAATTAAAAAATTAAAATGTTTAATAGACACATCTATAGGCATTATAAACTATAAGTATTGCTTATTCATCCATTATTGTTATTATATAACCTAATTCATTTATTGAAGTTACACATAATAAATGTATATATAAGCATTGTAGTTTAAAATTAGTTCTTATATGTATATGTAATTATATATAAAGTTATAAAGTAACACAGAACACAATATATAAGAGAATAATTAAAAAATAAAATTTATTCTTGAAAAATCAGTTTATTCAAAATTAATTTAAAAAATATAGCATAATAAGATATATAAAATATAATTTAAGATTTAACAGGATAAATCGCATTCACAGAAGAGGTTGATTATAATTTTTTTATACATTCCTCTAAACTTTTATTTAGTGTCTTAACAAAAATAAATTACTGCTTGGAGCAGGGCAAAGAAAATGGAACTATGCACCCAGGAAAAACAATTTACATCGGGGATCTTAATCGAGAAAGCTGAATACTTAGCTACAGTAGAAGTCAAAATGGTTTTGATGTTAAATTTGGATGTGAATTTGGCGCTAACCAGCCTTTGCGAATTATAACTGCGGCAACTGTGAAGAGACATGTCCAAGGCACACATTTTTGGAAGACTATTATGGCTTGAGTTCAGCCTAAATAGAAGAATAGGAGGTACATTTTAATCACAAATCCCCCTGACATTTAAAGAAACAAACTTTCTCAATACCTATGTCCAGAGTCGGATAATTTGCAAAAGCAGATCATTACAAAATGTTTGCATAGAGTCTTAAAGAAAATACTACCCGACGATATTTGGAAATAAGCTGTGAATCTCTTGCCTTCATAAATTCCTGCAATTAAACTCAATATTTGAGATGTTCCAGTTAATGGAAGACTCAAGTCTTAAATATATTTGCGTGTGAATTTGGTCAGCTCCTTCTTAGAATTTGACGCAAATTAAATTTTCAAAGGTTGAGAACTACTAAATTGCCGCTTTACCTCAGTGGTTAAAAGAGATTTTAGATACTGGCTTTTGATGAAAATTGTGAATTGAATTAATCTTTCGAGATAGAGCAATTCACTCCAGCTGTTTTGGGCGCTAGAAGGTTTTTGAAGAAGAGATTATTATTTTATCGAAAAATATGAATTGTCGAATTGGAACTAAAAGGAGGCGTATCCTTCCAAATTAATCGTTGAATAGCTGATAAAAAGAGATAAACTTCTTTTGGAGAGTACTATTTATCCAGAGAGGGATCCAGCGACTGATGAGTTTTTTTACATTCAACCAAGTCGATTTCGAAGCACCCATTTCTACCTAAATAGTTCCTAAAAATCCCACTCTGTTTAAAAGAACAACCCGTATTGATCAATCATTTAGAGGATTCCACTTGCCTAATTGAAGAATTATCTTCAGCTCAGACCGCTTTTTAATTTTTTTAATATTGCAAAAATTCTTTCAATTCTCCTAATAAAAGGTTTTTCAAAAATCGCTTCAATCATTAGATGTCAACATTTATGTCAATTATGAGCTTTGAAGATCCAATGCCCAAACTAATGCCTCCATACTTTTTTTACGATAGAGCCGCTCCGTTCAACAAGCCCAATAATAAATAAGAGAGGGGCTAAAGGGAAGCCTTGATGACAACTTTTCTCTTAAATTGGCGACTATTGTGGATTCATATTTTTTGTTAAAATTTATATAGCGGTTCCTATGTTCCTTCAAACAAGATAAAATTTCCTTCTCTTGAGGAATCGCTTGTATTATTTTCCTATTTATAGATGCAATTTTTTTAGAATGACTCTATTACATAGGCAAGAACTCCAGAAGAGTCCTAACGCTCTCGTTGAGAATAGAAATAAGGCGCAAGTTGTTCAAATCCGTCGCAGAACCTTTTTAGGGATTAAGGTGATCCGTCCTTTAGTAAGGGCTTTCGGGAGTGTCCCGTGAATCTCCATCGATTTCCCAAATTCAAACAAATAGGGAACAATGCATTCACTTAAGATTTTGATTTTCTCTTCTTTTAGCTTATTTTTTATATATTCTTCAATTACACTTTTGATAAAAAATCAAGTTTTTACTCAATATTGTACGGGGAAGTGGACTCTTTCTCCACCAAGAAGCTTTTTAAATTTTACATGTAAGAGTTTCAGTATATTTTTGGGATTGGTGACTGTTTTTCCCATGTAAACTATTTTCTTAATAACAGTAATGAGAAGCACTTGTGGAAGATAATTTACAATCTCCTATATGGAGAGTTTTATTTAAATAATTTTATAAAAATCATCGATTTCTGAAACACGAAATAGGTCAGTTATATTCGCAAAATGGAACGTAAAAAGATGGAGGCATTATCAAGCATTGTCTCTATGTTTTTGGACTCTTTTTTGCGAATGAATTGTAACGAGCTAAGCTTAAGAATTTAAAAAAAAAATAAGCAAGATTTTTTAGTCGAAAAGATTCTTTAAAAGTTTTCAGCTGTTCATATTACCTAACAATCTACCATCAGTATCGGTAGTCGGTATAAAATTGTATCTAATTGGTATCGGTAGATTTATAATAAATCTAATGATTAGAGCGGTATCGGTAGATTAAAGAAGCTGTATAACAATGAAAGTTCTTTTAAATGTCCATGACATAATTTATAAGTTGTTTGTCTTATTTGGGTTAACTGAATTAAATAAATAATAATTTTCATACATTTTTTCAAATTCAAAAATTATATAACTTATTTTCTTCCTCCAAAGAGAAACATCAAACTAAGATATGTTAAATTTAAACAAAACCAGGACATTGTACGATTATTATTATATGAGCCGTTGGTTTGTCACAATTATGGCACATTGGAGCTGCCAATCTATCTCCAATGGAACGCCGGTCTCCGTTATGTCAATAATGTCCTATAAGCTTTCAAAAAACAGGTTCTTGGATTCATAAAAGTATCGCAATTTTGATTTTCAAATCAATTTGTATCCAGTCTTATTACGCGTAATCCCTAGTTACGTGTTGTAACTGTAACTGAGTCTAACGCATAGGTACAGGATTAGTATTTCAACAAGAAATCAAGAGGTTTAAGTTATTTAACTATTGATCTCAATATATTAAATTGGATGAAATTATGAATCTCAATTGTGTATGTACATGATTTTTGTACACTTATCAATTAAAAAGAAATGTCAAAATTCAAAAGCTTACTCATTGCATCATAAGATGTATTCATAGTTGTTTGAGAAGAAATATTGATTTAAAAAGGCATCATTATTATACAACAAAAAAGATAAACTGAGTGTGTAATTTTATTAATTAAAAACATTAAGGAATACTAGAATCTGAAATTAAACGTGTTCTTTATCAACTTGTCCATACTAGATCTTTATCTAGATAAGAATTCTGTAATATTTAATATAGACGGGATGAGAAGTGAGGCAAAATACTCTCTCCCTTCTCTTTCTATCCAGGTAACACTAACAGCAGTTACCATAATGGTTATCGTATATTCTCATATCAAAAGATCAATTTTTGGGGGAGAGTACGCAAAAATATTTGCTTATATCTCTTAAAGTATAGCGATTTTTAGAACACCAAACATATCAAATGAAAGCTTGGTTAACCAGCTTTAATATTTTGGTATACTAAATCATGTCAATTTAATAAGTAGAGAGTTATATGTACATTAAAAAAAGCCTATCTCGCGTACAAAATGACGCATATAATGGATTATAATGCGTCAGAGACAAAGTAAAATTTTGAGAGGATACCTTGACGCAAATCTAAGAAACACATTATTTTTTATTTTTTTCATAATCGATTTCTTATAGGTCAATACAGGCTCTGAATCATATGATGTAAACTCAGATTGTACTGAATTCTGAATTGATAGAATGCAACCAAGGTCATTTTTGGATTTATCATCTAAAGTTTTACTAAACTTAAAAGTACTATTTTACTCTGAAGCGAACAAGTCATCTTCTACAGGCGAGTGAAGTTAATTGATACAAAAAAGCTATGAAATAAGCTAACAATACACACTCCATTTTTTTCTTTGTTTTTACTGAAAACTTTGTTTTATTAAAAAACATCAAACATACGTCTGGTAGTAAATTAGATTTCCTTTAAATTAATAATTATTATTGAAGTCTGTAACGTCCACCATTTTGAAGAAATTTGCGAAAAACTATATTTTTACTAAATTTTTAAAACTTTGACCTCGTTGCGCGACCTCGTAATGTTGACCGATTTGTTCAAACTTTGTATGTCGTCTTCTTTATCACCAAGAAACAGAAAATCCACTTTGTTGCTAACATTTCAAACATTTGAAAAATAAGAACAACCCTAATATATATATATATAATATATATATATATATATATATATATCTATAATATATATATATTATATATATATATATATATATATATATCTTAATAT
>CP045896.1:28663418-28686705 GCA_013387185.1 Caligus rogercresseyi | reverse complement strand
TATTGTTAACTCCTTTCAAACTCGTATATTACATCATTGTCAATGAATATTTTTAGAAGAGTGTCATGAAATACATATTAAAAAAAAAAAAGTAAATCCATATATGCTAGTAATTGGATTTTAAAAATAAAAAATGATTAAAGTATGTCCTGAAAGAAGTAAACTGTTTTTTGGAATGCAAAGGAATATCTCATTCAAACTGAACTTGGCCTAGATTAACAAATTTCTAGCAATATCTTTTTTGAGCACTTACATCGGCATATTTGATTCATTTGGTGTCCTTGCTCTCACGTCATGGAAAAACCATACTATAACTTATCGTTCGGATTACACCGAATGATTTTCTATATTTCCTTTGGCAAACTTTGGATCAAACGTGTTTTTTATTAAGTTTTTTTTAAACATGAATTTTAGGTATTTCTAGTATCCATTTTTCTACCCATCAAAAATATAGGTCTATAAAGAATAATAAAAAGCATAATTCACAATAGTTTTTGAAAAATTATTGCCACTTCACCATATGTTAATAACGTTGATCAACAAATTTGATTGAGGAAATGATATAAAAAATCCTACGAATCGAACCCTCTCCATCTGACTTCAGTTTTTTTATCTGGGGGTCCATTTTGATGTCACAGTTTTATTGTTCATTGCATCTTCATGTGAAATTTTCTCATAAGTTTATAAACAAAAACAAGTAGTAATTTGAAAATGACAATTATGTATGTTAATTTATCGATATATAGTTTTTATCAATGTAGGTTTAGATAATTGTATTTCAGGAAACGACCGGGACCTTTTTTCGCCGGGACTTAATATAAATTTTTGTTCCTTCGACATTCTGAAGTGATGACGTTTTTTTAGAAAAGAAATTCCAAAATGAGTGACGACGTTTTTTTAAGAAAAGAAGTGATGACGTTTTTTTTAGAAACGAGTATTTCGAAAAATTCCTTTCTATTTTTTTTAAAATGACAAACGAACTAAATATTTATGTCCCGGCCCGGTGTATAAAAAACTGGGACACCGGGCCGGGTACCGGTCGTTTCTGTTGTATTTATTTTTACTGAAGTCAAGTTTTTACTAATATAATGCTTAAGAGACTTTTTTTCTCATAGATTATCGTATTTTTTTACAAAGGAGAGCATCTGTTTGTCAACATTTTCGTTCTTGGACTCGGCTAGTCTCTGTTTGAATGCGTCGACAATTAATTTTTCCCTTCATTGTCCTTGGTAGCACTCTTCCATAATTGCTTAGATGGAATTATTTTATTTATTCAGCCCAGATACATTCAAGATTTACAAATGTGTCCAATTCAAATGACTATGGAGGTAATTCATCTTGACGGAACACATTTTTTACCTAAAAAGTGTTCCATATTTTTTGATTCTCCATAGGAAGCTATAAATAATGCAGTTTAAGTAACGTTTGGAGTCTTTGATATATATAAATTATATACAATATTGTCCCTCTATGTGAGAGCAGAATTTCAAATAATGTGCTTTCGCAATCCTTTGTTTTAAATCACTGACATAAATGAACAAAATGGATTATAATTTATCGAGCAAACTTTTGATTGGTCATTAATTTGTTATCGAACAATTGTAATTGTACGACAAAAAATTGCGAAATGAGCACAAAAATTTTATTCTGTTCTTAAAAAATAATACAGTAGCTTGCAGGTTTGTTCTTTTTCAATATATCTTCATGCATGTCTGGCGTCAAAATAGGAAAAACACTTTCCATAGCCTAGTAGTGTTGTCATTTTTGAAAAGAAAGAAATCTTTTGTAAAAAAGTCGTCTATTTTTTACTCGAGAGATAGAAGAAAGATTGATTTAAGTTCTTTTAAAAACGTCTACATTTCGCACAGAATGTATTTCACTAAACCATCTTAAGAAATGATCGCACAGCAACCCAACGGACTCAAAAATTGCACCCGATAGACAACACTAGCGCCCGGTCAATCCATCGTAATGAACTAGTTCCAACAAAATGTCACTTTTTAAAGAATAACTAAGATGATTATTTTGAAAAAACGAACGAAGAAAATTCAATTTTAAAATGAACGACGAACAACATTGGAAAGCGTAAAACGAACGATATTTTTTTACGAACGTCAACAAGTCTGGCCTCGAGTTCATGACAATAACTTTTACATTAAATCCAAAGACATTAACTAACTAAATATAGTACTAAGTGTTTTTCATTTAACTTGGGTTTTACAACCCGAAAACATTAACTAACTAAATGTGTTATAAATTACTTTTGTGGGTTTTTTTCACAATCGTTTGTGTTTAAATAGTCAAAACATTAACTAACTAAATGGATTAAAAAAATAAGTTGTTGTTTCCCATAATAATTTATGCTTTAAACTTCGAAAACATAAACTAACTGAATGAAATACAAAATACATTGTTTTTCATGATAATGCATGTATGTGAAATTAAAGTAACACAGTTTTGTGGTTAGGAACACCTTCCAGATCTCAAAATATTTATTTTTCGTTTTACCAGTTAGAGGTAAGAGCCTACGAGGAAATAAATTATATATAATAAAATTATGTACAATTAAAGTAGTTGTATTATTATCAGGACATGTATGTTTTAACGGTTCCCTTGATGGGCGTTCGACAGTAGGGGCAATCCTGTAGAGCAGGGGCACAGGAGGTACAGGAAATAAAATGACCGCAGGGGAGAAAGACCACTCCCATCTCGTTGTCCATGCAAATCTTACATATCCGTAGCTCCTTCAGCATACGGTTCTCGGATTCCAAATCTAGAAGAAAAAAATAAACAGATCGAAAGTTAAGACGAGTTTTATTCCTCCAGGATAAATAAAGAAAAAAAATGTGTTAACAAATAGATTCCATTGGATATTATGAGGTTTGAAGGAAATACATAACAATTAATGAAGAGACTTATGTAAATGTTATGATTAATTAACACTATAGATAACATATTTAAAGATGTTGAAAACTAAATAAAATAATGGGAGCACAATTCATGTAGAACAAATAAGTGAAAAGAAAACATTTGTAATTTATTTGAAATGCATTGTCTCTTTAATGTCTTACGAATTTAGAATATTGCAATTACGTCCAATTCATCAATTTTAACATGTTGTATGTGCGGATTTAATTTCGTATATATATTTTTAATCATTTATTCCATTACAATGTGTCCTAGTATCATTATCGCTCATGACATAACTCTTAAAAGCGAAGATTACTTTCTGATGTAATATAAATATATTGGAAAAAGGATTTTAATATACAAAAGTGGTTTCATTTTAGAGATTTTAACTGATTATTAACTATATTTTGATGTGATTTCGACATAAGTACATTTTACTTTATTAAACTCTGCCGTCCAAAATGAGTTCGAATGTGCTTTTAGCTCAAAAATATCAAATACTCCACAATAAAGAATATTCTCTAATTGTTTATATGCTAAAGTTTATTTTTTAGTTTTACATCACATAGTAGAATTGAATTTATAAATGATGCTAAAGATAAATAAATGTATAATTAAACAAAGTATGTAAATCTAAAGATCCCAGTCGATGGATTATCTGACCTGAGCCATTCAACATTGATCAACATCATTTATAATATAGCAAATTATACTCTGATCATTAGAAAGCATTATTTGATTCCTTGAAGATTCCAACACTTTCCCATAAGTATTAAAAGTAAATAAAAAATGAATCGGTTCCTTTTTCAAAAAGGTCATCTTTATAAGTTAAAAACTTTATTTTAATGTTTATTTTCATTACATTACTCTTCAAATAAATTTATTTGATTAAATGACCGTCATATTTATATTTGTTATTGTACATAGACAGTTTAACAATTTTAAATTGTTTTAAATATATGATACTTATGTTGTATATGTCTATATGTGCTATTATGACTTGGAACAATAACAATCGGGCGACTTGAGCCATGATAAAGGCCAATATTTAATCGAGTTTGTAATAAACTAATATCGACATTGGTCCCATTACATATGGGGCATCATTATCTACTCTTTGTTTGCTTCCTTACCTGAGCCAGCATCAGACTTTGCTGTATCGGAGGACTTTGGGTTTATTGAGGGTGATTCGTAGTATTGAGAGCAGGGGAGGGAGATGAAGAGGATGAAGGGCCACTCGGATTGGCTGTGGACTCCGAGGATGTGGTAGGAACTGGAAGGGGTTGCTGGGGTGTTTTGGGAGCAACCTAATAATTAAAAGAAAATAAATAAGTCTGAAGGCAAGAAGAAAAATGATAAGGCATGAATCGGACATATTATTTTAGTAAGATATGTACTATAATTCAAAGTATGTCTGCCGGATACAAGAACATAGTTAAGTCCATTTTATTGACCAGAAGTTCCATGGATTAATAATACTAATTATTAAGAGTTTATTCATAACTAATTTTAACTAACCAAATATGCAAATATATATTTTCGATATATTTTTAGTTTTTCTTAACAAAAAGATATAATTCAAGAAGGAGGGTTTGGCTCCTTTCAGGAGGGAATGGTCAAATTTGATAGGAACTCATTGGAAAAAAGTATCCTTATAGACTAATAATAGTAATGCAATCATAATTATTCATATCCACAGTTCATGATTGTTCGGACTTATGAGATGGGAGATTGATCCTTGAAAGGTTTCTGGGTATTATGCTATTTATATCAAAACGAGGGATATCTTCATTCCATTGAATCAAAACAACAACAACAACTAACTTACAGCTTCATTTGTGAAGAGGAATTATTAACTCCAAATGTGGCATTCATGAGTTGTTCGGAGGATGAGAACCCCGTGCCTGTCTCTGAAATCTTTTTCTTGAGGGCAGACTTGATTTTCTGGGGATCAATTCCCAGGGATAGGAGTTCCTCAACGATCCCTGAGGACATCATGGTGGTCACTTGTTCCGGATCGTCCGTGAGGCAGAAGATCCTCCTCCTGTCGCATCCCCACCTCCTTGTTGCTCCTCTGTTGGCTTTTTGAGCTTGCACTCCTTGATGAAGTCATCTCCCTGATGAGCCTCACGAAACCGCAGCCAGAGAACCATCGGGCGTGCTCCGTCCAGGGGTCGTCCTCCGGGGTCCAGTTTCGGAGGCCGCCGTCGCAGGAGAAACACTTGACTTGGTCGCTGAGGCCGATGTAGTAGAAACCAGACTCGGCCAGCTCTTTCGGCCGGGGAATGAGGGAGGGCGGCCATTCCGCAAAGGTTCGGAGCCGAGACTCTACCGTGGAGTACTTGGGATGGGCGGGTCCGGAGTGCTTGATGATCCCAATGGACTCCTCAGAGGCAGACTTGGGGCCTTCCTTTAGCTTCAGGACTTTCATGGAGTTGTTGGTACCTGTAAGATAATAGACATGGGGTCATACATGACAACGTAGAAGGCTGACACCATTTTCTGAACAAGATAAGCAAACCTTATATCTATCCCGTAAGTCCGCAATATTAAATACCTTTAAGGCCAAAAGGATAAGATATCAATGCATAACAACTAGTATCATTGTAGTGATAGTAGTATGTAGAAAAAAAAAGGTTAGGAATCCCTAAACATTAAATTGCCAAAAAAGATGGACAAGTTATAAGGCTTTCTGATCAACAAATTTAAAACAATGAAGGTAAAAATCCTTAAATATAATTATAAAGTATTCCATTTATAATGATGGACAATGATAAAGCGAAGAAAACCTTGCAAAACTATTTTCATTAATGGTAGTGTATCAAAAAGATAAACCACTTTATTGCCGAAGTTTAAAAAAAGAGGTATAAAAAGTTGAATACTAAATACTTTTTAATGCCTTAAGTTATGATTCTTACTTGTTTATATATAGAAAGAGCTGAGTTGCTGTTATACTTATATTACGATATCTGGAGACTAAAAAACCTTACTAACTTTAGACAAACCTCAGAGTGAGAGCCACAGTAAGCAATAACATGATAAAAATTATCGAATAGTCAAAGCTCCAGCACCAAATATAATGCATTAAATCGTTTCATTATTATAAATTTATTTTATGATAATATTATCACTTTACTTGACCCATTTTAACAAACAGAATAGAATAATGAAATTTGAATTATTTACATTATACGCTCATTAATATCAAGAAGTGGGCATTATATGTCTTGCAATATTTCATAAATATATTTAATGTTTGTTCTTTTATTATTTCTACCAAAAAGTTAAATATTTGTTGGATATAAATAAATTGCATAATCACAAATTCTTCGTTTAAAGTATACAAAAAGCATAACATAAATAAAATTAGTTCTACATGGAGTCATTTTTATCTTTATGTTAAAACTGCTCACTTTTTATATGAACTTGTGTCATGTCATAATGAGCATTATAAAGCTCATAGACATGGCAGAGATCCATTTGACCTCAAATTATGTAATGTAGAGTATACTCAATTCTCGAATGAACTAATTATAATGTTATAATTTTTAATCATATTCAAACAAAACTTAATATAATTCCATCGAATTAAAAATATAAATTGAAATCAAGATTTAACGAACTATAATCCTATTAAATAATGCCATGAATAAAGTTGCATTAAAAAGAGCCTCTCTTACCGCAGTAGTGTCGGTTTGGATCCACCCGGGGGTTGTTGCTTCGAATTCCCACTTCGTCGAATCCAGCTGCGGATCCGAGAGAGGCGGAGGAGTTGAAAAAGTCTGTGGCGGATGGTGAAGAGGAGAAGGGCCTCCGACTAATGGGAATGTTCCCCACGTCCAGTCCTCGGACAAAGGGGCAATGTGAAAAGAGATTTCGGTGTTCTTCCTCAGGGTCATCATCCTGGTCCCAGTCCCCGACGTACTCCCCGCAAAAACACACAGCGCACACAGTCACCCCGGCCGCAGTAGACAAACCCGGAGCGGGCAAGCGCACGGGTTCAATGTAGCTCAGAGGCAGGACTCGAAGGTCGCCAGGCGGGCGGACTCGGACTTGAAGGACTCTGAACTCGTAGGGGAAAAGGAGCGAATGCGGAGCAACTGAGGAGGAATGTCCACTTCGTCACCTGGAATGACAATGAAAGACACGTCACGTTAGACTATTTTCATTATTTCAATTGTATAAAATTTGTGGATGGTCACTTTATTCAGAAATTGTAGGTCATTGTTGGCAAAATAAATGTGGATACATAAATCAAAGTGAAAAGTAATTGTCATTTTTTTTGAGAAAATGATAGCTAACATGGAAATGGTAGGCGTTTTGGTATTTGTTAAATGTAGACAATTAAAACTATTTTTTGAATAGGCAGGCATTCCAGGGGCCCTATTTTTTTTTTTTAACGTTGACACCTATTTAGATATTTGATTGTTTTCTAAGAAAAGAAAGAGGTAATAATAAACATTGATATTAAATTATTGATAATTCTGAGGTCTACACATGGACACAATATAAATGGATGGATGGTAAAGAAGGAGCGATTTAATTTCATGCATCCTTGATTGAGATATTACAACAAACGCAAGGAAGTCATTATTTTCAGTGTTAACAGTCAAATTTAATCGTTTGAATAAGGATTGAAAGGCAGCAAATACTAGAAGCCGTAACGGCTATGTATCTGACAAGACATTGTCCTCCTATTTGAACACTTTTTCCATTTTCCTTCCATTTCAAATTATATTAAGGCTTTATCAGTAGTCAAATTTAATACATATCATGTATGAAAAGAAGAAAAAATATTGTCAAATATTTTCTTTTAATATATTTACACAACACTAAGAACCTATTTTCAATACATATTTAAAAATCATGAACCCAAGCAAGGATACACCTATCCACGGTATTATTAATTGAAGTCTCATGAGATTTTATTGATATTCTCTTACTGTGAGTTGTTTCAGAGTCCGAGGCGCTGGAATTGAGGACAAGGGGTACATTATCCGAGGCGTTTAGGATGAAGGGACAATTTGGATTTGCAAAGCGGTGCTTCGCCATGACCTAGATGAAGAGAACAGAAACTTAAAACATTCATTCTAATTCCATATAAATAGTGTACATAACCCTATCATTCAAATAAGATAAGATAAAGTTCAATTCAAAAATTCAAACAAATAATAAAGATCAGTTAGATATTGATCGCTTTCGGGATCAGAGAGTATATAAGAGAGAAGTGAAAGTTTACCGCCTACATTGGTTATAAGAGTCGTAAGGCATCACTCGAGAAGGATCAATGAGCTGAAATTTTCCTCGATAGTGTTGAGATTTCTCATTATAAATGGAAAACGTTTCCTCTCATCAACTAGAACCAATATTTAATTTATTTTCCGCATGAGTGACTTTTTATATTTCCTGGATTATAGAATTATAAGTAAAACTATAGATGCAGCGTAACATAACACGAAGACAGCGTGTTAGCGTGCTGTGGAAGCATGTTTGACTATCAGTGTTTAAGGTGAAGGTTCGATTATTCCCAAGGGGGGAAGATCAATAATATTCATTAATTTAATTTAAAAGTGTCTTGAGTAGTTCGATGGACTAATGTAAATTAGTCCATCGAACCTAGGATCTTTTAATATTTAATATTGTCATCGAAAGTACAGAAAACGTTGAATTTTTTCATGTGAATAGGCAAAATATTGAATTATTAAATAATATTCCATTAATATAATTATACCAACTGTATTCACAATAATGTAATTCATAAGAATGGAAAATTCTTACAGCTCTTTGAAGGTTACTCTTACATTTTTTTATTGCTTACAGACTTAATTAAAATGATATTTTTGCCTATAAGCAAATATGTGTTATAATTATGAGTTTAATTATTTAAATAATGAAATAATTATATTCTAAAGATTTGTTTATAGAAAAAAATTAAGCACAATTATGCATAACATTATAATGTATTATATTAATGAAATACCTGTAAGATTATATCATAGTCATTTTATGTCCATATAACATATTCAGTGGATTTTATCATATGAAAAGGTCTTAGATAAAATAGGGAACATTTTATTTGTAAAACATGCTTTCAATAATATATATTTAATCAAAATATTCTGTGTAGGGTGTAACCCGATATCCTTTTATAAGTAGAAATACGCAAAGCCATTCTTGCTTTAGTTATGGAATACATATATTTAAAAAGACGATTTCTTTTAGCTCTAGAATGGCGTTGGACAACACTTTCAGTTAAACAATATATTTCAATTCAAGTCTAGTTGTCATTTACACCCAAAAAATATATAATCATATTTGGATACTAAAGGATCCCGTGTAGCCACCCTTAATTGACGGACTGCGTGCGGACCTGCCAATTATTTAACCGTTAAATCAGGAAATTGATTTAATTTTTAGATGCGTATCCGCTAATTTTTAATTGAAAATAAATATTGTTGAACGTTTTTGAAGTGTCCTTTATTAGATTTGACTGTCAGATGTTGGGCTACTTCAGTAAAAACTGAAATCGTGACGTATTATTATGTAACGGACCTTTGCTCTAGGATTTTTTCTTCTCTCTGGATCTATTCCTTGCAATAATATTTGTTAAAGGCAAATGTCGTTTAAGCAATTTGCCACAGCAATCCATCTTTTATCAAACGTCCAAAGTGAATGAAGGAGCCTTTAAAAGTTTTTAATTAATTTAGTGGTTCATATACTGAAGCCTTTCAGACTCCAGATTTGTGAACTACGCTTCCGTGACAGCACAAAAATACCACTAAATGGGTGTTGATGTATTCCTTATCCAAGGTATTATTTGTTTTGATATACGGGCAAAGCAAGCTATCTTTTGATACGATATTCCATATCAAAACGGAAATATTGATATTAATATATATCCAAAGCTATGCATTTCAATTCATTTTCCTTTAAGTTGAGAAGACAAGGTGGATTGAATAAGAGGTTCGTCTAAGACGCATCACTTACCATGAACAGAAAGTAACAATTGTTAGGCCATTTTACGCCTCCATTGCCTTTAGATCACTCAAAGCAAACCATGTACTCCATCTCAACTAACACAATTTCAAAAAGCACTTGACACATACTTCGCTCAAGCTTCATATAAGCATCGAACGTCATCAAATAGTCATCCAAAATCTGAATGGAATGACTGTTTGAAGAGGGATTAATTATATTCGACGGACAAAGGAAGATTGAGGAAAATGAAGGCAAGAGAAGGCTCCAACATCCCAATTGAGCATTTCATGGGAATCCATTTCCTTAGAGTTAAATAAGGTCTTCAACCTCAACTGACAGTCCAAAGACAGATCATTTCGGGCAGAAGGATAAAGTGTGGGACTGAATGCATGTGAAGCAAAAGAATTGGAACTGCCCTCACCCTCCTTTGAAAAGGGGAGATTCCAATCCAATGTGTATGTTCTCCATAGATCTATAAGAGTCTTCTTTTCATATTCTTCTTCTCGTCTTGTGTCCCTTCCTCCTCCTCCCTCCTCATTACCTGATCTCCGTATTCCCAGTTTGAGAGCGTGACATTGCACCAAGAGCATTGGACCTCGGAGTCTTTTCCTGTGTGAAAGAAACCAGCCTTGGCTATCTTACGGGCTTCAACCTGCAGAGAAAAGACAGAAGAATGTGAAGAAGGAAATGTCATGTTGAAGACTTCATCTCTCAGTCATGCTGCTCGGACAGAGGGCAAGTGAGGAGCTCACCTTGGCATTGCTAGGCCAGTTCTTGAAGGTGGAGAGACGGGTTTCCTCGTATCGCATGGGATTCGTCATTCTCGCATCCTGTCCTCACTGATAAGAAGCTAGAGGAAGAGGGGAAGAGGTAGAAGTAGAAGGATCCACCCACACAGAGAGCACACACGACACACAAGAAGAAAAACAACACCAACCGACTTCCCACTAGGAACGAAGAATCACAGAAGGAAGAAACTGTGCCATAACAAGGAAGGCTAGGCAATAACAAAAAAAGAGAAAGAAAGAAAGAAAGAACGAAATAATAAAAACAGATATTGTTATTTTGGATTATTCTTTCCATCCACTCCAACACTATTACTTACTCCCTTTCGCCCAATAAGGAAGTCTGACGTCAAGTATACACAAAGAGCATGTTGACAATGACGTCACATCCATGGAATGCAAGGTAGTCTACGGAGTAAAAGCAAGAATCCAACCTCTATGATAGACGCCAATGATGTCATCCAATGGCTTCTTTGTAATATAATTAATGTTTTCAGTGGTGTATAATGACATCACTGGGTGTTTCATTAGATGCATCTCCTTTCCTCAATGTTAGGGCTTGATATATTGAGGTTGATAGAATGAAGGTGGGGATTTGAATGAATCCCATGATTTGGGGAGAAGAGAAATAGGTTCGAAGTGTGACGTCAATGGTTCATGGTTTTATTGAGACGGTTATTTTCTTGCTTGGCTGTTATTTATATTGAAGGCTTTAATGGTAGAGGTACGAATGAATTCTTTAGAGGTTAATTGATTCCGCGATCTTATGATCCGATTGAAGTATATACAGGAAGGAAGATTTGTCCGAGGACATTGAAGATGGATTTATGTAGCTCCTACTTTCTCTTATCCCATATGATTCCATTTTATCATCTTTAATTAAATATAGTAGACTAAATAGGAAAAAAGTGGATGTGGGTATGATAGAGAGAATATCATATCCACTAAATCTTAAGCCGCTGACGTCATGAGTTAAATCAATGAATACATCTTCTCTCAGAATACTGTTACGCCAACATTGAATATTTTTATGGGGGTGACCGGGGATGAAAAATATAAGCAATGATACGGAACATTATGGTTTCCTTGCATATTCAACATCAAAGCATGATGATCTACACAATAACTTTTGTAACTAATCCTTTTTTTTTCAAAGGAGATAACTTAAAAGGACTGTTTTATATATTCATAGATGTCAAGCAGATTCCTCACCCAGTGTTATTCACCCTATTTCTATCATTCATCGTCTGTCTGGGTCAGCCAAGGGGCTATACAAAAAGCTTTGTCAATTCACTAAATCGGGGACGAAGAAAATGGACAGGCCCTATCCATTTCAAATTTACCTTGCATTATATTCTTAAATATTATTATTTCCCCCTCATAGATGCTATTTATAACTCATTCAAAATATATATTTGACAAGATATTATTAGAGTTTTAAAAGATAATTGCGTATTTTTTTCGTAATTAACTTTTATTTATTTCCAAGTGAATTACGCATTAACGCTTTTCGCTGATGTCGGAAAATAAATGCTCTCCGTTTGCTCCTCAAATAAATTACATTGGATGGAAGTAAATAATTGTTGTTTACAACATCGAATTCTTGGAATTCCCCTCTTTTTTCGTACCTTGATACAAATAAACACACATAATCTCAACCTGCCTCATAGAGTGAACATTGAGTGACGAAATACTGCAAGAATATAGAAACAAAGGCATTGAAAGCGTGCGGCATTCATTTTTAAAATAGTGGGAAGTGGGGAACCCCAGGTACTTAATTCGACTAAGAAGTGAAAATTATTTCCTGCCATTCATTTAGGAAGGACACAGAATCGTATTACCAAGGTTTATTTAAAAAGTTCAAGAAGGAAAAGGGAAAACCAAATAATAGAAATACAATTCATTACGGAGAAATTAAGGTTATGAAAAAAAGTTTTTCTCTGAAGAATCCTATCCATAGAGATATAAAGACATAGAGAGCTTATTGGATTCTTCAGAGAAATACGTCATATTGACCAATATAAACAAATCCTTCTATCTCTATTATAAATTTAATATGATGTAGTCATAGAGATAAAAACATATGGAGAGCTTATTCCTGTCATCTGTATTCTGTGTGTCAAAATAAACAAATTAATTTGTACTACGTCATCGTAAGCTGAGCATAGAGATATAATCTATCTCTATGATCAGCTAACGATGACGTAGAACAAATTACTTGTTTATTTTGAACACACAGAATACAGCTGAACGATGTTTCTCTGCTGTTGAAGGGAATCAGCTCTCTATATCTTTATATCTCTATGGATTTAGTACAAATCACTTTGTTTATATTGGGCACAGGCGACAGCTGAAGGGAATGGGACAATTCAGCGACGGCCGATTCAGCGCCAGCCTCAATGACTTTGATTTAAAAAAATTGAAACCCCAATACCCCATTGTTGTGGCTGGCGAAACCCGAGGACCCAAGGTGCATAAAATGGCATTTGAGGGGTTCCTTACTCGTATTTTTACAATTGGCGAAGAGTTTGAAACCCCAATACCCCATTGTTGCGGCTGGCGGAACCCGAAGGCCCAAGGTGCACAAAATGGCATTTGAGGGTTCCTTACTCGTATTTTTACAATTTGCGATGACTTTGAAACCCCAATACCCCATTGTTGCGGCTGGCGGATCTCGAAGGCCCATGGTGCAAAAAATTGCGTTTGAGGGTTTCTTTACTCGTATTTTTACCAATGTAGGTGGGTTTGAAACCCCAATACCCCGTTGTTGTTGAATACTTCTGCAAGACAATTATCTTGTGCCAGGTTTGACCAATTGTACTGCTACAAAAAACATAACTTTCTTTGAAAAAAGGTCTGATTTTTTAAAAATCAAAGTCATTGAGTCTGGCGCTGAATCGGCCGGCGCTGAATCGGCTGGTGCTGAATTGGCCGGCGCTGAATTGGCTGGTGCTGAATCGGCGGTGCTGAATCGGCGGCGCTGAGTCGGAGGCGCTGAATTGTACCGTACCCACAGTTGAACGATGTTTCTCTGCTATTGAAGGGAATAAGCTCTCTATATCTTTATATTTTTATGCCTTATATCTTTATGGTTTATCTTAATTAAACCAATGTTTATTTTTTTTTACACTAGGCATGTTCAGCAACTGTATGGGGAATATATAAAGTTAATAACGCAACCTCAACTGGTAGGTTTTCATCTTTGTTAAAAACAATTTGTTTTATTTTGACAATTTGCTTTGATAAAATTGTAATATCTCTGTGGATATACAAAAGTATTAGAGCGTTAAAAGAGTCTATCGAACCTTGGATATTTTGAATGAAGTGCACAGAAAATTTTCCTCTCGTTGTAGGCAAACATTTGTGCGCCGTTACACACTGAGTAAATTCGCTCAATTATAGTTATGTAGGGCTGGGACGATAACCGCATTACGCTATACCGCGGTATGTGACGCCTACCGCGGGTCTGAGCACGTCACCGTCATGACCGGCAAAAAAAAAATTGAAACATTGGCCTGTATATGTGGGGATGTTATATGTTTGGTGGGGGCGGGGGGTGGGGGGGGGGCGGGGGTTGGCGAGGTGCGTCGGTCATAACCAGTAGGGCCTATTCACCGTTTTCAAAACGAAACTTCAAACAACTTTGATCAAAAGATGGAGCAAACCCGACCTTAGATGTTGGGGAGCGCAATTTCCATAATCCATAATAAAATTCCATTTGCGTTTCTAGCCTTATCCTACGTTGCCTACGATCTGTGTAATGGTTTTGTACTTTTGAATTTAATATGCACACATGAAAGCATAACATACAATTCAATACATAACATAACAATTCGACTTTGCACATTTATAAAGAGTAAGCTACCTCGCATATTATTTATAATTTGGCTTTTGTCCGTTTGTGTGTTAGTTAACATTTTCAGTGCAATAGAGGTTGAAGTTCTTCTAGCTGTTGAATGTTGAAATTTAAGAATTGTTGAATGAAAAATATTCACTTTAAATGTTCCATGAGTAATTTGCACTTGTTTTGTATTGAAGATAAATAAATAATGCATATTATTTAACCCTTGTCTTGTGCCGTGTTGTGTTGGCGGGGGGCGGGGGGGGGGGGGGGATATATAAATATAGCGGTATATCGCAAAACCGCGGGAATTTGTTGGATTACCGACCGCGGTAAGAAAAATCCAAACCGGCACAGCCCTATGCATTAGGGCTGTTGGTATTTTTAAATGTTTGAAATGTTAGCACACATTGTGGATTTTCTTTCTCTTTCTATACAGGTAACAGTGGTTACAAGCGGTAATGTATATTCTCATATCAAAAGATCAATTTTTTTGGGAGAGTACGTGCAAAAAAGTACAGATTGTACTGAATTCTGAATTGATAGAATGCAACCAAGGTCATTTTTGGATTTATCATCCAAAGGTATACTAAATTAAAAATACTATTTTACTCTGAAGCGAACAAGATAAACGACAATCATTATCAATTTTTAAGCCTTTTAAAGTTAGATCAATGATAAGCTTTTTTAGCCTTATAAAGCCTTTGTGGTTGGCCATTAGACTTGTATGCATTTATGCATACAAGTCTAATGAGGACAGTCGACAATAATTGACAACAAACATTGAATTGACACCGATAAGGGACAACAAACATTGAATTGACACCGATAAGGGACAACATAATCGAAGCATTTCTTGGTATGACAGTGCACTTTATAAATAACGGGATTGTAGATAAAAAGGGGTGCGATTGCCGTGCGTGTTAAGGCGTGTTCAACTCCCAATGTTGGGGGGCCAGGTTCGAATCTCGAGAGGGGCGGTCATTTTTGGTCTGCTACCTCATTGATAAGATCCTAGGTTCGATAGACTAATTTACACGCTAGTATGCTTATTTATATCCAATCGGATGCAATTCTATCGAACCCATTAAGCACAAAAAAAAGTATTCCTTCCTTTGACACACTTTCAGATTGCTTATGATGTATTTCATAGTTCTCCACTTATTAAAGGAATACCACCGACCCTTTATAATAATCATAATTGGCAAGGGATTATTTTCTAACCACCTGACTTGGAAAGAGGAAAAACTGCTGTCGATTAGAAAACATAGAGACATATTTCTTGCATCTCTCTGGCATCTCTTTGATTATATTTCAAGTTAATCACAACCTCTCCCTTTTTTTCTATAAGAAGACTAGATTCTATTGTTATTATTATTGCTTTAATACTAGCTTTATTATGTACAAGTAGACAATCATACAGTTTCTTAACCTAAAGATCTCTTAATTTATCTCTATAGGGGTCTCTCACCATTTTCGAAGATTCATCAAAAGATCTTGAGTTGATAGGTTAGAACTGTATGATTGAGTAGTTGTACGTAGATAACCCAGATATAATGGTCCAAGACAAGAAATTTGCTAAAATAATGCAACTTTTAATTAATACATATTCCAATTAAAAGAACCGTGATTTCGTACTAACCAGTGACGTCACATTTTTAATAGCTAGGAAACATAGTTAACTTCATAAGTGGACTTTAAGAGATAAGAAATATTACTAACGGGGGGTAAATGCCCGGGGGGTGATTGGCACGGGGGGTGCTAGTCCAGGGGGTGATTGTCGGGGTGCTAGTCCGGGGGGTGATTGTCTGGGGGGTGGTTGTCCTGTTACGAAATAAACACTTATTTTTTCTACATATTGGAGGAGGATTCATTCTATTCTATTCATAGAGATTATAAAGACATAGAGGGCTTATTTATAAGTGGTTCCCAAGTGGGGGGGGGGGGGGCGGGGCGCGGGAAAAACGAATGAATGAAAATATAAATACTGTTAAGACTAAATAACACTGCTAGAAAGGACAAAAAAAAAAGTTGAGGTTTGTGTTATTACAATGTTTGAAAAAACTGCAACGGGCACTGAGAACAACATGTGTGTGTATGTTTTTTTTTTTTTTTGGGGGGGGGGGGGGCGCAAAAATTTCTTATGTACCAAAAGCAGAAAAAGTTTGGGAACCAATGGCTATTGGATTCTTCAAAGAAAACGTCATTGTGTCCAATATAAACAAATCTTTCTATCTCTATAATCAGCTTACGATGACGTAGTACAAATACTTTGTTAATGTTGGGCACAGAATACAGCTGAACGATGTGTCTGTGCTATCTATATCTTTATATCTCTATGGTCCTGATACGGAGTCGGGGGAACTTAAGCTGTTATTAATTTATAACACTATGATAATAACAACAACAGCTTTCGGGTTTCTTTCTTTACTTAACTCCAATAAAAAGTTATAAATATAGACAAAGGGAGAGGTTTGTGATTAATTTGATAATATAATGAAGATTCACTTCACTCATGCTGTTTGAACGTTTGAACATCATTCCAGAGCTATGAATATTATCATTATGTATACAAAGTCCCCTTTCTAATGGGCTTCGATCCATGTCATTTAGGAATACATTGAATAGATTCCTTATGTAAAAGAACTGGCCATCGCCTCAAAAGATATTAGCGATCCACCATCCTTCGCCGGTAGCGAAAAGTCGGCAGACATTTGTGCCAATATGTATCAGTAGATCCTCAACAAATTTATAGATCGAAGCGATATGGATAGATTACAAAATTCATAGTCATTAGTATAACGATACGATGGAAAACAAATAATCTCAATAAAGCGTTGGTATATGCCCGAAGTATTTATTCTCTAGAAATTGAGTCAGTTTTGTGATAAAATGAGCGATGAAGGGCAATTATCACTGATATATATTTTGTTAATCATTTATAACTAAGTTTAAATATATTGTTCATCGCAAGTTGCTACTGCCCTAAATGAGTAATAATAAAAAAACGCGAAATTCCAGTATTTTATATAATGGCGGAAGATCGACAGAGGGCGCTGCTAATATTTTTTTTTTTTTGATAATATTGATATGAAGAAAAATTGGTTTAAGAAGTTCTATTTCTTATTCATTTGCTTCAATGGAATTGCATCTATGCGAATATGATTAAGGATATTGAAAATACTCAATCAAACTTTCAATGAGGTTGCTCAACACAGATCTTTTCTTTTAAAATTTAAATTATATTAAAATTATAATATTTAATAATTAAATTATATCTTTATTAATTTCAATTTTATTCTTTGTGTAAATATTTATTCTTTAAATTATAATATTTAACTCTTCAATTATTATTGATTATTTTAAATAATGATATTTATTAATGTGACTCGCATATTTGGCCGCTTACGGCGCCCATATTTCGCCCTTCGGGTATGGGTAGGTTTTGGAGCTAGTTTGTGAGTGAAAAGAAAGAATATAAGAGAGGAGAGAGAAAATAATTTTCTGTTTGTGCAAACATTCCTCATCAAAAGTTTGACTTTGTACAAAGAATATGTTTTAAGTCACATGAGATGCCTTTTCTTTTTCTATTTCTCTTCTTTTTTCCTCTCTTTACCTTGAAAGTAGGTAGTAAAATCAGACAAGGTCTGATTTTTTTCCATTTCTGGTCCCATCACTTTGCAAATAGTTTTATAAGTCTGTCTTGACCCAGGATTCCATATATACCTTCAAAGTTTAAATTTGACCATAAATGTGGGAGGAGATAGCGTGCGGACATACAGACGGGCAGAGATTGGTGAATTAATATATATATTCATTAGACTATGTAACAGGATTTTACCCCTGGGCTGAAATTCCTAATTTAAGTCCCATTTTTACGTAGATTCCAAAAATACCACTCAAAATATCGTCCGAAAAAAAGGTTTGGACTTTATGACCTTTTTTTTGAAAATCATGATTTTCATCATTTTTTAATAGTTCCAGCCCAGTTATATTCGTGCAAAGTACGAATAACCCCAATGTCATAACTATATATTTTTTTACTATATCTGTGCATTTCAAATTCGTTTTTATAATGAATATATCTTTCATACTAATTGAAAAATTGTCTTTATATTTCAAAAAGTTGAGCGTATTTTAGGGTTCTCTTTAAGCGGCGATATATTTTTTGTTTCAAGTGTATTGACTATAATAAATTTGTAATATATTTTGGTATATGTCAATGCATTTCAGAACAGTTTTATAATTTCGATATCTGGGATGAAAGTAAGAAAGATCAATTTAGTATGAACACGTATTGATCATAATAAGTAACTACTTTTAGGTGATTAATAGAGGTTGCATTAAATATTATTGTTACGAAGAAAAAAAACAGGTTTGCCTTTTTTTGTAAGTTCCAATATTTGATACAATATTGGATACATTTTCCAAATCACAGTAACTCTCTAAAAAATCAAATTATTTTTGACACTTGTAAATAATTATATGTAATAAAAAGGCAAACTTTTTTTTTCTCGTAACAAATCACAATAATATTTATGCAACCTCAATGAATCCCCAAAAAGTAGTTCCTTAATATGATCAATACTTCGTCCTACTAAATTTATCTTTTCTTTACGTTCATGCCCGATATCGAAATTATAAAAACTGTTCTAAAATGCATTGAATATAACCAAAATATATTACATATTGGTTATAGTCAGTAGACTCTAAACAAAAAATATATCGCCGATTAAATAGAACACTAAAATATGGCAACTTTTGAAATATAAAGCCGATTTTTTCGATTAGTACTGAAGATATATAAATTAATAAAAACGGATTTGAAATGCACTGACATAGTAAAAAAATAATACTACTGACATTTGTGGTTATTCTTACTTTGCACTAGATAACTGGGCGTGAATAATTAAAAAATGAGAAAATCATGATTTTCAAAAAAGGCCATAAAGTCTAAACCTTTTTTCGGACGATATATTGAATTTTTGGAATCTACGTAAAAAATGGGACTTAAATTAGAAATTTCAGCCCAGGGGCAAAAAAAGACCTTAATTTTGTTACATATGTAATACATAATTTTATGCATTTTTTTTACTTTGTACATGAAATGGAACTTTAAAAATATTCATGTGATCAGAATTCACAATGGCTAAAGTATATGTGTGTTGATACGCCTCAATACGTATTCATTGCTTGTCCTGGGAATTCCTTATAGGGGTCATTATTTAAACAAGCAAATCCGCAAGGGGTTTCACATCATCATTAAACTCTCTGTGGTTTGGATCTGTGTCAAGACAATGCTTATTTTTAAAATCAGGGATTGTTCTTTTTATCCTCGTGATTTTTTCTAGAAGATTGTGCTATGGGTTGTAAGACACAGGGCATTTTGTTGCATACAACGAATCAGTAAGGAGGCCAAACATTTTTTTTCTTCAGGTTGTAACAGCATTACCCTAAAAAATTAAACTTAACTAATGAGCCTTTTTTTTCACTGAACAATGTAAATAAGAAATCTATGTATCTATATAAATATATGTACATTAGGGGTATTATAGAAACCTAATATTAAGATATCAAAATTTATCCCCCACGAAAGTTGCGTCATAAGGAATAAATGACCGTAGAAAAATGATTTTGGTTTGACCCCCCCCCCCTTAACCCCCCCCAAATTGCGTTCAAAGTTTCGTTATGAAGCAAAACTTTTTTGTTATTACTTATTTTGAAAAAATTTCGTATTTCAAAATTTAGCTATGACCAATTAATGACTTTGTTATTTTTTTGCAAATTTTTGTCAAATAATATTAGTGCCAATAAATGAACATAAGTGCTGGACGCACCAACCATTTTTAAATAACGGCTCCTACTAGGGGTCTTTTATAGTTCAAGAAGAAAAGGAAAAAGAAAACGAGGTTCATGTTGATGTTTTTAAATTATTTTTTAAATAAGTTTGCTTTTCACATCTTAATTTTCATACGTAACACCCTCACATGGTTGAGAATAAATCTATGACGTTGATTATATCCATAAGCTTCTGCAGGTAATAATATATGACGAAAAATGTATTCTCAACTGATAAAAAGAAGTTATTGTTAAAGGTAACTTGTTATTTTAAAAATATTTTTAGAACTCCACCCTGAATACATTGATCACGTATTACTAAAAAGTGGTCATAGCGAAAGATCAAGCGAAATAACTACTTTCAGTAGTCAAAGAACATTAAAGACTTGACACTTTGGTCACTGTTGTTTGTTACGGATGCAACACAATGTCAGAATATGGTAAGGAGTAATAAAAAGACTCGAGTTATGTCTTAAAAGACCACTTCAGTGGATTATTTGTCTTCTACACATAAATGAGTTACCTTTTAGAGAAGTTTTTAAACATTTAAATGGCGCACAAAAGGACCTCGGACTTATGAAGATACCATAGGAAAATTAATTAATACAAACTTTACCAAAATTCAATAAAAAGTTTTTAAATACTTGTAGGAAAGTAAAAACTTAAATCAAAGTTTACTGTATTCTTTAAGCTCAGATAAAAATATTTTATACTAATTACATTAGGAATACAAACAGGAAAATTTTCGAATTCAAGCTTTTGCTACAGGTCTCCAGGAGCATTACATGACAAAATGTCTTACCAAAGTCAACACAATTTGTGAAATGTGAGTCTCACATAAACTTGTAAAATTTATACTAATTTTTTACGCTCCTATGTGGTTTCAACCCAAGTTAAATCCTCTTTTATTGAATGCTCAAAGCATTATCAATTCGCCATAACTTTATTACAAGAGATTGATGAAAATAGAAAAGTACTCAAGAAACGCAATTAAATTAGTAAATTGACATTACAAATATGGATGTCTGTGGACTAATAAGACTATCGTTGACTACTGTGATAGAAACCATAAACCTCTGTTGTTATGCGGTGATTTCAATGCTAGGAGTACTCTATGGCGAGATATACTAATAAACTCTTGTGGAGAATATTGGATGAGTTTATGGCAACCTTTAACTTAAGCCTTCAGAATGTGGGTTGTGTGCCCACTTTTGTGGGTGGCATGGGGGAGTCAATAATTGATCTAACAATTACAAACCGCTGGAGTCATCATCTTGTTTCAGCCTGGAAAACAGATCAACAATACTCTGGTTCTGATCACAAGTTTAACACTTTTGAATTCAATGCAACTAAAATTATGTCTAGCCATATAAATATAAAAACGCGAAAAGGGCTAATTTTAACCAAGAAGTGATGAGTTTCTGAACTGATGAGGACAATTGATCTTTTAGATACAAAAAACATTGACTTAGAGGCAAACAACATTGCAACTCTACTGTAGAAGGCCCTGCGAAGCTCATGTAGTGTAAGGTCTGGCATTCTTAGGAAAGCTAACCCATGGTGGAATGACAAACTAAGAGAGCAAAGGCGTGTTGTCCAATACCTTCATCGTAAAAAGCGAATGTCTGAATATAAAGCTGAGAAACAAATTTACAGGTCCATGATAATCAAGGCCAAGCAGGAAGCCTTTCGTAAATGGGTCAGTACTCTTGAAGGTCCTAAAGATATATCCAGGCTTATGAAAACACGTGCTAACCATACAAATGTATGTGTTGGCATAAGGAGATCTGTGAGTGAAAAAAGAGAGCCTAAAACTCCTTCTCAGGGTATTTTCCAGGGTCAGCTGAGCATGTACAGGATTATGACACTGATCATGTGTTATCTGAGGAACAAGCACCGTATACAAAACACTTTAGTACTGAACTTGTGAGAAGTGCTAATAAATACGCTGAAGTCATATAAAAAGGCTGGTATGGATGATATTCCAACCATAGCCTATACAAATTTACCTGACTACATGATAGAGCGTTTGACAGACCTTTACAATGCAGTATACAGTACTGGATACACCCCAAGACCTGGAGGGAAGCTAAAGTGATCTTCATTCCAAAACAAGGGAAAAAGACTATCCATACTCCAAGATCTTATCGCCCTATACGCTTACAAATGTGGCTTTAAAAACTTAGAACGTATGGTTCTATGGAAATACATGCAAAATGTGATATGGTTTTGCCAAACAATATGCATTCACAAAGGGCAAATCAACTCACACAGCTATTAGTGAATTAGTGGGCTGCTGTGAAAAGTAGTTTCCATAGAAGGAAGAGCTTAGTAGTTTTCTTGATCTTGAGGTGCTTTCAATAGAGTTCACTTCAACCGTATCATTGATGCCATGCGCAGGATGGTGTTATGAAACCACAACTCGCTGGTATAGTAATCTTCTAATAAGTCGACTGTTTTGCCAAACTTGGAATGTCAATTGAAGGATATTATTTAGATACCAAAATATTAAAGCTGGTGTACCAAGTTTCATTTGATATGTTTGGTGTTCAAAAAATCGCTATAACTTTAAGAGATATAAGCAAATACATTTTTTGCACGTACTCTCCCAAAAAAATTGATCCTTTGATATGAGAATTACAACTTACCACTTGGTAACGGCTGTTAGTGTTACCTGGTAGAAAGAGAAGGGAGAGAGATTTTGCCTCTCTTCTCTCCCTTCTTTTTTTCTTTATCTTTCTATCCAGGTAACACTAACAGCAGTTACCAAATGGTATTGTATATTCTCATATCAAAGGATCAATTTTTTTTGGGAGAGTACGTGTAAAAAGTATTTGCTTATATCTCTTAAAGTATAGCGATTTTTGAACACCAAACATATCAAAGAAAGCTTGGTACACCAGCTTAAATATTTGGTATACTAAATCATATCAAT
>CP045896.1:28642821-28663318 GCA_013387185.1 Caligus rogercresseyi | reverse complement strand
TATTATTATTATTCTTTATTTCCTTTATATATATCCTTTTCAACATTTTTCATCGACAATGGACTTTTATTGTTGTAATAAAGAGGACTAAATGCCTTATAAAATTTTTAATATACTTTGTATATTGAATTATAATATTTTTACAGATTAACGACACATCATTCGTGAGTACATGATAACAAAATTCTTATGCGGTCTGGCGGGCTGAGAAGATGTCTCAAAAAAATTCAGTGGATCATTTGGACGATGTATCAAGCCAATATCCTTCCGAAATTGTAGATGGCTCAGTTTAACGTTTCGATAAAAGATTCCACCACCGTTTTTGAGCTGCGAGAGGATGATATAGATGGTCGCAAATATGTACCCCACCCATTCAGGAAATCTACACTCTAATTAGTTCCTTGTTTCGTGTTTCCCGATTAAAGTAGACAATTCTATGGATATCCATTGGAGCTTCACATCATCCAAATCTTTAGCTGAATCTTACTGACCTTGTTTCTCCTATAATGTTTTGCACCTAGTAACCACGTATGGATCATGTATTATCCAGCTAAGTCTTTCATAAACCCCACCACCTGGGAACAATTTCTTTAAGCATGTTGGATAAGGATAAGATTTTCATAAACTTTAGATGTTTCTAATTGATAGTTGCCATATAATGTCAATAGTTCAGTTACTTCAACAGAGTGGAGTCTTGATGCAAGATATTAGTCGTCATTTTCTTCGTCACTATGTATATCCCGCCTACTTTTCGTTGGATATAGAACCACAAACTCGATTTCCTAATTTTAGTGTCTTCGATCTCACTATAGCACAACTGGGGCAACACGGGGGAATTTTGTTAGTGCTCTTAATCATTGACTCATAAAATTATATGAATTAATTTAAATAATAAATATATACTCAGAGAGTGTGTACCTCCGCCGATCTCAAAACATTCCCAATCAAACATTCTCCCTTCACAAGCCCGATTTTCTATCTCTAATCATTGTTTCTCTCTCTTAGCTCATTTTGCATATTAAAAGAGCACCAACGAGACGGGAAGAGAAGACGTTAAGCTACGTCATGGGTTTAACATAGTCCTGAGATGTATATGAACAATAATACGTCAATGAGTATTTTTTTTGAGTTTTTTCTTCCTACTCCCGGAATAGAGACCCCATTCATTTATTATTTTGCTCATTTGGGAGATTAAAAGCACTTAGAGATCTTAAAATTAATCACTTGTTCCTTTTGGCATTTCCAACAACTCCACAAAGTTTCATTCGAATCTGTTCAAGGATTTGAGTAATCCTTCTGACAAACAAACCAACAAACGCCAGTGAAAACAATACCCTTCGGCGGAGGTAATAAACATACTATTAACCTCCTCCTCCATTATAAAACATAATTATACTCAAATTTGTCTTTTATAGTGATACTTATATGTACATTAGGGGGTATTATAGAAACCTAAAATGAAGATATCAAAATTTAGCCCCCGCGAAAGGTTGCATCAAAGAAACTAATGATCGTAAGAAAAATGGATTTTGGTTTGACCCCCCTTACCCCCCCCCCCCAAATTGCGTTCATAAGGTTTCGTTATGAAGCAAACTTTTTTGTTATTACTTATTTGCGAAAGTTAGCTATGATCGATTTATGACCTTCTTATTTATTGTAAATTCTCGTCAAATAATATTTTGAGCCAATAAATGAACAAGTGCTGACGCACCAACCATTTTTAAGTAACAGTCCTACTAGGGGTTTTTATCGTTTCAGAAGAAAAAAAAAGAAATAGAGGGTACTCAACCTGTTGACGTTTTTAAGTTATTTTTTAAAACGTTTGCTTTTAACATCTTAATTTTCATACGTAACTCCCTCACATGGTTGATAATATAATCTATGACGAATTTCTTTTCTGATACTGTTGTGGAGGTATTTATGAAAATAGGGAAAAAGAACCTTTTCTCCCTAAACACTTAGCTATCCTGTTGCATTAGATAAAATCGCTTTATCTCAAAATATTCTCACACTCCATGACCTGATATCGGCTCCTGTCTTCAATGAGTAGGTTCGATTTCCTTTAGAACGTTCAGCACTGATTTAGTCGTCCAAGCCTTGGTTTTAAAACTTTATACCCATATGAAGAGTCCTTGGATTATATAAGAGAGCTTCTGGACAATTGGTTGGTCTTCCTCAATCATGGAAACAGAGGATTTTTCGGTCGACGGTGGTATAATGGATAGTGCCAAATTACAGCTCAGTTTCAGATTTCTGGCTCGTTTACTTAGATTTATTACCCTTGCAATAATTGTGGAGCTTATTCAACTCAATCATCATTCTTTGCTAAATGTCCTGTTGCTTATGGGTAGTCAGCGTTATTCAAAATAAATGTGTGCGAAAATGAAATAAGGACCTCAAATCTATAAGAGCCTTTATTTTGTTTGGTTTTTATAAACGTAATATAATGCCCACCCTTTCCAAAAAGCTATAGACACAGCACTTTTAAATATAAAATCGTTAGTTGCAAAAAAAAAAATACGACAAACTCTTTCATCGAATTGAGGACCTAAGGGCAATAATCATTGGAGGCCGCCGCGATACTACTAGCTCTGCAAATTAGATCCGAACGCAACATCAGATGATTGGAAATGGGCTGGAAATGTCGTTCGATTCGTACCATCGAGATCAATTCAATTTTTAAAAACAGCCAAGGAATTTTAAGAAAATATCGACATTTTTTAAGGAACAAATAAATTGTCATTTATATTTAGGTCATCACTTTTTACTGTAAATCGGAAATAAAACTTTCATTTATGTTTTTACACAAACTGTTGAAGAGAGGTTTTTTTTTGTATTTTAGTGTAGTATGTATTATACTGTATGTTTTGTACAAATATTGAATAAACTTCGTGACCAGAAAAAAAAAAAAAAAATTCTGCAGATCTCAAAACTTTTCTCAGAAGTAAATATGCTTCATGCATAAAATCAGAGTTGAATTGGAAGGGAGCTCATTAGATTGGTTGTGTTACGTTAAAGTAAAGGAGAAAGAAAGACAAAGTTTTCTTAAAGGAAAACTTTTTGAACTCTTTGCGTTGTTTATATAACTACTTTTGCTAACATAAATTATAGTCTGCAAGTAATTATACTATTTTAGTCTTTGTTGACACGAGAGGGCTCGGGAGTTAGGAGGCGTTCTGGTTAATTGTTGGGTAAATATATGTATATATATATTATATTGGGGTGATTCTTATTTCACGCTTTTAGGATTGAGAGTCGGGCTCCCCCTAGGATTTTACTTTAGTGCAGAGAGATCATCTTGTGAAAGTTTGAACTAAATCGAATAATGGGAAGAACCCCGCTCACGGGCCCAAAGTTATGTAGTAAATATGTAGTAATGTTTTTTTTCGCCATTCGATCGCCTCTTATGTCCTTAATTTCAATGTATTTTTCAAACAATTACAAATACAAAATACAGGTATGCTTGCAAGGATTCCAAATCAGTTATTTTTCATGTACATTCAAAATTCAACAAGAACTTTAAGTTTGAAATAGTCATTTTTATGGAAAATACCCCCAAAATGATCATTTTGAAACTTATATCGCGTTTGATTTTTGATGTAAATGAAAAATGAAAACGATTTGGAATACTTGCAAGCATATCTACATTTTGCGTCAAATGTTTGAAATAGCATGAAATTAAGGACATTAGAGTTCTCTCTGTAAATATAAAATATGTAACCATATTTCCCCCTTAATTCTACTTCTTATGCGTTGAGCCAGACTTTTGTGTGTTTGTGTGCGTTCTAAGTGAAGGTTACTCAACATACAGTCCATTACAAATGACATATTTTTTATTTAGAAAGAAAAGAGTACTCTTCAATAAGGCAAGCATGTATTTTCTATTTGTTTCTTATAGTTATATATAATGATTGATTAGCTTATTTATAAAGTACTATATACTTATCGATGATTAAAAGTTGTTATGTTTGTGAGCTCATGATTGGATTGACCTCATCGATACTTACTGACTATTAGGAGCTATTTTTAATAAGTAGTCTATAAATCACACTTATATGATTTAAAGAATATATACTTCGAAGGATGAAGGACATTTATTGCAGTGGGGCACCGCTCACTTTTGTGCTGTTCCGCTCACCGCTCTCATTTGGGCAACTGATCCGCTCCCGCTCATTCGCGCATTTTTTGAGTACTGCTGTTCCGCTCACTGTATTCCGCTCTTCCGCTCAGTAAGTACTAGCATTAAGTATTTTTGGGGAAATTCTTTTCTAAAAAAAAAATCTTTTTTATCCTTTTTAATAACGGAAACTTTTTTTATGTGAGCGGATGAGCGGAAGTTAATTTTAGAGGGTCCGCTCACCACATTCCGCTCACTTCTCACAAAGATGATTCGCTCTTTGCATTAGCTCACCAATTGCTCCTCCGCTCAGAGCGGAAGAGCGGAATAATGAGCGGAAGTGCCCACCTCTTATTTATTGCCTAAATCAGGTGGCACAGGCTTCGTTGTCCTTCCCACACACAAGACAGAGTAGGTAAATTGGACTATTGTAAAGATGCGCCTTAAGGCGTTCACTGGTCTATAATTATTAATGACGAAGATTTGTGTTTTGTTTATTATTAAATAATACTTCCGAGATAAGGATTTGTAATCCACAGTTAGGACACGCGGTAAATGTTTTTTTCCTTCTTAGCTAAGCAAGCGTAATTGTATTTCAAAGTTAGTATTTAAATGGACCATCTATTTTAAAGCATTGCCCTTGAGCTAGCCATAAAGCGGCAGATCTTTTTAAATGATACCTATATTTTTTGCTGAGGATTGTTTTAAAGCTTGTCTCCGACATCTTGTTTTGACAGCTAATGTTCCTCCTACCTAAGCTTATTCATTCAAAGACACCTGTCTAAGGGGGTTTTGAGACATTGAAAGCTGGACAGCTTTTTTACACTGAAATACATGAAATAGTACAAAATTAATGTTTTTTTAAGTTAGGTTTTTATTTGGCAAATATTGAGGATATATAAATCCAATTATGAGTGTGGGCTTTTATGTTGTGGAGCCAGAAATATGTATATGCGTAAGAGTCTGAATAAGTTAATGATGACCTTTTACAGGACTTATTATTTGTAATGCCTTTTTGTCCCTGGAGTCAAAAGTGGCTTAATTATTCAAAAAACTATAGGTAGCACAAAAAACCGTAGTACTAATATTAATCTGTAGTCTTAGTTCCTTTAATTCCTTATATTTATTCCGTAGCGTTTGAATATGTATAAAAAATTCTTTAAACTATAGTTGTGTAGGGACATAACTTGGGAAGTCAAACAATTCACACTACAATAATTTGTAAGAATACACAGGATATGTCCGTTCGGTTGTGTCAAAATATTTAAAAATTGAGAAATAAGACATGATTTAAAGAAGTCATTCATACTAAAACGTTTACTAATGATAAGCATGATTATAGATTGTGTCAAGATATAATTTTTGTATAGCAATACGAGTTCTACCATTGATACCGAGTTTTCGTATGATATAATAAACCATAATCAAAAGCGCCAAAATTATATTTTATTATATTTTCTCTTTAAAAGATAGCATATTGTTCCGGTTTGGACCCTGATCGCTTTAATCATAGATTTGTATACTTACAATGCTTTTTGACTCACATAAATCTAGTTTCAAGCTGTTTAACGATATAATTAACCACAAGTTAAAAAGGAGTTTTGACCTTATTAACGTTGGCCCTTTTTCCATATAAAATGTCGCATTAGTCGCATGTTTTCTATTTTTGCTTGTCTCAAGATTTCTTATATACTTTCTATGTTTTTTATCATCGTTTTATGAACCAAGTCCACATTTTATTTGTTAGCTTACCCCATAGAGATATAAAGTACAGAGAGCGTATTCCTTCAATAGCAGAGAAACAACGTTCAGCTGTATTCTGTATGTTCAATATAAACAAAGTAATTTGACCTACGTCATCGTATGCTGATCATAGAGATAGAATATATCCCTATGATCAGCTTACGATGACGTAGGTCAAATTACTTTGTTTATTTTGAACACACACAGAAAACAGAACGCTGTTTCTCTGCTATTGAAGGGAATACGCTCTCTTTATCTTTATATCTCTATGGCCCCCCCCTTTTATATGAAAACCTCACAGCTGTTGGATGGGTTTTGTTTAGCTTCAATTGTGCTGATTGTGTGACATATTTATATTACATCTTACTATTAATATCTTATTATGATTACATCTTGACAAAAATTAAGTTTAAGTTTTTTTTGTATATATAAATCACTTTTTCCTCATTCTTATGTACTTAGGCCTCATACATAAAATCTTACTCTCGAAGAGTCTCCTTGATCTTTTTAGAAAGAAAAAAAAGTCTCAAGAGGATTTCATGGTCCTATAATTATATCTCAATTACAAAACATGGTTATTGCAAATAGACTTTTCATATGTATAGGTATATATGAAGCTAAGTAGACCTTACATGTACTACTAGGGGACAATAGTAGAGAAAGGCAACTTAACCAATATACCCGATTAGAACAAGGAATAATAGAGAGAGAGAGAGAGAGCCATAATTAATGATCCTAATCGGTCTCCATGTTCTCGTAGCCTTTAGAGTTCGTTACCATAGAATTTGTGTAACATAAAAAGGTTTTTAATGTGCATTACTGATATTGTACTTGGAAAAAGCCCATTAGGGTACTAATTTTAGGTCTTTAAAATGGGAAACTAATTATAACTATAATGTTTATTTATGTTTTATTGTAAAAAGCCCAATTTTCCTATTTTACTATTTATTTAAGTATGTTACACTTTTTGTCACTTAGATAAATAAAGGCCTTGCTGATGAGGAAAAAAAGAGCCTCACTTTTAAAATAAGTATATATATATAGATATATATAATGTATTATTGAAATGATATAAATTGACATCGTTACTGGTTGCTAAATGTGCAATGTGTGTTTCTACTTCTTCTCGACTCCCTCCCTTTTATTGTTAGTTCTTTTTTAGCACTCCATTTTAAATACACCCCACATATATTTCATAAAGCGTGAAAGTAAAGTAGCTCATGCAAGGAAAAAGTAAACAAAAAAAATTGGCCAAAATTTTAATTACTTTCTTTAACGTTTAGATGTCGCTAGTCCATGAAATTACGTCAACATCCTATTTAAACCCGGTTTAAAGGGATTAAGTTTGATGATTTGAAATATATCAGATAAAAAACGTCTCCAAATTTAAATAATAAAAGGACTTATTTTCAAAGAGCTCTGCATCAAAGCAGCGCCCCTTACGGACTAAAGAAGAACTAAAATTTTGGCCAATTCCCTTTCCCTATATTATGCATGCGCTACTTTACTTTAACGCTTTAATATTTAATAAAGATCTCTGTGTATTCTCTCTATCTGGACTTCTCTGTCGATACAAACTGTAACAGCCTAGTTCCTTAGAAGGGTAACGGACTTTATGGAGACAGTGGACTATATGGAGACAGCTTTGTATCCATATATTTTATGTCTCCATATAGTCAAAAAACGACTATATAACGACAGCGAATTATTTACTAAGACAACTAGTTCGAACTCTTTTTTATTGGCATGACGCATAATATTTTAAATATATTATTCAATTGATCCAAAACTTTCAAAATGTCCACCAACGTTGTTCCTATTCGTAGAAGTTATTTGTCAGGAAGTCCAATCCCTGTTATGAATTTTTCAAAGCAGCCTAAGTACAGTTTTCTCTTTCTTTCTCACTCTAAGCTGTTGTTATTCTCTTTGTTTCTTCCGTTGTCTTGCCTTGTCTTTTTTTCCTCTTCCGGTTCGAACTCCAATATTATCGTTACGTTCATCATAACTATAAAATGAGATTAAATGAGCATGCAATCAAATATGTATAGCCTTTTCAACATTATTTAAGTAAATCTAATCAAAGAAGGCTTTTGATGCCTTATTTTAACACATTTATTCCTTGTTTTGCTCAAGTGTAACAATGATCTCTCCGATCTTTGGGGTGTCCGATAGTTGGAACACATATGTCGCTAAATCTGTCTCCATATAGTCCGTGTCTCCATAAAGTCACCTACATAGGGGACTAAAGAGAAAGTATTTGATTGGCTTTTCATATAGTCCCTTGTCTGTTAAAGGTCGGAACCATTGAAAAGATGGTTTGGATGGGTGCCATCGCCAAAGACCACTTGTCTAATTTTACCTCCAGGTGGACAAGCATCGACTGAGCTAGAGCAAACAATCCTCTACTACCTTTAAGGTTCAATATGGAGTCAGTGGCATTGCGTTCTCTAATTTTTCTATGAAGAAAACGATTTCTACAACAACTTCTGCAAGATGAAAATACTGATGATAAACCCAGGGGGCATCATCGGTAAAGGCACCCTTCGGAGCGTCCATCTAGAGGACTAGGATATTTCCAGAAGTCAAAAGAACAGCTCTAAAACAATATATGCAACAAAAACTTTTTAATCATTGGAATGCTTGTCAGCCAAATTCTTCTTCCTATGATGAGTATATATTATTTATTTTCTATAATGTGAAGCCTTACTATGACTGGAATATGTTAGTAAGTTCTTGATAATATTAAGAATATGCCCACTTTCACAGTATTTTGAAATACAAAGTATGTCCATACTTCTAAGACGACTAACTTTTCGTTAGATGAGTTGAGTTTTAATGACGTCACGCCAGCAAGCCGGAAGAATTATATTTTATTCTTCTGCTAAAATCATCAAAAATCTATTGATATAGCAGATTTTGAGGCCGTGAAAAATTCTAAAAGACTACTAACGTTTCAATATTCATACCAACATGAAATAAACATACCGTGTATTCTATATATCTTTCCTATCTCAACGAAACTTAAGTCAGTATAGCCGAGTATGAAATATACAGTATCGATTGTATGTAAAATGTATAATTCTTAGTGTGTTTTTAAAAATGTTATACCCTTTGAATCAATCGACCCTGAACGATTAAACATCTAATTGAACTAATAACGTACATGCCCAACAAAGATATGGGAAATCGTTGCCATTGAATAGATTATATCACATGATATGTGAAGCCCTCTCATAGCATACCTACATACTTCTGAGTATAAAACAATTGCAACACAGTGGACTGTTGAGCATCAATTGATATTGAGGGCCTACTCGGACAGCCATTTTTAACAGACTCCCTCCCCTCTTTGCATAGCTCACATTATTTGTTAAATGTTCCCTTAAATGTCGTGAAATGGGTGGATGTGTGTGTGTGTGGTGAGGATTGGGTAGGAAACAAACGAGCCCATTTGAGGCTATTATCATTTTCTTAATGTTACAAGTCGTAAAGAAAGAGATTAGAATCATAATAATATGTAAATGTTCATAAGGGTTGGAGAGAGAGAGATAACCACAAGCTCCCCCCCTTCTACTTCATATATTTCTTCCCCACTCAAAAGGCGGGAAAACAAGCAAGGATTTAAATACTGTGTTTGGACACAAACCATTCATAGATGATACCCCCCCCCCCCCCTTTGAACATGTGTATTTACATAAACTGATAATATGAAACTAACTTCTTTAGGAACTTTTGGAACTCTTGAGGGGAATAGATAAAAAAATAAAGGAATACCTAAAGGATGTAAGACAACTGCTTTGTAGATGTGGCATGGGATGATAATATTCAAAAATCTCTTGGAACTGTCGTCGTCCGAGAGAGGAGTAAAAATACATGGGAAATAGATATGTTGAAGAGATCTTATGCTTAGAATAAATGTGTGTTTGTGTGGATTTATAATAATACTTCTTGGGTATCAAATTTGTTGGAATGTAGATTCAAAGGAGTCAAAACGTTTTCATAAAGAGGAAGCTTTCATATACCCATATATAAAGAGCAGCTCTCTATTTTATGTATGAATGATGATTCAATTAAAAAAATTACATAATAGTTTAAATCAAAGAAACAGAGAAACAAAGTGAATTTAATGAATGTAGATTCAGAAGATTTAAAACATTAAAATAATAGAGGAAAATATCATCAAAAATAGATACCCTATTGTTTTTTAATGGTTTTAATTCAGAGGGACAGAGAAATCAATATTTGTATTAGAAATACAGCAAAAGGTAGAATAATAGTGTTTGGAATGAAGGTTTTTTTTTTTTTTTTTTAAAGATTTGGATCAATATTTGTTTTCATAATCAATATTTGATATATATTTAATGCTAGTTTAAATAATATATTCGGATTAGTAGCAAAATGCAATAAATTAGTGAATATTGATTAAATAGGCATTGACACTTTTTGGAACGTAATTTAATATTTAAAAAAAATCGAAACCAATATCTATACTATTGTGCTTATATCTTAAGTTTATATCGTCGTATAAAAACTTAATCAAGAGTATTTTTATTTTTTATTTATAGTTGTCTTGTATTTTAGTGTAGTTATTTTTTACACTGTCTTATAATATTGATAGCCGAATAAAAAATTTATAACCGTAATAATAATAATAAAAATAAAAACCACCTTCCCTAAATTTTTATGAAAGTTGTGAATATTGTTTTTTTCGTTATTTGTTATATCGTTATTACTGAAATATGATACTGCATACCATTATTTGTGTTTAATTCATTTATATTTCAAAGGGCAGAGTACCTTCTTAGAAGACTAAGTTTTTAATTGTATCTTCAATATTTTAACAGTTTATCAAATAATTTCACTTTTAAAAATAATAACGTCTACATTGGTAATTTACTACCGAGATAAATTCTGACGATGTGGATATATTCTAGAAGCTACATAACGGAGAAAATGAACAAAAACAAAAAACATATCTTAAAATGAGTCATAAATCAATATCTTTTTTTAATGGAGGGAAAATGGAAGCCCATTTTTATTTGGATTTTAATTTTATTGTGATATAGCGAAACGGAAGGGAACATTTTCGCTCTTTCAATTTGGTAATCGTAGGAGTAAAAAAATTGCCAGTAGTAAACGGAATAAATAAATAAAAAGTATCAAATATAAAATAGTGAACAACGAGTTTATGAAGTGCATCTATCATTTGGTTCCGATTTTCAAAATACTAAAACTCAAGGCAACTTTGTGTCATATTTTATTTATTAAATATAATTATTTGGGTTCAATTTTATTAACCGCTGAATGGCAAATGAAATCAAATGCACAAAATATTAGGCTTAAAATTAATATTTGTATAAGAAAACTGCGATTGGTATTTCGAAATGTACGTTATATATGCCTCAAAGATTCCTTTGTAGACTATATCTCATGTCATCAGTTGTAAATTAAGCAAAACCTATAAGTAAATCAGGATATTTCCCGACTTTTGATGCAACATAATTTTAATCATAATTCCCACCAGACTATGATTCTCCGGTCAACCTATAACCTCGACTGTTTATTCGAAAGATACGGTTGTTAATGAACCAAACTCAACAGATTTCGGGGTACGTAGCACACCTCATAACCAAAGAATGGTTTTTGCAAACTTCACGCACGTGCTGCCATGAAGTTCCTTGGTTGGAACTGCACTTCAGTTTCCTTGTTCGAAAATTGCACTATTAAGAGTAATAATGATGTTAATAACAAATGACCTGCCTCGTAAGTCATGGCTACCAATGACCAAGAGGCCCTGCGTCATGGATTAATTAAAACAACATAATTTAGCAGTTAGAAGATGCATGTGCAGATGTAACCTTAATTGAAGCTAATGAATGCACAGGCCACAATTGAAATGGCCCAAGTAGATTTTCACTTGGTGGCCTGTAATTTGTACTCCTTATATGGATTGCATATAATATCTTTATAATTTGCTTAAAGTCATTGTAAACAATTAAAAAAAGAGGGCGTTAAAGGAGGATGCAAGGAAACTTATAAGCAATTGAACTCAAGGGACTTAGATACCTTTTACAGATTTAAAGGCCTTATTTTTTCTTACATAAACGATATTGCCGTATATTCCATTTTTGGTATGCTATCCTTTCATTTGTTTTTTATAAGGTACTTTGCTGGGTTTTTATGTGATTATAACTACTTTGAGCAGGAATTTCCACTACAACTATGCGTAAGTGAACAAACATCTTTGAATGGTGATGAAGTACAATCCTTTAGATCTGTGAAAATTTGTGTTTATTAATCAATACTGTCCAACGCTTGCTATACATAATTGTGCGAAGGTCATCCAAATATATATGTTGTGCCAAAGAACCATAGAGATATAAAGATATAGAGAACTTATTCCCTTCAATAGCAGAGAAACATCATTCAGCTGTCGCCTGTATCAAATTTATATCTACTACGTCATCGTAAGTTGATCTTAGAGATAGAAAGATTTGGTTATATTGGGCACAACGACGTATTTCTCTAAATAATCAAATAAGTCCTCTATGTCTATTCACTACGCAAAGAACATAGGTGACGTAATAATAACTAGAGGCATATATACACTCAGAGAGTGCAAACCTCCGCCGTCACGGGGTCCTTATGAGCCTCCGAGGTGGATTTTTCACGACTGGGGGGGCGTATAGGGACGGGGGAGGGTTCCCCTCGACGGAAATCCGAGAGGAAGACGCTCCCGGCACCCGATTTCACAGCCACAGCGACATCTATTGGCAGAGTAGGCTAACTGAAATATTTATTAGTATTTAGCTCATTTTGCATCTTAATTCTGCATCAGAGTTGCCAAAATTTAATCACTTTCCTTTGGCACTTCTAACAACTCCACAAAGTTTCATCCGAATCCGTTCGGTACTTTTTAGAGTTATCCTGCTGACAAACCAACAAACAAACCAACGCCAATGAAAACTAGAGGCATATATACACTCAGAGAGTGTGTACCTCCGCCGATCCCCACAACAGTGACATTCAAGACAAAATATTCTCCCTTTCACACTAATTATTTTATATTACTAATATTGTTTTTTCTCTGTTAGCTCATTTGCATATTAAAAAGCACTCCGAGACGGGAAGAAGATGAAGAAGTTTAAGCTACGTCAATGGGTTAACACTAGTCCTGAGATGATATATGAACAATAATACGTCAATGAATATTTTTTAGCGTTTGTTCTTTCCCACTCCCTGAATAGAGACCCCATTTCATTTAGTATTTTGCTCATTTTGCATATTAAAAAAGCACTTAGAGATGCCAAAAATTAATCACTTGTTTCTTTTGGCATTTCCAACAACTCCACAAAGTTTCATTTGAATCCGTTCAGTACTTTTTGAGTTATCCTGCTGACAAACAAATAAACAAACATCAAACCAACAAACGCCAGTGAAAACAATACCTCCTGGCGGCGGAGGTAATAATAATAATAATGCAGGATCGTCATGTGACATCTGAGCGCTCTTAGGCATTTTTCTCACCAACATACATTCGGCATTGCATGAACCAAAAAAAGGTTCCTTTTGGATCCGACACTATTTGATAATTGCTCAAAATGTGATTCATTTGGATTCAAAAAAGGTTGAATAAAGGCTCGCAAAACTTCCAAATACGTTTATAAAATCGTCAATGGTGACGACGAATCATGAATATATGCGTATGAGCACGAAACAAATGAACAATTTACCATGTTAGTCTTCTTCGCAGATACGGCAAATCCAATCAAAGGTGTTTGAGGAAGAAGTAAATTTTCACCCCTTTCTTCGACAAAATCGGTCATGTGCGATCATTTCACTGGGACATTGTATGATGATTAGTTCCTAGTGAAATGTATTTAAAAGTATGACAAGTATGTAGACCTCGAACTACTGACGGGTAATCGGAATTTTTATAATAACGCGATAGATTTTCTCTACCGATATGTTTATTATTTGATAAGACTGCTGAATACCGGTACTCATTCATGATTTCTCCCAATTGGTAGATATAAAGGTGAATGCAAACTTTTTTATTATTATAATTGCTTTTTTCAAAATGAATTTAACCTGTTTATTTAGGAGCACAAATAAATAGGAACATCTTAAATTATTTTGGCTAGAAAAGTTTTATTGTTAAGGGGTTCAATGCTGACTTGCTCTAGTGGAAATTGATGTAAGTTTTTTTTCTACAACAAGGCCTTGATTTAGTCACATAAAATAAATACTACAAGCATAATATAGAACTTTATGAGGACAACATAATAGCACATAAACAAGTGTGCTATTAAAAGTCCAAAATATTTTTTTCAAAATCTAAATTTCAACTATAATAATGGACATGAAAAGTAACTAAAAGTGTTTTTAAACAGCTTTTGGAATATTATTTTATTTATACTCATCACATGCACTCATGACCTCTTCAAAAATAATCATCTCTGGAGCTTTTAAATTTGGAATATAAACTTGAACTTTAAGTACTGCTCACATTTTTATGCAATGCGTCTTCCATGCAATATTGGCTGAAATCGCATTTACAGAGGTTTTTGAGTGAAATATTTTTGGATGATATATATATAGATTCAATAAAATTGTATTCTCTCAATGACTTGGCAAGATTATCGTCAAAAGGTATTGAATAATATGAAAAGTGGTCCGTTCTCAAAATGTTATTTGGAAGAGTAGCAATAAAGTCTATTATTAATAAGAAGTGTGTCATTATCAATATTTTGTTAAAAAATGAAGCTAATTTCAAAGTAAATAATGTTGTGAAAAGTAAAAAAAGATGAAATTCGTTATCATTTTACTTTTTTACTTGCTCATAAACGATTTTTTGAACACTGGAGAAATATCACTTTTGAATTATTATTTATATTATTATAGCTAAAACGGACCAGCAAATAGCTGATAATGGAATTAAATAAAGGATTACACACAAACACAATTCTGAAGAATATCAATATAAAATTTGGTCAACGTCCTTGAAAAGGAATATTTTTAAACAAACGACTATTATATCTAAATAATAGCCAATATAAACAAAGCAATTTGTACCACGTCATCGTAAGTTGATCACAGATATAGAGAGCTTATTGGATTATTCAAAGAAATACGTCATTGTGCCAATATAAACAAATCTTCTATATCTGTGATCAACTTACGATGACGTAGTACAAATTGCTTTGTTTATATTGGGCACAGGCAACAGCTGAACATGTGTCTCAGCTATTAAGGGAGGCTCTTTATCTTATATCTCTATGCTCACATCTCACGGGAAGAGAGAGTCCAGCCATCTCGTGGAAAAATTACTCAATAGAGATAGAAATTAAATATCTTATTTATTCTTTGTCAAGGCACTACAATCGGAAAAAATCAACATGCAAAGGGTGCAATCCATTTTTTTAAATCAAGATTCTGATATAAATAAAGTTCGCATTGACTTTTAAATCTATCGCTATCAATTGACAAAAATTAGACAATTGATATTGCGGTATTCGGTAGTTTTATAAAAGAAGAAAAATATGGATATCAGTTGAATAAACTACCGTCGGTACTTTCGATCAATCTAAATACGAGTATTGTTGTTAATTATAACTCATCGCCAATCATTAGCAATCATAATAGAACGTTAAAACGCATATAAAACAGAGATCAAACTAATACGCATGTATAACATAGATAAATCTAAAACTAATATATATGTATAACAGAGAGAAAACCAAAACGAATATTTAACAGCAATAAAATAAAAGTTATAAACCCTCACATAGAAAACAAACCAACAGCATACAAAAAGTATTAAAATGACAATGACCTTTAATGAATATTAACCAGCAGTCCAAGCTCTAATAAATTCCAATAATAATTATAATAAAATAAACTTGCATTCTTGTATAAAGCATAGTAAACATTTAGTTAAAAAGTATTGTTTTATTATAATGGATACTAAAATATATACAATTATATTACGAAAATATTTTAGAAACCATCCAAATATATTCATTATTATATTCTACTACAGAGGGTATCAATTTTTTTTGATAAATATTGTGCTTATTACTCATCATTTTCTGAATCATTAAATCAAATATTTTTTGGTTTAAAAATTTGTAAAATCATTGATCAGAGGAATTTGAATGTCTTTTAATTACTAGGTTTTTTGTATCAATTCCAATTTATATAATATGGATTTCAAAAGATATGGAATATATTTTTTCTCTTTTGTGTGCCGTTGTCCATTAGAATACATCATGTACTCCGAATAGATCATTGTGTTCATTAAATTGATATATATTTTTATTGAAATCTTAGAAAATAGCAAAGCTCATTGAGTGAAGTGGTAACCGGACTTTATGGAGACAGTGGACTATATGGAGACAGCTTTGTATCCATATATTTTATGTCTCCATATAGTCCAAAAACGGACTATATAACGACAGCGAATTGTTTACTAAGACAACTAGTTCGAACTCTTTTTATATTAAAAATTTATATTTTAAATATATTATTCAATTGATCCAATACGTTCAAAATGTAATTGAGCAATTCCCAAGATTCGTTGGACTCCGTACTTGTTCCTCCAGCACAATTTCGCGATCCTCTACTTCTTGATAGACCTACAGCTCCAATTATACCAGTTGAATATACAACTGGGAAGAAAGGGTCTACAAATGTTATAGTTGGAGGCCATAGGTACTCTAAGGACAAATCACGGAGCAATAAATCTTATTGGAAATGTACCCTTTACCACCAAGGGTGCAGGGCACGCCTGACTTTAGTCGGTGGCATCCCAACAAATAACCCCATTCATAGTCACGGAGACCAGGAATCCGAAATAGAAGTGCATAGGAGGAAGAAGTCACTGAAAGTAAACGCCATCTCCACCCACATGACAACCAAACTTCTTCAAGCCACAGCAGTTGCCGGACTCGACCATGAGACAAATTCAAAGCTAAACTGTGATGTCTCCTCATTAGGAAGAATGGTTCGTCGCGTTCGACAGAAAGAACAAAAGCATCCGGATAATCCATTATCCTTGGAGATTTTACTTATTCCTCCTTCATATTTTAAGACCCATGCTGGAGATAACCTTCTCCTATGAGACTCCAACTATAGTACTGCCCTCCGTCGATCCCTTCTCTTCGGAACACGCCCCAATCTCCGCCATGGTCTTGAAGAGTCTACTAACTGGATAGTAGATGGCACTTTTAAAGTTGTCCCGACTCTTTTTAAACAAATGGTGACTGTTCACGGCCTTCTTCCTCAAGGACGTTCTATTCCTGCAGCCTATGGCCTCCTTCCTGGGAAAACCCAGATACTTTGTTCCAAATTTGTTCCAACAGCTAAATTCCGAGGGACCTTTTTACCCCGAAACCATCCTAACGGACTACGATAAGAGACTACAGAAGGCTATCCTCTCAATCTGGCCAATTCCTAATTACGAGGATGCTATTTCCATTTTAAACAATGTTTGTGGCGGAAGCTTTCAACATTATCTTGTCCCAGAGTATCGTGTCCTGCACTCTGATATACGGACTGCCTTCCAAATGATATGTGCCCTTCCCTTTGTTCCCTCTGATGAAGTGGATCGAGCTTGGAGGTTTTTTAAGCCAACATTCCTTTAGATATGGAAGTCTTTGTTCGATATTTCGAAGATACATGGATTGGGACATCTTCCGTCATACCCCCTTTAGCCAGCAATCCTGGAACCAATCCAATAGCAGGAATATGTTGGGCTAGATCTAGGTACAGATGAGGGGACCGAGGCACATGATGTAACGACTTATTAATTGAAGGAAAACACCTCCTTTCTATTTGAAGTCCACCAACGTTGTTCCGATTCGTGGAAGTTATTCGTCAGGAAGTCCAATCCCTGTTATGAAGTTTTTCAAAGCAGCCCTAAGTACGTTATCTCTTTCTTTCTCACTCTAACCTGTTGTTATTCTCTTTGTTTCTTTCCGTTGTCTTGCCTTGCTTTTATTCCTCTTCCGGTTCGAACTCCCAATACTATCATTACGTTCATCATAACTATAAAATGAGATTAATGAGCATGCAATCAAATATGTATAGACTTTTCAACATTATTTAAGTAATGCTAATTAAAGAAGGCCTCTGATGTCTTATTTTAACACATTTTATTCCTTGTTTTGCTCAAGTGTAACAATGATCTCTCCGATATTTGGGGTGTCCGATAGTTGGAACATATATGTCGCTAAATTGTCTCCATATAGTCCGTGTCTCCATAAAGTCATTGGGGACTTTATGGAGAAAGTGATTTGATTTGCTGTCTCTATATAGTCCACTGTCTCCATAAAGTCCGGGAACCCTCTCAATAATTATATTGTTTAATCATCAATGGAGACAATTTTTTAATGAAATCTTAGAAGAAATAAAAAAAAAAATATCAGGGAGTGAGGTTGCGTGAATTTTTTATTTAATAAACTACCGAGACCATGCGAAAGTGAACAGTATTTATAAGGACACTTTTTTAGCTGGATCTGATGTTTGATTTTGATCAACCTCGGATCAAGATTCAATGAGTATATTATGAGTGAACTTCAAACATAGGATCCAAAAACATCATATTCAGAGTATTTTTTTTACACTTGTATGATTAAGTATTTGAGGTTTAACCTTCTCGAATTATTGTGTAATCATTGGTTTATCGTATCGAAACCATTTTCACTATTTGATTGTCTTCTTAGGCTAATTGAAGAGAAATATATGAATATAGCAGAATAGCATTACTTTTATTCATCAAAAATATGAAGAAGAGCTATGAGCTAAATATGTCGTTTTTAATATTATATAAGTTAAATGAAATATTAATCTGATGAGCAGGTTTTATTCATTTGATTGAAGATCAATAAAAGTATTGGATTTTTTCTAAATAAGTTCCTGCTTTTATTTAAAATTAATTGATTTCAGCCATTTTTTACATAAAAAGAATAAAATTAAATAAACATTCTCAGGGCTACACCCGTCAACAACTCAAGTTGTATTCTTGTTTGAGGTCATCGAACGTATACAAACATATATTATCATCACATTTGTAAGAATTTTGGTACTCCCAGGGCAAGATAGTACGCAGAGGTTGTGTGAACTTTATATTTACAGCGTCCATATTGCAACATGTTTGTTATTATTATTAGTAGTAATAAGCTATGTGACTTCATTAATTCTCATTGTTGCGTTTATTATTTTTTTAATATCTATTATTATAAGATTGTAATGATGATATATATATATATATAATGAAGTAATTAATGATCTAATTTTTGATAATTCGATCAATATCAGAATAGACAAATTTACCACCTTTGTTTGTCATTGAGTGCGAGATTAAAGGAACCGTTGAAGCCCAGTGTTCGAAAGAACTTATACAAATTATATATATATATATATTTAAATAAATATTTATTATTTAAAAGGTATAAGTATAAGCTATATGTAAAAATATGTTGGAAAATGCGTCTTTAGGGGTGCTCCCGAATTTCTCCCTCCATAAAAATTCATCGAGGTGTTCCTCGAGCGTAACACTGCTCACACGAGCCATTGATTTGAATATATAAAGAAAAATAATTAAGTAATAATTAAATGCAATATAGTTTCTTTATTACCTCCTCTTTGCATTTTTTTCAGTAGCACTCAACATGGTTCGTATGAGCACCGCTTATGGGATCCACAAAATTTGTAGAGTGATTTACCACCTCGTGCTGGTATTGAGGGTTTATAGGTAATTGAGGGATTTATTATAGGCAGCCTATCCATCGCTGTGTATAACAGAACCCGGCTCAATTTTTTCCATGATGATGGGAAGGAGGGTGCCTGCCTTTCGATGAGGCCCGGCAGCAGGCTCAGGCTTTTTTTTTTTTTTTTTGGGGGGGGGGGGGCTACAGTTGTTATGAGGGGGAACAATTGGCCAGGCTTGTGAGCGTTCAGCTTTTTTTTTGCTTTCAGCGTTCCGTTCAGCGTTAAAAAAAATAGCGTTCCGTTCAATGTTTTTGCGTTCAGTAAGATCTCTAAATATAATTATCAAATATTTTTACTTATGAAAAACATTTCTGATTTTTTAAATATAACTTTTATAATGTCTATAACACTGGGCTTCAACGGTTCCTTTAATCTCGCACTCAATGAGCAACAAAGGTGGTAAATTTATCTATTCTGATATTGATTGAATTATCAAAAATCATTCGATCATTCATTACTTCATTATATATATATCATCATTACAATCTTATAATAATAGATATTAAAAAAATAATAAACGCAACAATAGGAATCAATGAAGTCACATAACTTATTACTACTAATAATAACAAACATGTTGCAATATGGACGTTGTAAATATAAAGTTCACACAACCTCTGCGTACTATCTTGCCCTGGGAGTACCAGAATTTTCTGTATTCGAATATATACATTTATAATCATGATCACAAGCATTAAGCAAACAAAAACAACCTCTTGAATTAAAAAAAGATAAGGTCCTTTGGACGTATTATTATTATTATTTGAAGGCGATATATAATATATTATGGACATTTGCATGTATGATCTAAATACGTAATATATATATATATATATATATATATATATATATAGATATATATAT
>CP045896.1:28619658-28642721 GCA_013387185.1 Caligus rogercresseyi | reverse complement strand
GTTTATTTTGTTTGTCAGCAGGGTAACTCAAAAAGTACTGAAGGATTCAAATGAAACTTTGTGGAGTTGTTGGGAAATGCAAAAGAAACAAAGTGATTAAATCTTGGCATCTCTAATGCTTTTTAATATGCAAAATGAGCAAAATACTAAGGAAATGGTGGTCTCTATTCAGGGAGTGGGAAAGAACAACGCTAAAAAATATTCATTGACGTATTATTGTTCATATATCACTCAGGACTATGTTAACCCAGTGACGTAGCTTAAACTTCTTCCTCTTCCCGTCTCTGAGTGCTTTTTTAATATGCAAAATGAGCTAAACAGAGAGGAAACAATGATTAGAGATAGAAAATCGGGCGTGTGAAAGGGAGAATGTTTTGAATGGGAATGTTGTGGGGATCGGCGGAGGTACACACTCTCTGAGTGTATATATGCCTCTAGTTTTCATTGGCGGTGGTTTGTTTGTTGTTTGTCAGCAGGATAACTCAAAAAGTACCGAACGGATTCGGATGAAACTTTGTGGAGTTGGTAGAGTGCAAAAGAACCAGTGATTAAATTTTGGCAACTCTGAGTGCAGAATTAAGATGCAAAATGAGCTAAATACTAATAAATATTTCAGTTAGCCTACTCTGCCATAGATGTCGCTGTGCTGTGAAATCGGGTGCCGGGAGCGTCTTCCTCTCGGAATTTCCGTCGAGGGGAACCCTCCCCCGTCCCTCTACGCCCCACCAGTCGTGAAAAATCCACCTCGGAAGGCTCATAAGGACCCCGTGACGGCGGAGGTTTGCACTCTCTGAGTGTATATATGCTCTAGTTATTATTACGTCACCTATGTTCTTTGCGTAGTGATATAGACATAGAGGACTTCATTGGATTTTAGAGAAATACGTCGTTGTGCCCATATAACCAAATCTTTTATCTCTAAGATCACCTTATGATGACGTAGTAGATATATAAAAATTTGATACAGGCGACAGCTGAATGATGTTTCTCTGCTATTGAAGGGAATAAGCTCTCTATATCTTATATCGCTATGGTTCTTTGGCAAAACATAATATTTGGATGACCTTTCGACACATTATGTTAGCAAGCGTTGGACAGTATTGAATTAAATAAACACAAATTTTCACCGATCCCTAAAGGATTGTACTTATCACCATTCAAAGCTGTTGTTCACTTAGCATAGTTGTAGTGGAAATTCCTGCTCAAAGTAGTTATAATCACATAAAAACCAGCAAAGCATTATAAAAAACACAATGAAAGGATAGCATACCAAAAAATTGAATATACGGCAAATATGTTTATGTAAGAAAAATAAGGCCTTTAAATCTGTAAAAGGTATCTAGTCCCTGAGTTCAATTGCTTCTAAGTTTCCTTGCATCCTCCTAAACGCCCTCTTTTTTTAATTGTTTACAATGACTTTAAGCAAATTATAAAGATATTATATGCAATCCATATAAGGTACAAATTACAGGCCACCAAGTGAAAATCTACTTGGGCCATTTCAATTGTGGCCTGTGCATTCATTAGCTTCAATTAAGGTTACATCTGCACATGCATCTTCTAACTGCTAAAGTATGTTGTTTTAATTAATCCATGACGCAGGGCCTCTTGGTCATTGGTAGCCATGACTTACGAGGCAGGTCATTTGTTATTAACATCATTATTACTCTTATAGTGCAATTTTCGCACAAGGAAACTGAAGTGCAGTCCAACCAAGGAACTTCATGGCAGCACGTGCGTGAAGTTTGCAAAACCATTCTTTGGTTATGAGGTGTGCTACGTACCCCGAAATCTGTTGAGTTTGGTTCATTAACACCGTAATCTTTCGAATAAACAGTCGAGGTTATAGGTTGGCCGGAGAATCATAGTCTGTGGGAATTATGATTAAAATTATGTTGCATCAAAAGTCGGGAAATATCATTATTTGTTAAGGTTTAGCTTAATTTACAACTGATGACGTGAGTATATAGTCTACAAAGGAATCTTGAGGCATATATAACGTAATTTCGAAATACCAATCGCAGTTTTGTTATACAAATATTAATTTTAAGCCTAATATTGGTGCATTTGATTTCATTTGCCATTCAGCGTTAATAAAATTGAACCCAAATAATTATATTTAATAAATAAAATATGACACAAAGTTGCCTTGAGTTTTAGTATTTTGAAAATCGGAACAAATGATAGATGCACTTCATAAACTCATGTTCACTATTGTATATTTGATACTTTTTATTATTTATTCCTGTTTACTACTGGCAATTTTGTTACTCCTACGATTACAAAATTGAAAGAGCGAAAATTTCCCTTCCGTTTTCGCTATATCACAATAAATTAAAATCCAAATAAAAATGGGCTTCCATTTTCCCCCATTAAAAAAGATATTGATTTATGACTCATTTTAAGATATGTTTTTTGTTTTGTTTCATTTTCTCCGTTATGTAGCTTCTAGAATATATCCACATCGTCAGAATTTATCTCGGTAGTAAATTACCAATGTAGACGTTATATTTTTAAAAGTGAAATTATTTGATAAACTGTTAAAATATTGAAGATACATTTAAAAACTTAGTCTTCTAAGAAGGTACTCGCCCTTGAAATATAAATGAATTAAAAGGGAGGCTCGAAGCCCGTGTTTAAGGCGTGTTCAAACTCTCAATGTTGGGGGCGCAGGTTCGAATCCCGAGGGGGATGGTCATGGTCTACCTCATTGATAAGCTCTAGGTTCGCTAGACTAATTATATGCTATAATGCTTATTAGATCCTATCAGATGCAATTCATCGAACCATTAGGCAAAAAAAAAAAAAAAAAAAAATGAATAAACACAAATATGGTATGCAGTATCATATTCAGTAATAACGATATACAAAAATAAGAAAAAATAATATATTCACAACTTTCATAAAATTTTGGGAAGGTGGTTTTATTTTAGGTAGTTTTTATTTTGTATTATTCGGTTATAAATTTTTATTCGGCTATCAATATTATAAGACAGTGTAAAAAATAACTACACTAAAATACAAGACAACTAAATAAAAAATAAAAATACTCTTGATTAAGTTTTTATACGACAGATATAAACTTAAGATAGAGCACAATAGTATAGATATTGGTTTCGATTTTTTTTAAATATTAAATTACGTTCCAAAAAGTGTCAATGCCTATTTAATCAATATTCACTAATTTATTGCATTTTTGCTACTAATCCGAATATATTATTTAAACTAGCATTAAATATATATCAAATATTGATTATGAAACAAAATATTGATCCAAATATTTAAAAAATGAAAAAAAAAAAACTTCATTCCAAACACTATTATTCTACCTTTTGCTGTATTTCTAATACAAATATTGATTTCTCTGTCCCTCTGAATTAAAACCATTTTAAAACAATAGTGTATCTATTTTTGATGATATTTTCCTATTATTTAATGTTTTAATCTTCTGATCTACATTCATTAAATTCACTTTGTTTCTCTGTTTCTTTGATTAAACTAATTATGTAATTTTTTTAATTGAATCATCATTCATACATAAAATAGAGAGCTGCTTTTTATATATGGGTATATTAAAGCTTCCTTCTTTTATGAAAACGTTTGACTCCTTTGAATCTACATTCCAACAAATTTGATACCCAAGAAGTATTATTATAAATCCACACAAACACACATTTATTCTAAGCATAAGATCTCTTCAACATATCTATTTCCCATGTTATTTTTACTCCTCTCCTCGGACGACGACAGTCCAAGAGATTTCTGAATATTATCATCCCATGCCACATCTACAAAGCAGTTGTCTTACATCCTTTAGGTATTCCTTTATTTTTTTATCTTATTCCCCTCAGAGTTCCAAAGTTCCTAAAGAAGTTAGTTTCATATTATCAGTTTATGTAAATACACATGTTCAAAGGGGGGGGGGGGGGTATCATCTATGAATGGTTTGTGTCCAAACACAGTATTTAAATCCTTGCTTGTTTTTCCCGCCTTGAGTGGGAAAGAAATATATGAAGTAGAAGGGGGGGAGCTTGTGGTTATCTCTCTCTCTCCAACCCTTATGAACATTTACATATTATTATGATTCTAATCTCTTTCTTTACGACTTGTAACATTAAGAAAATGATAATAGCCTCAATGGGCTCGTTTGTTTTCCTACCCAATCCTCAACACACACACACACACATCCACATTTCACGACATTTAAGGGAACATTTAACAAATAATGTGAGCTATGCAAAGAGGGGAGGGAGTCTGTTAAAAATGGCTGTCCGAGTAGGCCCCATATCAATTGATGCTCAACAGTCCACTGTGTTGCAATTGTTTTATACTCAGAATATGTAGGTATGCTATGAGAGGGCTTCACATATCATGTGATATAATCTATTCAATTGCAACGATTTCCAATATCTTTGTTGGGCATGTACGTTATTAGTTCAATTAGATGTTTAATCGTTCAGGGTCGATGATTCAAGGGGTATAACATTTTTAAAACACTCTAAGAATTATACAGTTTTACATACAATCGATACTGTTTCATACTCGGCTATACTGACTTAAGTTTCGTTGAGATAGGAAAGATATATAGAATACACGTATGTTTATTTCATGTTGGTATGAATATTGAAACGTTAGTAGTCTTATTAGAATTTTTCACGGCCTCAAAAATCTGCTATATCAATAGATTTTTGATGATTTTAGCAGAAGATAAAATATAATTCTTCCGGCTTGCTGGCGTGACGTCATTAAAACTCAACTCATCTAACGAAAAGTTAGTCGTCTTAGAAGTATGGACATACTTTGTATTTCAAAATACTGTGAAAGTGGGCATATTCTTAATATTATCAAGAACTTACTAACATATTCCAGTCATAGTAAGGCTTCACATTATAGAAATAAATAATATACTCATCATAGGAAGAAGAATTTGGCTGACAAGCATTCCAATGATTAAAAGTTTTTGTTGCATATATTGTTTTAGAGCTGTTCTTTTGACTTCTGGAAATATCCTGTCCTCTAGATGGACGCTCCGAAGGGTGCCTTTACCGATGATGCCCCCTGGGTTTATCATCAGTATTTTCATCTTGCAGAAGTTGTTGTAGAATCGTTTCTTCATAGAAAAATTAGAGAACGCATGCCACTGACTCCATATTGAACCTTAAAGGTAGTAGAGGATTGTTTGCTCTAGCTCAGTCGATGCTTGTCAACCTGGAGGTAAATTAGACAAGTGGTCTTTGGCGATGGCACCCATCCAAACCATCTTTTCAATTATTGTCCGTACCTCAAACAGATCAACACTGTTGAAAAGCCATACTTACTTACCTTTGTTCTCCTATGTAGGTGCCTGGCTTCACTGAAAAACATTTCAATAACAGTATATTAAATCAACATTTTTTAAGAGACTTTCTTTACGACATTGTTATATAAGCTAAGCATTCATTTTTTGGAGAATAATAACGTTTACACATTAATTAAAATCAATAATGAATAAATATTCATTTTTTAATTTTGTTCGTGATACACAAGGAATGTGTGGAGCGTAAAAAATACTATCGTATATTTACAAAGAAAGGAAAATATACGAAGAAACAAAAAAATATTTGCGATAAGAAGTGAGTGAAAAATTATAAGGTTTAAAGTAGTTTGTCTTTTTGATTCAAAATTGTATTTCAAAAAGATCTTATCAATATTGTTTATCAAGAGCCTAAAATGTATTAAATACAATATAAAAATAATGAGATAGGAATGTTTACGAATAAATACTTAACTATTATGGTTTAAACTACTCTACCTAACAACAAGGCTCCAATAAACAACGATAGAATCCTGTTTATGCGATGCAGCTTAATACATTTCCAAAATGACGTGTGTAAGGACGTGCCTAATTATAATTATAGTATATAGGAGGCTATATTATTTCTGGCCAAGCCACATTACCTATTGCCCGGTGCAATTTGACATTCTATTGGGAGTTTGACATCTTGTAGCTAATATTGTACAGTAATCTTTTCACGGTCGACCCTACTTGTGTTGTCATACGTATGGACCTGTCTTGTAAATATTTTCGTACTTCAAAGCATATGACCATCGGTTTCTTCTGCAAAATGTGTCAGTTCTACTTGCGAATCGTAGGGACGGACCAATTCTGAGTGGCACACACCAAGTGTTTGTCTTAAGAGAAACAAGAGGAAGACGAATCCTTGTCATTATGAAAATGCAAACAATATCAACATCGGCTTCAACCCGCACCTTTTGATGGCAAAAAACATTGAGTCATGGTCGAAATGACGTAGAGCCCGGATTTGCCACCCAATGACTTCTTTTTATTATTGCACATAATAAAAATGCGTCATCACCAAATTTCATTGTCAGTTTAAAGTTTTTAAAAGCTTATTTTGGAGGTGTCTCAATAGAGCGGAAAAGGTTTTTCTACAATTGGATGAGCGCATGCAAAAGTCCATAAAATCATGCTAAGAGACATTTGAGACTCAATAAAACCATTTTGCATATTCAATTAGGCCTATACAAACATGTCAACCGATATATAAAACTACAAGCGGCAATACCTATCACCAAAACTTTACACAGATGTACACAGATTCCAGGAATTCGATAAATCGTAACATACTTTTGTAGTGTTGTATTTAAATAAGATGATTCCTAATGCAATGGTTCCTTAAAGATATGTGTAGAGGGAAAAAACGGCCCCAACATAATAGAATATGCAATTCTTAGAAATTCAAAATTGATACCTATTTCTCGAGGTAAAATAAAATATCATAACCACATGACTACAGTGATTGATTGTGATTATAGAAGAGGGGCAAAAGATCTTCACTCCATCTGCCTTGGATCATATATTCACACTCTGTTAAACAAATAAGACTTCAAACTTTGTCCAATCAATTGCACAAGTGTTTATTCTATACAAGGATCTATCAGGATTGTACTTAAGCCACTCTAAGTGATGTACTTATTAATGTAAGTGGCATGCCAGCAGGTGTGTCGGAATATTAATACTCCCATTGATAGACTCAGAAGCCCCACTTGGGAATATTAATTGTCTTCCTAATGATGCTTGTGGGCGCAGAGGGTAGTAGTACAACTTGTTCTCTTTGGTGTGAATGCTGAGATGGATTACACTCCAATCCTCCTTTCCTTCCTCGGAGAAACAAAGAGAATCAATCACATCCCTCCTTATTCTTTTATATGCATTAAATCAAACCATATTTGCATTCTCAACCAGAGGGAAGGAAGAAGAAAACTTAAATGAATATATGTTCCTTCATAGACATAGATTAATATTTTGTGGGAGTGGATTCAATTTATCAATAAATGTTTTACAATATCAATATATATATATACTTACTTAATATCCATAAAAACGCATTCTTGTGGATTGTGATGGGGAATTCCATACGAATCATATATGCAATGCAAAATTGCTTCCTCCATGCGGATGCTCATGTTCTGTGGCAGACAACGCATCAGTTGACGAAATTGCAATTGATTTTGTAATTACGGGGGAAAATACTTTAAGTACTTTTTAGATAACTATTCTTTACATGAATGGTGTACGTTTCATGTACCTGTTAATCGCAAGGCCTTTATTAAGTAACTCATGCATATAAATAGGAGGTAACTGATAACACTATGTAACAAAATTAAGGTCTTTGTTTTGCCCCTGGGCTGAAATTTCTAAATTGAGTCCCATTTTTTACGTAGATTCCAAAATGCCACTCAAAATATCGTCCGAAAAAAGGTTTGGACTTTATGGCCTTTTTTTGAAAATCAAGATTTTCATCATTTCTAATGGTTCAGGCCCAGTTATCTTCGTGCAAAGTAAGAATAACCACAAATGTCAGTGATATTTATTTTTCTACTATATCTCTGCATTTCAAATCAGTTTTTATAATTTATATATCTTTCGTACAATTCGAAATAATCGGCTTTATATTTCAAAAAGTTGACCATATTTTAGTGTTCTATTTAAGCGGCTATATTTTTTTTGTTTCGCGTCTATTGACTATAATCAATATGTAATATATTTTGGTATATGTCCATACATTTCAGAACAGTTTTTATAATTTCGATATCTGGCATGAAAGTAAAGAAAAGATCAATTTAGTAGGACGAAGCAAACAAAGACCTTAATTTGTTACGTAGTGTAGTTCGTCCTACTAAATTGATCTTTTCTTTACTTTCATGCCAGATATCGAAATTATAAAAACTGTTCTGAAATGTATGGACATATACCAAAATATATTACATATTGATTATAGTCAATAGACGCGAAACAAAAAAATATAGCCGCTTGAATAGAACACTAAAATATGGTCAACTTTTTGAAATATAAAGCCGATTATTTCGAATTGTACGAAAGATATATAAATTATAAAAACTGATTTGAAATGCAGAGATATAGTAGAAAAATAAATACTACTGACATTTGGTGTTATTCTTACTTTGCACGAAGATAACTGGGCCTGAACCATTAGAAATGATGAAAATCCTGATTTTCAAAAAAAGGCCATAAAGTCCAAACCTTTTTTCAGACGATATTTTGAGTGGCATTTTTGGAATCTACGTAAAAAATGGGACTCAATTTAGAAATTTCAGCCCAGGGGCAAAATCCTGTTACATAGTGTAATCTTTAAAAAACATATATTGATTTGTATAAAATGAAAATGGGCGTAAAAATATAACTGAAATGGTTTTGTTAAGGGAATACCTTACCTACAGGTCTTAGAGTAAGAGAGTAAAAAAACAGCATTTTCTAAAAAGAGATTGTCGAAAACTCAAAAAAAAGTCATATAATAAAATAGCAAGTGATGAGGAAATTACATGACTTCTTGGTTATTTTTTAATGTAATAGAAATAAAATATCAATCGTGGCGGTTGAGAAGTAAACTTTATTCTTAGATATAATTTTTGTAAACAAAACAACACGAGATGATTTTCTCATAGGTTTTGCTCAGTGATATTAACGATTCTTGGGTTTGATAACCAGTATTACTTATGATTATAAATTAAACAAAGAAACACCTCACACCATAGGAAATCTTGATTATTTATTTGTTTTATTAGACCCAGTGCCTTAGAGTAGGAGAGTCTGGACGAAAGAATGATGAGTCTATTAATTTATGTTATGAAATTTGTTTTTTTGTTTTTTTTGTCAGCTTTATGTTATGATCATCAGTCTTTCGTCCAGACTCTTCTACTCTGAGCAAAGAAAATATAAAAGAACTAGAAGCGCAACGCGTCTGCCGAGGAAAAAACATGAACAACAGAAGAGAAGAAAAACTTAGTAACCATAATGAAGAATGAAACTGAGATTTTTATGTAGTACGATTTTAAAAGATTCGCTATATTTTTTTCACTATTAGTCCTATAATAATTTTTGTAAAATAGAAAATATTATTTATATCTTAGTGAAATCATGGTACAATTTTAAAGATATATAATTATTGTATACATATATTTGCATAACATGAGAAATATAGATATGATAGAACAATATGAGAATAACAATGTGATAGGTTTTAATAATATTAATGAATACTTTTACTGTCCTTTGAATAATACTGTTTTATCATGACTTTTTCTTATGTAGTCGGAGGGTAATTTATTTTCGTCACTCTTCCTTGATGATAAAGTCTTATTCGGGAATAAGTTGCTGCCAAATCTTTTATTAATTTATCACGTGATTGTTTGTTTGGGCTAACGTCTAGCATATGTTCATTAAGATCATTAAAAACCTACCGTTGTTTTTCACAAATGTTTTGCAAAACTTGGGCAGCAATATGCAAGTGAATTTATCTTTCTTTAATAAAGCAGCTTTGTCAATGATTAAAAAGTGACAAAAGACTCTTTCCGCTTCTTGACAAACAGTTATTGCATCTTGTGATGGATAAATTAGGCCTCCCACATCTTTCTTTTTAATTAAAGGATTTGCATTTCTTCTTCACTCCTCTTTCGCTTCATATGCCTTTCCCTTTTCCGTTTGGTCTGGGCAATACAAAAACAATCATGTAATCCTAGCAGTATGACTACTCCATGACGTCAGTGTAGAACGAATATATATATACATATATAATTTATATTTTATAAATATTATTGTATTTATTTATGCAAACACACACATATATATATATATAAATATATATATATTTATAGATAGATAAAGAGATTGATTTATATATATAGAGATAAATATAATCGTTCTCCAGTGAGTCATTGAGTAGTCGCACTGCTACATGTTTATTTTGTATGCCCAGACCTTATTATACAGACCTGATCTGAATATAGGAGAGTCACACTTATACTGAAAATAGTTCTTAACTCAATTTGTTACATTTTTGTGAATCTTATGAGGTCAGCTGTCTAACTCTATCAAAGGCAACACAGCCAATACTCCTTTCCAGCCTGCATTGCACTTCTAGTTCTTTTATATTTTCTTGACTCTGAGGCACTGATTAGACCCATAGCAGGCAGTGCAAGATAAAAGCTAGGTGGTGCTAGAGCACCTGCCATTTGCCCTCTGGAGAAATGTGCCCTTTTTTTAATGATGTTTTTTTGTTTATTGTTTGTTTTGTGCAACATGGAATCATGACCCATTTTTTTCGTCCGCACTCGCGCGGACGAACTATTGCGGGCGCGCTTCGCGCCCGATTAAAATGCCCTTTTAAAATCTGAGCACCACAACTCTGAATGGCTGTGCAACGACCCTGCCATAAGTCATCTCCTGCCCATAAGTACACATTGAAAAGCGAGGGATATTTTGGGCGTGTGAAAGGGAGAATGTGTGAATTGAGTTCAGGCTCTTGTTATCACTATTCTCTTTCCTCTTTGAGGAAAATCAGAGATTAAATAAAAAATATATACTTCCGTTCCGGCCGATTTTGCCTAATCCATAAATGAAATAAATATTCCTCAAAAGAGTAGAACAGTGATAACAAGAGTCTGAACTCAATTGTACCATTCACACATTCTCTCTTTCACACGCCCAAAATATCCCTCGCTTTTCAATGTCTACCCATAAGTCATTGAAGCAGATTCTCTCTTTCTCTCTGCTCATCTCTGTCGCTCTGTCTGTTTCTCTGCTCCTATCTGTCCAACTCTCCTTTTCTTTTATAAATACGTCACCAGATGAGACGACGGACGTTTTTGTCTCTTTTCTCAAAGAGACTAAGTATATATATTTGTATAGATTTAATTCCCATGTTACTAATTAAATCTTAGTTGATATCAATTAAATTGAGGTGTTAGTCATTTACTCCCTTCGTTTACAACATACAAAAAGACAGGAAATTTCGTTGTCAACTGATATTAAAATGATTGTTGATGAGTTTGCAAGAGCTATGAGTAAAGTATCCTTAATAGTAAAATCATTTTAACCTTTTCTTATTATAACTTATGTATTAATGAAAACTGAACATATCATTTTAATTTCTGAGTTATGACAAACTACCAGTCAGGCATTGGGTTCCATGATCAATCCTTTGCTGAGTTTCTAAATAACCCTGTCTAAACGTACGATTAAATTATATTTGGACCAATCCAAAGTATTTATTACTCCTAATATCAATTCCTATTTAAATATATCATTCCTAAGCCCTCCTTTATCTTTAAATCTCTTAGAAGGTGTTAACTGGATCCTTGCCATATATATATATATATATATATATATATATAGTTGGTTCAAACTGAGTCTATGCATGCTGAGCTCCATGCAATAAGATTCTTGGAACTTGTTCAAATATGAGCTTAGAGGAAGAGAACTCGCTGCTGAGTTCCGTGGATTTAAGTCTGAAATATGAGTCTTTATAATAAGTCCGTGGTGTGGATATTTAAACATGGTTCAAGGACCATGTAAATCTTGTTTCTCAATGTGCCACGACGGAAGGGCTTGGGAAGCCGGAGCTATATCTAGTGCTAATGAATTGAAAGCTTTTTAAACTACTTTTTTAACGAGTTGCGTCAATGTTAGTCCAATGTATTACAAAATATGAAGTATTTTTTATTATCCGTCCTTTTATAGCCATTCAAATATCCTTTATATGATTAACACAAGATCGTTTTTCTGGTTAATCCCTTTTCCATCCAATTTTAAACGCAATAAAGCTCATTTATATCAGAAAGAATGCAACCATAGAAAAATAGACAAAAGCATCCTTCCTACATACAATAAGAGGTGATTAATAGCTTAATCATAAAGGCAACTAATTATTTGTATGATATACATTCTTAATCACTAATCCCTCATCCAAACCGTTTCCTGTCCGCCACTACTCCCGTTGTCGTGGGTGACAAAGGTTTTATTTTAAGCTTTGATAAAAATAAAGTGTTCCCGTTGTAGATTTGATCAGCCTTTAACAGCCAATGAGTGAGTTCGGCATTGTGACAGAAGTAGCTATAGTCATAGAGAAACGCTGTAGTATTCTTAAAGAAATTGCACGCCAAAATTGTGTATTATATGTTAATTATTACTCAAATTGCCTTAAAATACCACCAGCATTTGTAAAAAATGCATTGTAACCTAGTAATACTCCAGAAAAAGTATAATTCATTATTGGCCTTGTCTAATGGTCTTTATCACTTTAGGAACTAATAAGTGAGTCCGGTATTGTGACAGAAATAACGTGAATCCATATAGAAACACGGTTGCTTTTCAAAAGAAACTGCCTTTCTAAGATTATATTAATATTTCCATTATAAACCCACATTTTTTTCAATTCATGTTCATTCTTAATAATATTCTTTTATAATTATCTAATTATTTTTTTATAGATCAAACATTGTAGGACCACGTTGTTAAAAGTTAAAGTAAATGTTGTTTAATGCATACAAATGTCGATACGGTCACTGTTCAATGTTCATGCTGCAAATAAGTATAAACAGCATATATAAATAGAATAAAACGAGAAAAGTTGTTGTCTTCTAAAAGAAACTTCAGGATAGATATTTATAATGTCACCCGTCTCAGTTGAAAAACATTGTAGGACAACATAGCCATCAGCTGTTGTGTATGGGAAATTATAAAATCCGCTTCTTTTTCTTCAAAAAAGCAAGGGAGACAAACCCCAACATTTTCTATAAATTGTTTGCAAATAGCTGTAAATCTTGCTCGCTTAGGAATATTTTAATAAGCTTAAACATGATTATAAGCGGAAAATAGTTTTTTCTTTTATATTGGTGCATATCAAGACGAAATGGATTTTAAAATGACTAAATGAAAAACAATAAGAAATAGTATCTGTAAAAGTTAATTCAATAACAACAACTGAGGCAAGCAAAGCTTTGTGCCCGCTCTAACTGGACAAAGACAATTCAGAAGACATAGTTCTGAAAATGAGCAGCTCCCAAAAGGTAAAGAAATAGTTGGTGTTGGAAACCTAGATCCTAAAATTAGAGATCCCCGTATGGAGCGACCTTATCAGACAAGATCACAATCTCATGGCAAAAGGGCTACTCCTGACACGTCATTATCGCCTGTTAAAGATAAAAATCCTCGCAAGCAGTTAAAGAGTTCAAACTGAGTTCTGGTTTCTTCGTGAACTCTGCTTTTCCCCCCTATGTGTTGGCTTGTTTGTATAATAAACTTTTATAATGATGTCTTCCTCCAAATCTTGCCCCAAGTTTACTATCCAGACAAAAATCACAGGATTCATCCAGCCTGTGGATTCTTTAAATGTTATATCTAGAATTTCTAGACCTCATATGAAAATACCCGACTATTTTTCAATCAAAACTAAGTCTGTTGTCACTCGCTCTCCGTCAAGGTCATGGGGGGTTAGGAAAATCATTTCTTTAAATGTTAGAGGAGGTAAGACTCGAAGATCTCGCCATGCTTTGACGAAACATCTCTTATCGCTTAAACCTGACGTTATTTGCCTGCAGGATGTTAAAGCGAAAGTAGCTTCTGATTGCACAAACTCCTGTCTCTATTGCCTTCCATCGCGATTTTGGGGGTTCTTCACAGGGAATGGGTACTCTAGAGGAGTACTAAACCTTGTTTCTCAAAGTTTAGATTCGTCAGCTTGCATTAAAGAGTATTCCAACCTTAGTGACTGGCATAGAGTCAATGTATCGTGTGGGGATTTTAATTTTTGTTTAATAAATGCATATGGTCCAAATGTTAAATCGTTTCCTTTTTTTCAAGCCATCATTAATGCCCATAAGTCTCATCGTTTGCCTAGTATACTCGTTGGAGATCTGAACGTGGACTTGGATAATGCCAAGGGTTATGCTAATGATCCAATCGTCCGTAAGATGGTTTTAAGCATGAACTTGGTTGATACGCTGGGGGTCATGAACCCGGAGGACTGCGTATCTTGGAGGTGAGGTAATCGCTTCTCGCGGATAGACCATGCATTTTTGTTGCCTAAAGTCTTCTCAAAAGTAAGTAGTGTACAGTATATTCCAGAACCAGCGTCCGACCACAAAATTGTAGAACTTGAATTTCACTGTAATATCTCAAAGAAAACATTTCTCCTGCCGAAATGGGTAGTCGAAAAACCCAAGTTCGTTGACTTGTTGAAGTCAACTTTGTCCCACCATTTCAATTCGTCGTATAGTGCACAAAAGATAAATTATATGCTTCAGCACTCCGTTCGTTATGCGGCCAGAACATTTCTGAAACAGCATCGAAAAGATTTCTGCTTGTTCCAAGACAGGGCCAATAAAATTTTGAGAGACGGGTCTCTCTTCTGGAGAAAACATGTATCAGATACGATAAATACGTTCAGATTGGCTGATATTGTGGATGAAGAGGCGAAATTGAAGAAAGCAAGGAGAAAAATCAACATCATCGCCTGAAGAATATGAACTTGTCTAAATCGACTCTTATTACTAAATTGAGAAAATAGAGCATCGGGGGAGAGTCCTTACAGAAGTTGAAGACATTCTGTCTTTGTTTCATGAGGACTTTCAGGCTACTGTTGCTGGAGAAATCTTTACTCGTTTACATAAAGATTTAGCCCCCTTCTTGTTATGTTTAGGAAGAGCTATGGAAAAATGTGGGAAGCTGCCTAGGCAGGTCACGAAAGGCAAGATCGTCTTGATTCCTAAAATGGAAAACGGTACTGACATAAGTCACTGGCGCCCCATTACCATACTTAATGAGTCATATCGCATCCTTGCCGGAATTGTGGCATCACATATGGAGCCAATTCTTAATAAGAAGATCGGATCGCATCAAAAGGGGTTTCTTAGGGTAGAAAACTGGCAGATATTGCAAGAAACATTCGTTGCGCAATTGAGGGCATTGAAGGAAGAAAATCTTATGGAGCCATTTTTTTTTCTTCTCTTCAGCAAGGTCTTTATTTCATTATTTAATATATACGACGTACACAATATACACATATATATATATAATAAAATTAAAAAAGGAAAATTGTGCAGTGTTGAAACAAACATAAATAAACATTGTAGTTTAAAATTATTTTCCTCTTTAAGACCTTAAAAACATCAAATTACTTAGGAAGTATAAAAGCAATACTAAAACCAAACATAACATAAAATCACAATAAACGAACAAAACGTAATATTATAGCAAGTTAATGAACAAAGACAGATAACACGCATACATAATTAAAAACGAATATAATAATCCGATTTAAAGTCCATAAGCTATTAGTTCTTCGTGTCCTTAGTGTTTTCGTTATAATAACTTATTATACGTTTTAGCATTCTGGAGTGTCGGGCTGATGAGGAGGGATAGTACTTTATGATTTCATATGCAAAGTTCCATATATTGTCCTGGACCTTGGGAATCCTTAGGGAGAGGGCAGCATACCTCGCTGCAGATTATGGAGCCATTATTGCTGTAGATTTCCGTAAAGCTTTTGACTCTGTGTCCATGTGCATGTTATGAAAATGGTGAAGAAGTTTATTCCTAAAGAATTTTTTAATCCAATTAGAGTTCTTCTTTACAATGGTTCTTCTTCGATTTCGATTAACGGAAAGGAAAGTAATCCCATTCTTCTCGGAAAAAGTTGTCGACAAGGCTGTCCTGCCGCTCCTCTTTTGTTTGTAATGGCTATTGAAGAGTTGGCCACTTCAATAAAACGCAAGTATGAGGGGTTCGGTGTATCTTTCAATGTTTCTAAACACGCCATTGATCTTTATGCAGATGACGTTACTTTATTTGTGGAGGCCAAATCTGAAAAGCAAGTAATTAGAAAAATTGAGATTTTATTGTCGTATTTTGGAAAATTTAAAAGGAGTTCAGGACTACAACTCAATACCAAAAAAACTTCAATTGTACCTTTAGGAGATTGGCATCCTAAAAAGGACATTTATATCAAAAATTGTCCAGTAAATGAGAAGGCAGTCCTCCTTGGAGTGGAGTATGGACGACAGAGAGGCTCGGAGAGGGATTGGCTCTGTCTTAAGTCAACCATTTACAAAAAAATCTCACTTTGGAAGCGCCTTAATCTTCAAAATGCCTTAAAGTAATTGAATAGTTGGAGCTGTCTAGCGATTGGCTCGTTAGAATAAAGGAGTCCTTGTTGGAAGTGACCGAGGGAAATAAATTCACCTCTCAGTTCCAATTTTCTACGGGGTGCATCTTTTTTAATTATCCCTGCAAGGACTGCGGTAAAATCTTTAATTCCATTGTTCATACATTTGTTGAGTGTCCGTATGTTTATATTTTGACGGAATTCTTGAAACTTAATTTTGAGTCTACAAAAGAGGCAAAGGGCATTATTTGTATGGTTTCCCGAAGATACAGAGGAGTAAAGATCGCCAGCTTGAGGCAATTCATTTTCTCTTCTTAGTGCCAAGGCTTTGATTGGATCCAAGTTGACAAAAGGAGAGCAATTAAACAGAGCGGAATTGAGATCAATTTTAATTGCAGCTTCTGCTAGTTATTTTGCGCTCGATTTAAAAATCCCTGCAGCTTCAAGTCCTACATGGAATTATGCAGCTGACTTGATTAATTTCAAATGCTCATTTTGCTTCACGTTATTTTAGTTATTTAAAAAGGCTTACGTCGCTATATTCTCGCTCGCATAAATCTAAATTTTAACAGCAATTTTGATTGTACATGATTATGCTTTGGAGTCCTCAGCCTTCTTTGTGGGAAGCAAGAAGGTTCCTCGAGTCGGTGGCCTTCCTTCCCCTGACATGTCCAAAAAGGAGAGCGGTGACCTTGCCAAGAAGAAAAGAAGAAGAAGCTTCCCATGAACTACGACCCCAACGTGGAGCCCGATCCTGAGCGCTGGATACCCAAACGGGAGCGTATCGTCTTCCGTAAGCACCTCAAGCGAGAGTGGCGGAACAAGGGAGAAAAGCTCACAGAGGCACAAGGCGACAACTATGACTACTCCTCCAGGAAGGCCACTCCCAAGAGCCCACAACAAAAACTCCTCAACCCACCGCCTCAAGGCATCAACAACAGACGAGGAGGCAACAACAAAAGGAAAATAAGAAAAAAGGGGTTTACGTCTCTCGGCCTCGATCTTCGATTTATTTTGTGTTCTTGAAGTTTTGTTTGTACTCGTTTGTATTTATTTATATATTGTGTTCATTATAGTTTATTATTCATTTGGTGTGTGTTTTTAAGTTATGTTAGTACACGTCTTTATGAATAGAGGTTTGGTCTTTTATAAGTAATCTAATTTTAAACTATAATGTTTATTTATGTATCATGCACACAATTTTACCTATATTTTATTTATTATTGTATATTCAATAGTACAGTTATAATAAAGACCTTTAAAAAAATCGATACGGTGACTAAAAACATCGTTGAGATATAATTATATGTTCAATAAGCTCGTACAAATCAAACAAACTAAATTAGTCAATAAACAGTAACATAAAAAGTTTCGTTTGTTGTTCATTTAGTACTTTAATATTTAAGATTTTATAAAATATGATGACATTTGAAGTGAAAAGGAGGAAAAGTCACATCAGACCATCCATAGCTCACTGCTATATATGCCAAAACTAGCTAAAATTACCTGTTATATTCAATTGTCAATAAAAAATATGATTAAATTCATGGGCGACAACTCTGCACTTTTTACTTCGTATTTTATGAACTTAATCCAATTAATGTCACATGCATGACTTAAATGATGACTTTTAACTGTCACATCTTCCTTATTCATCGGACAGGTGTATATATTTAATTTCAAGTGCAAGGAAACCAGGTGATAAAACTGTATGAATTAACAATTTAATAGCCATTTAAAGTGTTTTGTATATTTTGACTCTCAACCCTTGAATAAAAAGTTTATGATATAATACCATATCTATGCTAATAAAAAAATAATTCCATTCGTTCGTTTCCCTATATCTCCCGAACGGTTCATTAGATCTTGACGAAATTTGAGTGAATAGTTTTGAAAACTCAAGGAGTATTTTATTGGGTTGTCGACTCGCGGAAAATTCGTCATCGACATACTTATTTTATTCGCCAAAACGTTTTTTGTTGATTTTTAAAAATTGCCAAATTAGAATTTTTCTAAATTTTCTGTGGATGATTTTGAGGTAAAACAACGTGTTTTTGTTTAATTGGGTTTTACCGGAAAATTCGCTTTCCAGAGGATTGCTTAAAAATAAGTTCTGTATGTGCCTGTCTTCTCCCCAATATAAGATTCAAATTTTAATAATGCCTAATGATGTGACATCACTCTCAAGTTTTCTTTATAGAGATATTAATTCACATTCTCTCTTTTTTTTTTTTTGATGTCCCCCCCATCAAAGAGACTAAACAAATACTCTTATATTCAGCGCTACCATACAAATCTTCGGCACTCTATGTTCTCTATGAAATGACTTAAAATAACTTCCTTTTATGATGCTTAAATATCCAAACTTAAGGAATAGAAAAAGGAAGAAATGGAAAAGCAGATGCTTTAGGAATATAAAACGGAAGAAATGGCAATGAAGACGCAATGATGACTTTTTATATACTATTATTATCTCTATTATAAAGACTAATAAAAAACTATTTTAGTAGAGTCTATTGAGATATTTTATAAATATTGGTGACCTACATCGTACATTAGAAGATAATGTCTAAATTTCGCCCATCATCGGAGATCAAACAGATACTATGATATTCAGCTCTACCATATATATCTTCGGCACTCTATGTTCCCAATGCAATGACTTATAAAATAACTTCTTTTTACGTTGTTTAAATACACAGCCTGAAGGATTACAAAACGGAAAAAATGACAATGAAGACCCAATGATGACTTTGTAAGGAACTGATTTTAACATGAAAAAACACATGCAAATGACTAAAATTATTCGTGGGATTTTTTTTTCATTCCAAATTAATGTCTGGTTGGAAAATACTGGGCAGCGCGGGTAACATTCACTAGTAATTTATAAATAATCAGTTTAAAAATATACTTAAAACATTCCTACAAGACTATAATTTAAATTGAAACCTCTATATTTATGTAAGAGGTAACATAATTAAGAAATATCAAGGAGTGTATTCAAATATTCGCAGCCCCTTTGTTTTCATCTTGTGTTGCCCAAAAATCCAAGGCTCCGATAGTTAATTCTATTGTTAAGAAGATAGGAATATACTTGCTATGGGGTCTGCAGATCCTTTAAGTTTTATTCCTTGAGTTCTCGATTAATGATGTAATATCATCCTTGGAGATAATACGACTCCATTTACTTTAGTAGGCAAAAAGAAATAAGATGACCACATTTATAATATAACATTAAAACTTTTTCATAATCCTTTTTTATAGCACTGACCAATTTTTTTCACCTTCGTTATATGTTTTTATTAGAGCTATCTACCGACAAAGTAAGTTTATACATATATGAGGACCAGTATTCTTATTATGCATTTATATTTGAGCCTTATTTGAGTTACAGCCATAAAACTGGGTAAGACTAACTATCAAAACGAATAATATCTTCTTCCTGAATCACGATAAATGAGTAAACGCAGTAGTGTCAGAAAAAAGGAATGAAAAAAAAAATACATAAATTCCTTATAAAGGTCACAATTCAATAATGCATTGGCAGTTAGATTTGACGAGTCTGATTTCTTGAGGAGGATACAAAGCAAAAAGGTAGGTTTTCCTCTCACTTTTCTCAATGTCGACTAATTCATCATTTTATCGAAATGTATTGTGATTATTAAATTCTATAAAATTACTTTGATTATTCTTAATTCTTCACAAATTCCAATGGGATTTAATCATTCAAATCATATCTGTTCGATCACTTAACAAAATAACTTTATTCCGAGGTTGCGAAAAAGTCGTAAAAAGTTTTAAAGCAATACCATTTTATAAATGATCATTACATTGCTTATATAATAATTATCGAATAAAAAAAAACTATTATATCATAATTCTGAAAGAACTTTTGTCAATTTATAGCCTGTGGCAATATTAAAGTTGAATGTCTCTAACGCTAATGCACTCATTATATGTAATTGATACTGTCGTTTACACAAATTTTGCATATGGTCATCGTATAATGGAAGCTCTATGTGAAGGGGAATTGATTAAGTAATATGTTACACTAACATTACAACAAGTAAAGATAACGAACAAGAGTGATACACAAAGTTATAAAAAAGCAAGGTATGCTCATATTTTAATGCTTTTTTTCGCTTGTCACTGTTTTGTTAATGACGTCACAGGGGTAAGTGGTAACAATAACTTAAGTCATGTTATTCTTTCCACTCACGCCGCCAAAAAACTACTGATACAAAGATTTGTGATGACGTCAACAATAATAATCAGATTACCGACGTTTCACTATCAATAAAAACATTAAACCTACGTCATCAAAAATGTTAATTCACACTAGATTTGTGATGACGTCAAATATAAAATCGATACCTGATGTTTCACTATTCATGACAATATGAAGTAAACATAACTTGTATTCTATATATTTTGATATATCAAAAGTCAATTAAAATTTAGGCTCAAAGCATGCACATTGCCAGGAGGAATACTCGTCCATTACCTCAACATCGTCAAATGGAAATCTATGTGAAGGGGAATTGATTATAATAACCTAAGAGTACAAAATAGATGATATACAAAGTATATCAAAAAGCAAGGTATGCTCATATTGCCCAGAGAGCTGATTTTCGCTTGTCACTGTTTTGTTAATGACGTCACATGGGGTAAGTGGTAACAATAATAAGCATGTATTCTTTCCACTCACGCGCCAAAAAAATCTACTGATACAATAGATTGCGATGACGTCAACAATAATATCAGATTACCGACGTTTCACTATCAATAAAAACAAACCTACGTCATCAAAAATGTTAATTCACACTAGATTTGTGATGACGTCAAATATAATAATACGATACCTGATGTTTCACTATTCATGACAATATGAAGTAAACATAACTTGTATCTATATATTTGATATATCAAAAGTCAATAAAATTAGGCTCAAAGCATGCACATGCCAAGGAGAATACTCGTCCATTGCCTCCGCCAGCACTCCTCCATCATTCAAATGCTGTTTTGTTATTGACTTGGGGATCTGTCTTATCCAAGATCCCTGGTAGAGAGTACCAAATCGATATAGCATAATTTATTATCCCTAAAGGTTTAAATAAAAATGCAAAAAAAAAAATTTGCTTGCTCCGGGATCCCTACGAGCAAATTCATGAGGCTCATTATCGAAATTTATGCCATTAAAGTTGAATGCATTTATGTAAACTAATACCATAATTGAATAAAAAGTCAATTAAGCTTCCACATGATTGCTTAATGATGCCATTATATCAATGATATATCTATCCCATTCTGCACACTGCCACACACACATATATTTTTCAAATTGTGATGCGGGAAGAATATTGCTTAGTATCATTCATATCTTTATTTTGATGAGCTAATAGCTTTTATTGAAGGGAAATTTCCATGACGTTTTTCTTATGAAAAACAATATTAAAATATACACTCAGAGAGTGCAAACCTCCGCCGTCATGAGCCTTCCGAGGCGGATTTTTCACGACTGGGAGGCGTAGAGAGACGGGGGAGGGTTCCCTAGACGGAATTTTGAGAGGAAGACGCTCCCGGCACCCAATTTCACAGCACAGCGACATCTATTGGCAGAGTAGGTTAACTTGAAAAATTTAGTAGTATTTAGCTCATTTGTGCCTTAATTCTGCACTCAGAGATGCCAAAATTTAATCACTTCTTTCTTTTGGCACTTCCAACAACTCCACAAAATTTCATCCAAATCCTTTCAGTACTTTTGAGTTATCCTGCTGACAAACCAACAAACGCCAGTGAAAACAATACTTCCTTCGGCGGAGGTAATAACTAACCTATGACGCAGTGAACAAATACACAATGTATGGGTTCATGCATTGATTTTGAATAAGTATCATGGCTAAAGATAGCAAATATCTTTATATAATGTGATTGCTTCAAGGAAAAGGAGTGGGAGAGTTATTATGAGTCCATCATTGATGGAATCTGAAATGTTACTTGAGGGACGAATTAAATAAATACATAATAATAATAAATTTGTATTTGAATGTTTATTTGAAGGTTGGATTCCGGAGTTGATTTTGTATCTTTTTTTAAGATCTATCATAATTGAAGCTCTCTTGGCTACGGAATATATATACATATACCCTAGCGAATGTTACCCAGCGCTGCCCGGGATTTTCCAACTTGACAATAGTCTGGAATGAAAAAAAAAATCATACGAATAATTTAATGGTGCCACTTCATGTGATTCTCATATTAAAATCAGTTCCTTAAAAAGTTGTCATTGGGTCTTCATTGCCATTTTTCTGTTTTTGTTCCTTAAGGCTGGGATTGAAACATCGCAAAAAGAAGTTATTTTTAAATCATTTCATAGATTGCCGAACGAACGAACGAACGGAATAATTTATTAATTATATATATATATATAATATGGATATAAGTGTATGAAAAACTGCGATAAAGAGATCGATTCTTTATGGAAATAGCCATTGCCACACTCCAAGCACCATTTTTATATGGTATGAGCCTTTCTCAGGGACTGAGAAAGATCCTAGTCCTTGGAGAGGTTGACAGCTGCGACGCAGGTGGTCGAGGCAG
>CP045896.1:28591942-28613282 GCA_013387185.1 Caligus rogercresseyi | reverse complement strand
TTCTTTAATTTATGGTGAATCCATTCAAAAGGAAGTCCCTTATCTCATATGTTAAACGAAAATGTAAAGTAGGGAAGACGACATGATATAATCCTTAAGCATTAATATATATTTAATTAAAAAAGAGGTCAAGAAGTGTTTCCTTGATACGTTCTTGCAAAATCATACATATTTTTTGGGCAAGTAATTTTTTCAAAATATAGTTCTAAAGCTAAAGTCAGAAGACTTTCATCACCTAGATCAGGGGTCACCAACCTCTTTTTAACTGAGGGCTACTTCTTGGGTGTGAATTCATGTGAAGGGCTACCAATTTGATTTGCGCTTCTGATATAACAAATTTACTCGGTTTACCTGTATTATTAATACTAATTAGTGACATTCGCCTGCTTTAGATTATTTTCATAATAAAAAATTCATATAATCATCAATAATGACTTTAAAAGGAAAAAAAATGTTGTTTTATTTCTAGCATTTCAAACAACTCCTTAGATTTGCAAAAGGAACTGAAATCATGGATGACAATGCACCATTTACATTAAAACAAAATTATAGGTTTGTATCTAACATGTGTAACATAGGCCTATTACTTATGCACACAAACAAATGACATTTTACTGATCTTTTACAGATATGAACTAACCATCAGAGTTATACAACAAAACTAAACTATTTATATTTTTGAAATATCTTACAATCTTCAGAAATACATTTTAATGGGAGGCCTGACATTGCATACTGGCCACCAGTGCATTGTAATCTGGGCTGTAACTTGAAACTGCAATTCTGAGTGAATCTTGCAAATGTGTATCTGTGAGCCTTGTTCTGTGTCTATTTTTGATGTAATTCATGTCAGAAAAGACTGATTCACAGAGGTAAGTTGAACCAAACAGGCTAGCCACCTTCATAGCTGCTGTGCATAGACCACTAAACCTTTCTATATCAACAAGGCCCCAGAAGTTTTCTATAGCCTTATGGGCCTTGAGGTGGATGTCATTTTGTAAAGTCACTATTTCCATTTCCACCTGCCCAGCATCCAAGCTAAGCATTTCACTTAGTTGCTCAGCAATGCACGTTGTGTCCACGTTCATAAAAGGATTTGAAATGAACGACACACATGGCTCCAGCTTATCAATGTCACAAAACCGACTTTCAAACTCTTGCCCTAGCCTGTTTATGACTTGAGAGTACTTCTCAGCAACTTTGCCAAAACTCTCAGACGCAGAAACATTGTCTTTCAGCACCATCTGCAAAGAGGGGAAACGCAGGACCTTTTTCGTCTGTAAATGCGCAGAGAAAATGTTCATCTGGGCTTTAAACGCATTTAAAGCACTGATCATGTCTGCAACAGTCTTTCCTTCCCCTGCAGCGCACGGTTCAGATTGTTCAGTTTTCCAGTAATGTCTGTCAGAAATGTCAGGTCAAGTAGCCACGCAGTGTCTTCCAGCATAGAAGTGTCTTCGTCTCTAGATTTCATGAAATCCTTGATCTCGCTCAACAGCGACAAAAACCGAAGTAAAATCCGCCCTCTGCTGAGCCATCGGATGTCCGTGTGGAGTAGCAGGTCCCTGTATTCAGCCGACAGCTCTTCCAACAGCACTTTGAAACTTTGGTGCTGTTTGGCTTTGGAGCGGATGCTATTTACGATCCTCACAACAGGAGTCATAACGTGCTCAAAGCCGATCACCTGAAAAATGAAATATGCGCATTTAATAGGTTTTTATAATTGGGCCTTGAACAGGATAGCAACAAGGATGAAATATATGAAATACAAAATTTAAAAAACGCACCTTTGCACACAACGCCTGTTGATGAATGATAAAGTGGTACTGTACGAATTTCGGGAATGCTGGATCACTTTTACAGTGCGCAATGAACCCTACATGCCGTCCGGTCATCGCAGTCTGTCGTGATTGACACCAACTTTTGCAGTGGGATATTTTTGATGTAGAAGAACTCCTTCACTGCATTGTAAATGTCAACACCCCTCGTTGTGGTTTTAGAGGGAGTAATGTGAGAAGTTCCTCCTTTGTAGAAAAATCTTTAAAGACCATGCGAACGAACATCATAAGCTGCGCCGTACTGCTGCTGTCGATGGACTCGTCGCTTTGAATGCTGAACCACTTGCACTCCGCGAGATCCCGATCCAGCTGATCAGTCAAATTGTCAGACATAGTTGTCACTCTTCTGGCCACTGTGCTTGCCCCCATTTGAACATCAGACAGAGACGAGAACACTTCCTTCCCATATTTCTCATCTTGAAAACAAGGGTTGTTTCTTTGAAAAGGTCTCCATCTGTAAATGCCTTCTTCCTCTTAATTAGATGTTCTGTTGCTCTGAACGGGGCCTCAGTAGCTTTTTGAGATTTTTTCGCAGGCCTTGCGAAAAAGATTGTTGTTTACACAAGCCTGATTTTAGCTCACCTACTTTTTCACCCGTAGAGCGCTGCCCGGTGGGTAGTTAGCATCGTAGCTTAGATGGCTGGTCTTGAAGTGTCTTTCAACGTTGTGGCGCTTTAGTATCGCCACAGTCAACCGGCAAATGAGACACACACATGAATCTTTTACAGTCGTAAAAATAACTCATTTTCCCAGTCACTGTTAAAATTGTATGTTCTCTTTCTTTTTTCTGTCATGTTTTTGATTCATCTGTTCCTCTTCTTCTGAACCAGTGCCTTAGAGTAGGAGAGTCTGGACGACCTACTGATGAGTCATAACAAACAGCTGACTAACTTCCATAACAAAACAGATTTCATATCATCATTAATATTTAATATATTAAATTTGTATTTAGTAACAAATTGTATGACGTCACAAATTGACAACAACAAAGACATAACGGAAAAATATACATATATCAGTCACACAAATATACAAAACTAATTGACATGATAACTTTACTTAAGTATTACTATTTTGAGAATGCCTTTGCGGGCGACTCAAGTAGTCTACGAGGGCGCTATGGCGCCCGCGGGCGACGTGTTGGTGACCCCTGACCTAGATATACAGCCTTTGAATTAAAGATGCCACAGTAGGAGTGGGACACTTGGTCCTCTGCCATCAACGGAATTAAATATCTTCATTCAACAGAGTTGCAGCATATGTTTTTTACTAGCAGCAATATCAATTAATATGTGTTTTGCTTCTTTTATTTGATATATCATTAGTTGACGATTATTATTATTATTATATGAATATTGTCTTAGTGGGCACCTATTTATTTAGCCTGTTTTTTTCATTCCTTCTCTGAATGAATTTTAATCAGGTGTCCACTTTGATATCTTTAGTTTAAAATAAAATCTTATTATTGGTTTATTATATAATATGTTTTTTTTAAATAACGAAATTTTTATGCAAATAAAATATATATAAAATGGTGGATCCGTGATGGAATCCAATATGGATTTGTACTCTTCATAATGACATTATAGTGTAGCTAAATATCAGAGTATATGCTAATGTTTTAAGAGCCCGAATGGGTAAATTATTTGAAGATATTGTTGGGGTAGAAAATTATGGAAGGAAGTAAACATATTTTTATCCTTAAATAAGTTAGAGTGAGTTGGCATCATCGACTCCCTATTTCATGGGAAAATACTATATTAGTTATATGAAGTCTCACTCTCTCTTTAGCTCTTTATCTCGCTCTCTTTCCCCAACAATGAAGAGCTAACAAATACCCCAAAGTTCAGTGCCATCTCTCATTACTTTGGCACTCAATGTTCTCAATGAAAGTTTAAGTTTAAGGGATAAGATTTAATTCTTTATATTGATTTTGTTATAGGATAATAGAGAGTGGCCCTAGTAATATCATCAGAAGACCAATTTCAACCAATGAAAGGATATGCGCCTCGTCTAAAAAACAGCAACAGGGAGATAACAAGTTGTTTCTTGTGTCAAAGCGAGGCAATAATGCGAGGGATACCCCAGGAATGAAGGCTTGAATATGCGCCATTTTGAATAAAATAATGTGTTCCTTCATATGGATTGAGCTTAAGCAGTATTCCAATAATTTAAAAGCCTTTTTATACAAACTTTTTAAGGTCAAATGATTGACTTTTCCGTTGTATTTTTGTTAAATGAGAAACGATTTTAATCCTTAGATTTATTTCATGTAATGAATAATGCCTTTGGATGGCTTTAGTGCTCCACTGTTTAGATTGGTGATAATATAGCCACATACTCCAGCAGGATAATCTTTTTCCTCATTATTAGCGAGATTTGTATAGTATCTTAAAATAGTATCGCAAAGCTTTATTGCATCACCGCATGTTTCAAATGACTACTATCATTCAAGGTTATAATTCTGTATGTTTATTGCCAAATAATTAGCTGCATTAGTTATCTTTTATGTAAGTACTATCTTACCTAAAGACTAAAAATAAGTAGACATAATGGCTAATTTGAAGTCTAATTGTTAGAATGCTATCGACCATCAGGAGCAAAAAACATCAACTCATTATGTTATTTGTTGTTATTTCCAATCATCAGCTTCATTATTATTATTATTGTCTTAAATATGAACAATGGTGTAGAAACAACAATGATAATGGAATTTTTTTTTAAGTGGTCAAATCCTGAGGCAAGCATATTAATGATGAAAAACAATAAATGTTTTATTGATATCAAACAATTTCTTTTTTCTTTTCTTAAGTATGTGGACAAGAGTACAATAAATATGTGTATGCCACCTCCAAGGCCTCTTTGTCCAGCTTTTACTCATGGGATTAATATTCGGTAATTTGGATTTATTTAATATAAAACTGATCAAAATATATTAAAGTTTATTATTTTAATGAGTTAAACTGGTTTGTTTATTTTACCTCATTGTTAAAAAGGTTCACATTAAAAAATATTAAAACTATTTTGCATGAATATATCAACGGATCTTAAGGGATTACAAAAAGGCAAGTTCATCCAAAAAATAATTGGTAACTTCATTTTATTACTTTTTCTATGTCTAACAATGGTGTGATGAACCAATATTGGCAGATATGATGACATAAAAGACCATTCCTTTCCCTGGGAGGAGCAGTTGCTCTATCAAATTAATACTAATATAAATTATCGAAGAATATATTCAAAGACTTCGTAAATGACATGCCCCATGAGAAATGAGAATTTGTAGTCTTATGGATGGTATTTATACTCTGACTTTTTGTTCATACCTTGACATCAGTGAATAAAGTGATGCTTTATAACAAAATACCAACTGTTTTTCTTATAATTCAATCTTCTCTTCTTTCTACTAATTGAGAAAAAATTCTACATTTGTATACATATACTTTTGTCATATATCATGAAATGCACGATGATTTGGAGTCGTCCGGTACTTTAACCGATAAAGCACCGAAACACGAGACGGTTCCTCCCTCACTCAGTCTTAGCACAATTTTCGACAATTGGAGAGTGCCATTTCCGTCGATAGGGTTTTAGCTGTAGAACCTTTAGTTTTAGAAGTCAGGCTAAAAAGAATTATAGGATTCACAATTGTTTTTTTGGAGTCCACATTTAATTTAACTAACTTCTTAATTTGTAAAAGCGTGTCTAACAGGATCTTTGAAAAAATGCAATCTTTTGATATTTAAAGCTGCGATGTAAAACGTTTGTCGTCCTGGACTTTATAAAGAACCGAGGATTATTTTAGTCATGATACTGGAAGGTCCAACACTTTCTTAATCTAACACATATATTTTCTGCCTATTCTTTTTAACGAAGAGAACATTTGCAAATGCCATGAAATAGATGGCAATATATTTATGGTTTTTTAAAACATATTGGTATAAAATATGATATTATATTTTAGAATATGACGTTTATAAAGTATTATCTTTTTTGTATATACTACAAAGTGCTTAAGGAAAATAAAAAATGGTGCCAATCCAAAGGCAAAAAGGGGAAGAAATGGAAAGTACTCAATTTAACAAACTTTGGTTTGCTTTTTTATGAATTATGAAACAATACAGTGAACTCAAATTACTTTTAAACATATAATTTGTTGATTTGTTTTTTTGTTTTTCATATATGAAGCTGTTAGTTTCTGCCAGATTTTAATTAATTATTACTGATATCTTTAAATATTTTCTCTAAGGTATTTCAGTATGACTTTAAACTAAAATATTAGCCAACGTTTGTATTTCCATTTATATGTAAGACTTTATCATCTGAAAAGTAAAAAAATAAACGCTCAAGACAGGCGATTTATTTTTCATGAATATTTTAAGTAATACTATAAGACAATTATAGAAATAATGACACTTTTTAAAAATGTATATGTATAATGAAAGATAAACAAACCATATTCTCAAAAAAATGCAGCCTTCTTTGCTTAAGTAAGTTTAAAGTGCATATCAATATATTAATAGATACATAAACCTTTTTTGGCCTCTTTAATTCGATGTCATTACATGCGTTTCATATAATAAACATTAAAGCATCAAAAGTTCGAACCTATATTCTGATCATTATAAAAAATACTACTAAAGGAAAATCGTCGTACATAACTTCGTCTAAAAGTGAAACCTTAACCAAAGCCAAGCATTCAAATAAATATTTAAAAAAACATCCAGGAAGCTATTATGTCCTAAAAGTTATAAAAATACATTCTTTGAGACAACTCTTAGAAGTATTTCATTTTAAAGAGATGACTTAGTTTTCATGCCTTGAGTAGAGCAGTTTTATTACTTCCTGCGTCTCTATTGGAAATATATATGTATAATATGCGAATATTATTACCCTAAAAAACGAAGGAACTTGAATCGGCAACACCCTTTCTATGCTCCCATTGGGCACAATTATCTATATAAAATAAAGCTGAAACACAATATCGTTGAAGACAAAAGAAGCTTCATCTTAAGTTAAAGTAAAAATCTATTTGAATGCATCACCCTCTTTAATTTTCTTATTACCTCCGCCGAAGGAGGTATTGTTTTCACTGGCGTTTGTTGGTTTTGTTTGTCAGAAGGATTACTCAAAAGTACTGAACGGATTCGAATGAAACTTTGTGGAGTTGTTGGAAATGCCAAAAGGAACAAGTGATTAAATTTTGGGATCTCTAAGTGCTTTTTAATATGCAAAATGAGCAAAATAATAAATGAAATGGGGTCTCTATTCAGGGAGTAGGAAAGAACAAACGCTAAAAAATACTCATGACGTATTATTGTTCATATATCATCTCAGGACTATGTTAACCCAGTGACGTAGCTTAAACTTCTTCCTCTTCCCGTCTCTGAGTGCTCTTTTAATATGCAAAATGAGCTAAGAGAGAGGAAACAATGATTAGAGATAGAAAATGGGCGTGTGAAAGGGAGAATGTTGATTGGGAATGTTGTGGGGATCGGCGGAGGTACACACTCTCTGAGTGTATATATGCCTCTAGTTGTATTTGTAATCGATGAGTATGAAAAAATAATAAATATGAAAGTAGTATTGGGGAACTTTTATGACATTGGACGCAATGTCCCATATTGTAACGCGGTGAATAATTACGCATCAACGCATAATTGTCTTAATAAAAGATCGTCTTAGTTCACAAATTAAGGTTCCAAAATTATGGTAGAGCAATACTTTTAACCCACTTGCGTTTACTTTTTGTGGACTTCTATACATATATGTTTGGTAAAAAATGCTCATCCAGTTTTAAGGAATTGCCTGATGTAAAGCACATCTGTCTTTATATGTTTTCCTTTTTTAATCTTCTGAGAATATTAACTAACATGCCATCACATGTTATTTTTATATTAAAATAAATTCCTTAAAAAGTTGTCAATGGGTTTCATTGCCATTTTTTCCGTTTTGTATTCCTTAAGGCTGAGTATTTATATATAGTAAAAATAGAAATCACACGAATAATTTCAGTGAAATCATCGCATGTTACTTTCATTTTAAAATCAGTTTCTTAAAAAGTTATCATTGGGTCTTCATTGCCATTTTTTCCGTTTTGTATTCCTTAAGGCTGGGTATTTAAATATCATAAAAAGAAGTTAATTTTTAAGTCATTTCACAGGGAACATATGTAGAGTGCCGAATATATGTATGGTAGCGCTGAATATCAGAGTATTTGTTTGATCTCCGTTGATGGGGGAAACAGCAAAACTTAAGAGAGAGTACGACTTCATATATTTATCAAGAAAAGTTCAGAGTGATTGATATCACTCTCCATCTCTAGGCATTATTAAATTTGATTAGCGCGATGTTGCGTTATAAAAAATTTTATTTTCCTCAAAACTTAAATTTGGGGGGACAGGCAGGGATAGAAAAAACTTATTTTTAAGCAATCATGTAGAAAACGATTTTCTGGTAAACACCGAAAAACCAAAAACACGGCTTACTACCTCAGTCTCATCCACAGAAAATTTTGTTAAAATCTAACGTGGCAATTTTAAAAAATCGACAAAAAACGTTTTGAGGAATAAAATAAACATGTCGATGACGAATTTTCCGCGAGTCGACAACCCATTAAAACACTCCTTGAGCTCTCAAAACTATTAACTGAAAATTTTCTCAAGATCTAATTAACCGTTCGGGAGATACAGGAAACGACGAACGAACGAACGAACGAACAAACGAACGAACGAACGGAATTCTTTTTTTATTAGTATAGATGAACAAGATATAGAACAGTTAGAATCTATATATAATACTTCAATATATCTTTCATAGTTTTAAAATGTTATTGAGATTTGAAGGATACATATCTTTCTTTTTTGCATGAAAGCGTCATGTCTATTTGGAAATACAAGGATCAATAATAAGAATTAATCTTCAGATGGATCGGTTTCATGTTCTTTCCTTTAAAGGAAAGATCCCTTTTTGGCATCGTGCAGAGGAATTATGTACAATATACAGCTTTGTGGAAGTCTGTATGTACTATGGATGTATTATAATAAAAGATAGCTTATCTCTTTTTAATGATAAGAGATGTGTAAGGTGCCTAAATACACACGTATAAATATGGACATGAAGATTATCTTTAGAGAAAAAGCTGGGTTAGTTTACTTAGGAGTCTCCACTTACCCACTGGATTCAACTTAGTCGAGGGGGCATATAACGTAATCGATAATTGAGGGCTGCTTCTTGAAAGAGTATGTAAATAAGGTGCTTCCTCTACCAATCAAAAATGGAGATGCTCTAATTATTGACGGATGATCAAAACATCCTGGTTGCGTGCACAATAACATATCTTATATATGCATGCTTATTTGTCTTGTGATGATGATATATCATCTTAGGAGATCCAGCAACGGTAAAAAGGACACAAAATCTGTAAAAGAACGCCACTTTTGACATTGCTCCAACATTTAATGCTTCTTTACTTCTCATCGCTAACTATGTATTAAATGTTATACTATGTTACTTTCCTTCATCTTTAACGTCTTGTCATTATAATGTTGAAGTTTGTTTCTGAGATTATTCTTATAGCACTCACTTTCTTCGGATAAAACATTAAATTGTTAAGTTGAATTTTAAAGTTTAATTGCGACCACAATAAATTCAATTGTGTTATGTTATTATGGACACATGGATGAGCAACGGGTTTTATAAGGTAGGGCACCCTCATATGAATTAGATTGGACAGTATAGGAAATTTAAAAAAAAACTTTTTAAAAAGATAATGCGTCTCATTTTATGAGAGAGGATCGATAGGTTAGAGGCATTTTGACACAAATGACAGTTCTAATGACATCTGAATATAGCCTAAGCCTTTTGGACAGCCTACATCGTATATGTTTTTAGACATATGATACATAGGGAAATAAATAGGTAACTGTACTACTGAATGTTAGTTATGCAAACAGTCAATAAATGTATAAGAAGCTATACTATTGTTTTGATGAACGCATGACTCGTGGATGGCTTTGTTGACAATACAATAAGTCCTTGAAAAGGAGTCATTTATCAATTTCAAAATATTTCTCTGAATAAAGAATGTGTTACTACGTAATTTATTTGATAATATATTAATACGTCTTAACATGCATTAATAAGGCTTAACTAAATTACAGATCGTTATAAATGTCTACTACATATGTGTGGTCCAGCAAGAATCCAAGTTTAATTGTGAAAATAAGTTACCATCACTAGTATATAGTTTGTAAAGTTCTCTTCGTTTGGATAATAAAATATTTCGATTAGTTGAATAAGGCTCCAATAATTGCTAATTATATATTATAATTGCTAAGGAATAAATCTCTTATGGCCATGAAAAAAGGGACTATCTTAAAGGGATAATATCGGAGGGATGATGTGGAATTGAACCCTATAACAAATAAGTCCAATAGAAAGAAAATCATCCTAACTTATCGAAATAAAAATGACATTCATGGGTAAAAACGTGCGCAACTTGTCTTAAATGTTTCTGAAATATTTGGCTGTCATATGTATGAAGTAAAGAACATAAAAATGCATATTTTCATTTTGAATATTTTCATTTCGAATGGCATTCTGACTGAATCACCTCATATATTTAGAAGTATTATTTTTCTTTTGAGTAAAATACATTTTCCCCCCTATAAAATGATGAGTTTTAAGTTTTTTCCTTGTTTATTACAAATATTGTTAGGTTACATTCTATTTAAAACGTTGTGCACTGTTTGGGTAAAAGTAATAAAAAACTAAAAAAACTAACGCTCTTATTTATTCCTTTTTCCTCCTGTCATACATAAGCTCCTTTTTTCTCGAGTCGTAGTAGTCAAATAAGATATTTTTTTGTAAACACAGTAACCGCGTAGAACATTCATTTTTTGACGCAACAAATTGTAAGAAGAGGTTAATTATAACATATAATTTGTTTATTCTTTATTTATGTATTACTTTTATACGTAATTCTATCACACTTATTTAATTTGTCTCACCTTCTTACAATTTAAATGAAGGCCTTAAAAAATTATTTATTGTACTTTGTTTAAAAATATAAGATATCCCTCGACGGATTAACTCACTATCGACTTTTTTTTTACTATTGGTAATATCGGCCCCTCCTTTGATCTTTAATATACTACTATTTAAAATTATATTATACAATTATATTATAATAAATTACATGTCTTACATAATTAATATATAAAACTGTAAAGTGTCCGAACAATCATATTACATTTTTACTCTGTATTTTCTTCATACTAAAAAAAAGCATTTCAAGATGTTCGGAATCACCCCGTCGAACCGTTATAGAGAATAATGTTATTTTAAATATTGATTATTCATTAGATCCTTGATAAATATACAAAGGTTAGATGATATCTTGAAAAGTCCAATTCATAATTAGATATTTCTCTTTGATTTGTAAAAAAATATATAACACATAATGTCATAACATTCTGAATAAAGTATTTAAACTTAGCCTTTTATCATTTTGTTTTTGACACAATTCATAATAATAAATGCATGATGCTAATAAATTAAGCGTTAGTAAAAATTTAAGTTCGAAATATAATCACCATACACCAACTCACCCAAATATTAAACAGTAAAACAAATAAAACTAGAGGCATATATACACTCAGAGAGTGCAAACCTCCGCCGTCACGGGGTCCTTATGAGCCTTCCGAGGCGGATTATTCACGACTGGTGTGGCTTAGAGGGACTGGGAGAGTTCCCCTAGACGGAAATCCCGAGAGGAAGACGCTCCTCGACACCCGATTTATCAGCACAGCGACATCTATTGGCAGAGTAGGCTAACTTGAAATATGTATTAGTATTTAGCTCATTTTGCATCTGAATTATGCACTCAGAGATGCCAAATTTATCACTCGTTTCTTTTTGGCACTTCTAACAACTCCACAAAGTTCATCCGGATATGTTTGGTACTTTTTGAGTTACCTGCTGACAAACAAACCACAAACTAACAAACCACAAACCAACGCCAGTGAAACAATACCTCCTTCGGTGGAGGTAAAATTAACAATCAGAGCTTTTATCACTTTAAACCGGTGAAGTCACTTTTAACTGTTTTTCGACTTTAGAAGCTAACAGCTTAAATGTCAGTGATCCGATATGCTTCAAATTTTATGACTTTTAGTTATTTCAACAAATATTTTTTATAATAAAATAGTTTTTTATCATATATATAAGATTTTAACTCAGTGAAGGTTATATGACAATTATATTCCTGGAATGACATTTTTAGCTACTGGCTTTCTAAAGTCGAAACAACTGTCCAGAGGACTTCACCGTCCTTCTAGTGGTGTAAATAATGAACAAATGAGTATTTTTATGATGTCCTTGAGGAAGAGAGAACGAGGAAAGGGGAGGATCTGGATTTCTTGGGCCACATAAGTTCACAAACTATTTTACCACTCTTAAGAACTAATTCTCATGAAGAAGCCATACTTTAATTCGAAATATCCTATAAGTTTGTATTCAACTAATCTTTAACCACCAATATTTTTACAATCTACAAGTGCATTGCTATAATATTGTATTATGAATAGTACACTTAGCCGCCACTTATTTCATTTTTCAGAAGTGTTTGACTTGAGTTGGCTCCCTAAGTCAACCAAATCGGTGTGGGGCAACTGGTCCCTTTTGTCTCGGAAGACGGTAATAAAGTTATGACTAGTCTCTGGGGATATCATGATAGCTCCTAGGGAACTATCATCTCATAATGGGTTAAGATGTATTTTTTTCTTATCTTATTTTCTTTAATGTATGTATTACTTTTAATTTATTATGGATTATATTTTGACGGTTATTGTTTACGTATTTGAATTTTTTTCTTTATTAGTACAATATAATTTTTAATCTATTAATCTACTTTTATTGTTAGTAGTTCAGATCAGTGTTGTATATGTCAACCCAAATACATATAAGCACACACACAGCATCAAAAACATATAAATATTCAAAAATTGTATGATTAATAAATTATCACCTTCAGTGTCATCTGGTATTTTTTTAAATTACAAAATATATATACAAATATACTTATATTTTGCAGTTTCTTTCAATAATTATGACAAACAAAAGTCCTTGTCCTTGAGATTATCTCTGCCATGATCATATATGGGCTCATCAGTCAAAGTAACATATGTTGAAGGCATTTCATTTTCGTCTCTCTCTCTATTTTTGTTGAAAAACTAATACAATTATTGAGGGTGCGTGGAGTTACAGCGTTGGCTAACAAAGCGTTGAAATACGTCAAAATACCGGGTTTAACAAAGTTTTTTTAATGAATTGCATGAATCATATTCAATAGATAAGATATAAAGTTATACTTTTAGGAATTGTATATTCATTCATTCATAAAAAGATTGCTAAATTGAGGCTTCTGCCCGTTGATTAAATTTCTTAATATATATATTTTCTTCTTAAAGCCGTCCAAATCCGCATATGAGGCAGTTGGAAACTGAACCAATGCATATGCAGAAACAGGTTTGAGGATCGATTTTTTTATCGGTTATAATTGTGATAGCAATATGTATTATCATATAAAAATCCATGTGTCTAAATTGCAATATTGTAAATATGCTAAAACAATTGTTCCTACCAATAAATTAACACAATTCTCAATATAATAATATACTAATTACTTTTCCTTCGTAAAAATTAATTTTTATCTTTCATAATTAGACAAATCTCAATCTGTTTTGTGTTTTTATATCTATATGCACTAAATTCTACATCTTATATGATTTGTTTCGATTCCTGTGATCCTTCCATCTTTATGTTGAAGTGAATATATCAATTAATGATCGATTTAATTTCTTGACCTGATTACTTACAAGCCTGCAAATTGAGGAAACATCGAAGTAATAAAATGAAGAATATACTAAATAGTGGTGTACTAAATTCTAGCCTTCAATTTTTTCTACTTTGTAAAGCCTGGAGGTGATAAACATACACTGCCAACTTTTAGAATGCTATTAAGACCACATTTTAAATATAATATTTTATTCATTTTTCATTCTGTTCCATAAAAAACAAGAATACAAGAATTATTGGAATCTGTAGATATATATCATTTCATCCCCCCATAGTTTTAAAAACATGTTGAATACCAAATACTAGAAATTTTGGCATCTACTTGCCTCACACCTCTTACAATGAAAAAGTGGCCAAAAATTCGAATTGATTATAATATTCTGAGAGGAAAATAAGTCTTCACTTTGCATTAGCATGTACGCTCTAGCTCGAATTAGAGGTTCCTATTACAGGATCACGACGGGGGTGTTCGTTGGAGGAAGAACGAAGTGCTTAAAATGAGGGAAGTTCTTATCAGATCTGTCGCTTCGAAGATGCTTTCGAATTTAATCTGGGAGAAAAACTACGTGAATCTATTTTTAACTTTTGCCATCTCTTAAAGTTGTAGTAGGAGTCTTAATTATTGTGATGTTTTATTGTGATAAGTGTTTTGTTTGTTCTGTGATGCCTTTGATACTTATCTGGAATATATACAACGGATTGACATATACCCGACTTTGGGGTGTATGCATTACCGACTGCTGGATTAAATTTCAGTTTCCGTGACTCTGAGAGGTTGCTCAATAGAATATACACTCTTGGGGTAAGAATCTAAAAAGATTACTACTTCGACTTTTATTAAAGAACTGAAATACCCGAAAAAAAAAGATATTCTGAGAGGACAAAATATGACCAGTTTCTCTATGTGAAGTATATATTAAATACATAAATATTTATGATATTTCCAAGGAATTTTTGGTCCCTCCGAAATTCGATATCTAAGTATATTGGCCATTGAGATGTTTGACGGTGTAGATAACTCAAATGAAGAGCTTGAAGAAAGCAACACCTAATAGCATTGTCCTCCCCATCTTATTGATATTAATTGCCTTAACACAATTATCCTAATTGTCAAATATCCTAGTTGCAGTTATTTTAATGTAAATATACCGCTGCCCCCTTTTCTTGCAACAAAAGCCTGTGGCATATTTTCCAACAATGATCTATCATATGTTAGAATATTTAATTACTTACACAACAAATAACGATTGCATTATCGCAGAAGCAGTCAGTCAGCAACTATCCCACGAGAAAACTTCTAGCCCATGTAGAAGAAGTTTCATAATACTATTATATATATATATATTTATTATTTATTTGTGTTAGTATTTAAGACCAAATGTCGGGATGTGTTTTGATGTTTTAACGCATAGTTCAATCATATATAAAATAAGCATTTTTAGTAACTATCCTAGTTGGCTAATATCCTAATGGCTGTGGTTCTTATGTTATACATGATCGCGGCATAGCTTTTCCAACGGCTGCTATAACCCTTTTCAGTGTACATTTGAAATAATAGTGTACTTATATACACGTTATGGTAAGACTACATACATTTTAATCATTTTATTTAAATTACCAGGTGGTAACCATCTCAATTGACAACACATATCCTTTGAACCCTTCAAATAATATATACAGGCAGCAACTGTTTTATCCAAAAAGCTTCGAGAACCCTTTTCCATCTATGATTCTTTTATGAAAGAATATTGCTTCATGGACAGAGTAAAGTAAGATTGTATTAATATCTTGTCCATTTAAGGCAATGACGCCAGGGAGCACATTACGCATGTGACATTCTAATGCCAAATATACCCGTGGCGGTATCTTTTCTAGCGGCAAGCATACACCCTAGAAGCAAACCAAAGTTTCCAAAATCCCTCTCCAACATGAAAAACTTTAAAAAAATAAACTGAATACTAGGCGGCACTGTTTTTTTTCCTTTACTGCCTGCAAATCAAAGCTTTCAACACCTCCATTCCCCTCCATTAATTCCCTAAACAGCGTATTATTCATTTTTTTATTATCTTAAAGTCTTTGCAGAACCCATCATAAATCATATCGGGTATCATAACAATAATAATAATAATTTACTGTTCAATTACACTTGAAAGAAGTTGAGGGTGGAATATTGCATCTCCCATGGAGCTCCTTAGGAGTAAAGGAGGAGAAGAAGGAGGAGGGGGCCCGTAATTGAAAAGCAACTAACATAGTTTTAGTGCATTTCCTTATGTTTGCATTCTACTACTTCTACAGACTCTGATTACGACCCATTAGTCCATATAATAACATTAAATAATAGACAACATAGACCGCATAGACAAGGAAACAAAGCAAAAATATGGAGGAGGTGGAAGACTTCTTCTTCTTAGAGTTCCTCATAAATCTAGTACTTGGAAGATGAAGCGTCAAACTGAGTTTTGTTGGTCTTTTCATCATACATGCATGCATAAAAAACATTTCAACAACCCATGAGCTACTAAACTCCATAGAGATATAAAGATATGGAGAGCTGATTCCCTTCAATAGCAGAGAAACAGCGTTCTGTTGTTTCTGTGTGTTCAAAGAAACAAAGTAATTTATACGATCCATCCGTAAGCAGATCATAAGATATAATCTATCTCTATTATATATATATATATATATATTCGTTCTCCGGTGACGTCATTGAGAAGTTATACTACTAGGATTATTACATGTTTGTTTTTGTCTTGCCCAGACCTTATTATACAGACTTGATAACATATGTGTTCTATAGTTTAGGCCAGGGTCGGCTACCCAAATGTTTAAAGAGCCATATTGGACCAAAAAATAAAAATAAATGTGTCTGGGCTGCAAAAAATTTAATGCCCTTATAATGAAGGCGAAAAAATTATTCATTCTAAATGTTAGGTATGTTAGCCTATTTCCTAAATTACTAAAGTGGCCTCATCCCATAATGAATCATTATGATAATGTTTATTTTCATTGTAGCGCATCCATAAGATAATGATGCACCACGTTACTATTCTGTTGTTCGTGCCCTTCAAGTTTAATTTAATTAAACTATTAATTAATTAGGTCCTCATTTCCTTGATAGAACTAAGAAATATGATTTTTCATTCTATTTCTTTTGAAATTCGAAAAAGAGCTACAAATAGAGTTATTATAAGATACACAAACCCCTAAAGACGTTTCTGTGTTTCTGGGTTTCTGTGTGTTCAAAAGAAACAAAGTAATCTATACCACGTCATCGTAAGCAGATCATAGAGATAGAATCTATCCTCTTATCAGCTTACGATTATTATATATAATTAGTTTTATGAAGATATATTGCACAGCCTAGATCAATATTTATAATGTGCGTATTGTATAAAAGCACATTTTGTATAAATATTCTTATAATTTTTTTATTGTTAAAAACATTTTTATTGGTAATCTGCAAAATTATACATAATAAAAATTAATACACTAAAGTTTTATAAGGAAACATTGAAAAACTATTCAGGTATTTGCAAAAATACATAAATGAACATTTTAGTCACATTTACTGCCCTGAAGAATACCTTTTATAGAAGTACTCATCATTTATTAAATTGGTTTTAAAAACTCGCAATGTCTTTAAAAAATACTTTTGATAGTTTTCATATAGAGCTTTGATCTTGCTAGCACATATTCATTATGTCACCAGCCCATTTCTACTTTGGAGCTCCTACCTCCAGGATTTGGATAGAGAAAGAGCAGCGTGCCGTGCAGAACCCCAATCATGATAGGCCTTAAGTCTTTTTCGACTACGTAGGCATTGATCGTAATTTTGTTGGCTAGTAAAGATTTTATATTTTGTAATGAAGATTAAATTGCTTGTGACTAGGGGGTATTTAAAAAACTTATATTTTCATGGAAAATGTACGTTTTTAAAATATTCGGGGACATATCCCTATAACATGTTTAGTTTTTACTATTATTCCACAATCCATAAAAGTATACATGCCCAAAAATATAATGCATATAAAATGATATTCATATCGCGTAAAACCTAATGAAACATTTTAATTTTAAATTAGTTTCTTATTGTATTTACTTATATAGTAATTTGTTTATTACCTCTCCGCCGAAGGAGGTATGTTTTTCACTGGCGTTGGTTTTGTTGGTTGGTTTGTCAGCAGAAACTCAAAAAGTGCAGAACGGATTCGGATGAAACTTTGTGGATTGTTGGAAATGCCAAAAGGAACAAGGGTTAAATTTGGCATCTCTGAGTGCATAATTAGATGCAAAATGAGCTAAATACCAATAAATATCTCAAGTTATCCTACTCTGCTGCCAAGTCGATGTCGCTGTGCTGTGCTCTCAAAGAGATAGCACAGCACAGCGACATCTATTGGCAAACAAAAAGACCAAGTGATTCATTTGGTGGGGATCGCGGAGGTTTGCACTCTTTATATTTTCAATTTGTTTTGGGCAATCGAGGATATCTATATTTACAACCAAATATCCAACTGTTTTTCATGTAATGACTCTAATAAATACAGTCGATCAGTAATTTCATCTATAATTACTGCTGAAAGCTTTAAAAACACAATTTAATGCATTTTTGATATGAAATTCTAAAAAGCTATACACCAACAAATAGAGATTTAAAAAAGACAATTGTAATATGACTTTTCCAATTATATAAAATAGATTGAAATAATATAATACTCTTGTTTTTTGAATATTTTTTGATTCACAAATAATAATGGATTTAAAAATAAAAAGTAAGACTCTTTTTGATTGGACCACTTTTGACATATAAAAAATATTATTAAGTGATATGAAGATTAGAAAACTAAATCCTTACTTTAAATAAAAAATATCAGTTTGATTAAATATTAATACCAAAAAGTTAATTTAATTTAAATGTTTCATAACTGTAATCTTAAAGAGCGCGTAAACTTTTTAACTTCATTTAAGAAGGAAGTGAAGTATCTTTCAAAATAATAATAAATTGTACTTGTTTTAATTGCTCTCTTTTGTAATATATACATATATATGTATGTATATTATAACTGTAATATATATACAAAAATGAGTATCCGTATTAATATTTAGTCACATAGATATTCATGCAATCATCGCAGTTCGACTTAGGCATGTTAGGCATTTATTTTTATGGTTTACATAGTTTTGTATACAGTTAAAATAAATTATATACATTATTGTGTATAAAACTATATATTCCAAAAAGTATTTATAACATACAATTATTCAACGCATGTTATAAGAGTTACCCTTGTGAATATTTCTGCATTACCCTAAATATATGCCCTGGATACATCACCAATAAAAAAACTCAATGCAAATTCTAACAATTTCAGCTTTAATTGCCGACAACCTTGACTACGATTTAAGTCTGCTATAAACCTACGGAAGTTACCTAGACATAGTATGAAGAAGTCTCGTGCAAAATCAACAAGTCTCTTGAAAACTACGTGCTTGATATGCTAGACAATTTACAGATCCTGCTGAAAACGTGAGGGGCTTTTTCTGACCCTTAAAACAATCATTAAGTTTTCTTTATTTTCTTGCATTTGAGCATTTCCCCCTAAAATACTCACATATAAGTCGACCACAAAAACCAAAGGAATCTCTCAAGTTTTTAAGATGAAAAAGGATATATGCTTATCTTAAGGGGACCAAGATAAGTAAAGTCACCGATTCATCAATTTCAATAAACCTATACGTACATTGAACTTGTTCCGGATATTATGTTTCCTGCTTCTATCGCTCTAAAAAGTTCCTAGCCACCAAAATCACTGTTATCTAAACACATTTGTATAAAATAAAAATTATATAATTTAATGTATAATATTTTGTCATTTATTACTCCGTTCAGAAATCTCGATTCATATATTTATTTTTGTATAATTGAGTTTGTCTCTGAGTTGTATATTTTATTTTTAGGTTTCGAGTAAACAGTTGAAAATAAAGTGGGATGGTTAATTTCCGTCAGTGTTTAATATTTTTTAGAAGATTTGACCGATTCCTCGGTTATTGCTTTTTTTTGCCTATAGATTCCATAGATTGCATCCGACTGGATATAAATAAGCATACGATCTCTTCTTCCCAACCCCAAAGAACCGACGAGGTCTACGACTTCAGTGGCGTGTCCATTAAGGGGCGGCACAGACCCATTTGCGTCCCACGCAGTGTCTGTGTGGAACATTTTGAGTCCCTGAGGTCGGCCAGACACTAGCTGCGGCAAGGGACTAGCCAGACCTTGTCCGCAGTACCCCATTTAGGGGGATTCATTTATTTATTTAGTATTTTTAATTTTATACGTGTTTTAATGTTATATAATATTTGTATGTGTTTATACACAGAATGATGTGTTTTTATATATGTTTTTTTAATATTTTATATTATATATCTATCAAAAAGCTGATAATTTAAATAAGGATTACACTAGCGTGTAAATTAGTCTATCGAACCTAGGATCTTATCAATAAGATTACCAAAGATAGCCATCCTCTCTCGGGATTCGAACCTGCGCCCCCAACATTGAGAGTTAATACGCCTTGACGCTCACGGCTATCACACTCCCTTTTTTTCCTCCAAACTACTTATTATTAATCTGTCTTCAAACTAATGATTAACAATATATTGATCTTCTCTTTTCATGATGCTCTGATATTTGATTGTTCATTATATTACTTAAACTTTTAAACAAATCTAAGATTGTTTTACTGTTTCGAAAAGTAAACTATAAAAAGAATAATTTTTTTTGTTTTTTATTACAGGTCTATTTTTGAGTATTTTAGCAAACACATTGGTTTAGGTTAAAAAAATATTTTATTTTATCATCTCAAAAACGCTATGAAATACACACAATATATATATATATATATATATATCACTCATGCTGAGAACAGTATTATTGATGAATATACTAAATAATTAATCCCTTACATTATAAGTGAAAATATTAACAGTTAAGAACAGGAAATTTTTTATCTACAATAATATTTATGTACTCAAATTATATTTATTTATCTCAAATACTAACACTGTATCGGTGCCATTTTTCCTTGACCCATAATTTTCCTTTCTATCTTGGGGCATCTTCTCCTAGGCCGTATTTTCCTGGACACCCTGGTATACTTTATACCTTGATCAAAGACAAGGTCCACATACATACTTATATCAAATTCAAAAAGTCAGTTTATTTAACCTAGCTTTCAAAAATATAAAGTTCTTAAAAGTGAGATTGAATTTGTTTAGGTATTAGTTTGATCTCCAAAATATATACAAGTATAGTATACAAATGTGATGAACATAAGCATTAAGAAAGGACTTTTGTTTTTATATTATTATTATAATTTTCCTAGAAAATCTAACAATTCTGATATTCAAAAATTGTATTGCATTTTTTCATATTTACACAACTTTCAATAATAAGGATTCCATCATTAAAAACATCTTTTCTTGGTTGGCTTCATATCTTTCCTTGCTATAAAAGATAGTTTATCATTGAAAAGAAGTGAGAAGTGCATTTTCCCTCAATAAACTAACCTGTTTACTAATTAGCACAAATAAATCTCTAAAGTATACAATAATATTATATTGAATAAAGTGTTTCCGGAACACAG
>CP045896.1:28568335-28591842 GCA_013387185.1 Caligus rogercresseyi | reverse complement strand
TTGCATTTCAACGATCACACCTTGTAAATAATCGCGGTTGATATCGGTATGGACTTCTTTGAATTTTCTCAGGGCGGGAATTGAGAGAGTGTTCTCGCTGTATATCTCTGACTAAGCCAGTTAGCTTACGTTCTAATGACAAAACAGCTTCCAGCATTTGTAGTGCAGTATTTCCCGACCCTGGAGACTTCCTTAGTTTGTTTATGTGGTTTGTCATATCTACTAAAAGTGTAGTTTTTTTCGAACACTCGGTATCTTCTAGTTGCGGATAGTCAGGATTTTGCTTTGCAGGAATGTTTTAAATGTTTCGAAACAAGCGACAAAGCGATACAAAACGTCTCCCTTAGACAGCCATCGCACTTTGTTGTGAAATCAGAAGATGGGACTATTAATTATCAACTTCATCAAGCAATGCACGAAACTGACGGTGGTTCAATGCTTTTGCAGTTATCTTGTTCACCATCTCAATGACAAGGTTCATCACTGTCATACACTCTGATGGGGAGTGTTTGTGCACACGTGCCTGTTGCTGCAAGATGCAGTGAAAGCAAGCAGTTTTCGATCCAATGCTTTCTGCAGCAAAGTCACAAAATCCCTTTTTGATCCTCTTTGATGTGGTGCCCCATCTGTGGCCACTGAAATCAGATGGTCGGTATTTATTCCATTGTCCTTTAAACACTTCAACACAGCCTCACATATGTCCTCCCCCCGAGTTTGGCCTTTCATTGGTATTAATGGATCATTTCTTCTTGTGGCCCATCAGTGTTGACATCCTGCATAAGAGCAATCTGTTCATATCGATCATATCACACGACTCATCACAGGCTATGAGTTGCTGAGCTGAATTAATGTCCCTGATGCTGATCCTTGATGTTACCTGCCATTTTAATGGTCCTTTCCTTCACTTCTTAGCGGAGAGAGGCATGTCTTTGATTTTCTGTATTATCTTTACCTTGTTTTTTATGTCTGCGAAAAGATGTTGTTATATGGTTGATGAAAGATTCCTTCTGAAGTCACCATCTGTAATGGTTTTCCACGCTTTATTATCTCCTGGACTGCAACAAAACTTCCGCAGTAGTGGAGTCGGAGATGCAATCCACTTCTTAAATCTATTTTTGTGCTCTCAAATTTCTCAAGAAGTATTGCACTTTTTCTCTCCCTTCCATCTGGGTACTTTGCAGCAATGTAGAATTTCGTGTCCCTAGAATATATTTCCACATAACTTTAATTTCTTGACAGCTTCTCGCTTCAGAGCAAGCATTCAGGCAGTCCTCCGCATTGGCAACAAATGCAAATGATTCTGTCCAAGAAATGTTTGAATCCTCTGTTCTCCTCAGCTATTTTTCTTTTTTTCCCTTTGGATCCATGGTCAATCCAACAGTCGCTGGTTCGTTTTCAATAGCCACCTAATATTATTTTGTAGTGTATAAATCCGCGCACTTTTTAGTGTGTGTCAAATACTGTAATGACAAAGGCTGTATGAGCGATCCAGGGTATCCAACTAACCACTTTGGGGATGTTAAAAAAAGATCTAAAATCCGAATAGTGGAGCTTGTAACCAGGGAGATTCTTTTTTGTACAATCTATCTATAAAATAGCACGCCCGGGGGGTTGCAACCTAAAACCAAATGACTTATGATTTTTCAACTGTTTTAACCTTAAAACGTCGTGACAACAATCTTGATAAAGCTATGTAACGTATAAGTGTGTAGGTTACTGCGGCCCAATATATTACTGCGTAACGTATTCAGTCCACCTTTTGACGAAGATACAAGTTATAACTTGTTGATACTCAGAAGCCTTCGCCCAAATGATTGAATTATTCTTCAAAATGAACATGTTTTGGTACGGTGCACATTTGGTTCTATATATTCTCCTCCCCCATCTTTTTTTTCATTTTCAAACATTTTTAGGAAAACTCCAGGGAGCCACTTGGGAAGCTTTAGAGCCGCGTGTTGCCGACCCCTGGCTTAGGCTAACAAATGTGCTTCTCCTGCAATTTCACCAATAAACATGATTTTTTTTCAAAATAAATATATTTCCCATATTTTTCTACGTCCGTTTGTGGAGTGATGATCCATTTATCGCATATATGATCTACAGAATACACATCTGTTTTTCTCTCTGTGCATGAGCAAATGCTTTAATCCAATTAATATTGATAGGTAGAATAAACGAAGTTCTTTCAAAGGACATGAATGGCACTGATTGTGACCCAATAAGAAGAAACAATAGATTGTATGAATGAATTTGTTCTCTCAGAAATCATAATCACTCCTCTACAGTCGGTATGAAGTCATACTTTGTAGCACTATGCCAACTGTTGTTTATTTAATTCCTCTACTTAAAACCATAGAGATAAAGATGTAGAGAGCTGATTCCCTTCATTTTTGTGTCCAATATAAACAAAGCAATTTGTACTACTCATCGTAAGCTGATCATAGAGATAGATTCTATCTCCATGATACGCTTACGATGTCGTAGTACAAATTACTTTGTTTATATTGACACAAGAATACAGATGAAGATAAGCTCTCTCTATCCTTTTTATCTCTATGCTAAAAACCAATCACGTTGAAAAACCTTTTATACCTATCCATGGCTAAGACTAATGTTCTGTGAACCTTTAAATATCATTGTGATTGGCGGAAAGAAAAGAGCGGCAAATTTTTTTTATAAAAAGTAGTTTGGAGTATGAAATAAGGTTTTTAAAATAAAGACCTTGTCTTTTGACGGGCCTCTATCTATGTCATTTGAATCCTTCCAAATCACTATTATTAATACTTTTATAGAGGTGTTCCATACATTTTAAAAAAAATATATTATTTTTGGTGTAGATAATGTAATTATATATATATATATATATTAAATATATCTATTTTAGTTCGAAAGGTACATAATTCCCCTCAATTTTGTTCTATCTAGGGATATCTAAAATAGATTTGTTTGTAGAATCAAACAAATATACAATCATTATCGATACTTATATTCTTCATAAATGACAATATAAAACTTAAATTTTATAATTGTAAGTTTTATTTAAAATATATTTTCCTATTTTTGTCTATTTATAAACATTCCATTCGGTAATTGTGCGAAAAAAATATATATCCGTAAACAAGTAAAACTATTCAGGGCAGATTCGAAGATACATAAATGCACATATTAGTTCACAATTATTGTCTTGAAGAATAAAATTATATAAAAGGACGCATCATATATTACATTTAAAAAACTTGCGATGTTTTCATAAAATCCTTTTTATAGTTTTCATGAAATGTTTCAATCTTACTGGCATACTTAAATATGTCGCCAGCCCATTTCCACGTTGGAGCTCCTACCTCCGGGTTTTTGATAAGAAAGAGCAGCGTGGCGAGCAGAAACACCAATCATGATTGGCCTTAGGTCTTTTTTCGACTACGTAGGCATTGATCGTAATTTTTTTGGGCTAGTAAAGATTTATATTTTGTAATGAAGATTGAATTGCTTTGTGACTAGGAAGGGCATTTAAAAACTTATTGTTTTCATGGAAAATTAAGCTTTTAAATATTCGGGGACATATCCCTATAAAAATGTTTAGTTTAGTTTTTATTATTATTCCACAAACCATAAAAAGTATGTGTACATGCCCAAATAGAATGCCATATAAAATTATATTCATGCGTAAAAACATAATGAAACATTTTAATTTTAAATTAGTTTATTATTGTAATTTAATCTTATAAAGTATTTGTTTATTTATATTTCGATTTGTTTTGGGCAATCGAGGATATCTGTATTTTACAACCAAATATCCAACATGTTTTTCATGTAATGACTCTAATAAAACTCAGTCAATAAGTAAGTTCATTTTTATCTATTGTTGAAAGGCTTTAAAAAACACAATTTAATGCATTTTGATATGAAATTCTAAAAAGCTATACACCAACAAATAATAGATTAAAAAAGACATTATAATATGACTTTTTTCCAATTATATAAAATAGATTAAAATAAATATATACTCTTGTTTTTTGAATATTTTTGATTCACAAATAATAATGGATTTAAAATGAAAGTAAGACTCTTTTGATTGGACCACTTTTGACATATAAAAATATTATTAAGTCATATGAAGATTAGAGAACTAAATCCCTACTTTAAATAAAAATATCAAATCGGTTATATATTAACAAAGAAAAAGTTTATTTAGTTTAATGTGTTCAATATCTGTAATCTTAAGAGCGCATAAACTTTTTACTTCAGTTAAGAGGGAAGTAAAGTATCTTTCAAAATAATAATAAAATGTACTTGTTTTAATTGCTCTCTTTTGTAATATATATATATATATATATAGTATATATATGTATATATATATACAAAATGAGTTATCTGTATTAATATTTAGTCATATAGGTATTCATGCAAATCATCGCAGTTCGACTGAGGCATGTTAGGCATTTATTTTTATGGTTTACATAGTTTTGTATACAGTTAAAATAATTATATACATTATTGTGTATAAAAATATATATTCCAAAAAGTATTTATACATACAATTATTCAACGCATGCTATAAGATTTACCCTTGTGAATAAATTTCTGCATTACCCTAATATATGCCCTGGATACATCACAATAAAAAACTCAATGCAAATTCTAACAAGTTTCAGCTTTAATTGCCGACAACCTTGACTACGATTAAGTCTGCTATAAACCTACGGAAGTTTACCTAGACATAGTATGAAGAAGTCTCGTGCAAATCAACAAGTCTCTTGAAAACTACGTGCTTGATAGCTAGACAATTTACAGATCCTGCTGAAACGTGAGGGCTTTTTCTGACCCTTAAAACACTCATTAAGGTTTCTTTATTTCCTTGCATTGAGCATTTCCCCCCTAAAATACTCACATATAAGTCGACCACAAAACCAAAGGAAATCTCTCAAGTTTTTAAGATGAAAAGGGAATATATATGCTTATCTTTAGGGGACCAAGATAAGTAAGGTCAACCGATTCATCAATTTCAATAAGACGCTATGCGCACATTGAAACTTGTTCCTGATATTATCTTTCCTGCTTCTATCGCTCTAAAAAGTTCCTAGCCACCAAAATCACTATTATCTAAATACATTTGTATAAAATAAAAATTATATAATTTAATGTATAATATTTTGTCATTTATTACTCTAAGATTGCTGTTCAGAAATCTCGATTCATATATTTATTTTTGTATAATTGAGTTTGTCTCTGAGTTTTTTTATTTTATTTTTAGGTTTCGAGTAAATAGTTGAAAATAAAGTGGGATGGTTAATTTCCGTCAGTGTTTTATATTTTTTAGAAAGATATTGACCGATTCATCGGTTATTGCTTTTTTTGCCTATATGATTCCATAGAATTTCATCCGACTGGATATAATAAGCATACTAGCGTGTATATTAGTCTATCGAACCTAGATCTTATCAATAAGATAGACCAACGATAGCCATCCTCTCTCGGGATTCGAACCTGCGCCCCCAACATTGATAGTTGAATACGCCTTGACGCTCACGGCTATCACACTCCCTTTTTTTTTCCTCCAAACTACTTTATTAATTAATCTGTCTTCAAATTAATGATTAACAATATATTGATCTTCTCTTTTCATGATGCTCTGATATTGATTGTTTCATTTATATTAAGCTTAAAACTTTTAAACAAATCTAGATTGTTTTACTGTTTCGAAAAGTAAACTATTAAAAAGATAATTGATTTTGTTTTTAATTAAAAGTCTATTTTTGAGTATGTTTAGCAAACACAATTGGTTTAGGTTAAAAAAAATTTTATTTTATCATCTAAAAAACGCTATGAAATACACACTATATATATATATATATATATAATATATATATATATATATATATATATATATATATATATATATATATATATATACTCCTGAGAGAACAGTATTTATTGATGAATATACTAAATAATTAATCCCTTAAATTATAAGTGAAAATTTATTAACAGTTAAGAACAAGGAAATTTTTTATCTACAATAATATTTATGTACTCAAATTATATTTATTTATCTCTCAATACTAACACTGTATCGGTGCCATTTTTTCCTTGACCCATAATTTTCCTTCTCTATCTTGGGCATCTTCTCCTAGGCCGTATTTTTCCTGGACACCCTGGTATACTTTATACCTTGATCAAAGACAAGGTCCACATACATACTTATATCAAATTCAAAAAGTCAGTTTATTTAACCTAGCTTTCAAAAATATAAAGTTCTTAAAAAGTGAGATTGAATTTGTTTAGGTATTAGTTTGATCTCCAAAATATATACAAGTATAGTATAAAAATGTGATGAACATAAGCTTAAGAAAGGACTTTTGTTTTTATATTATTATTATAATTTTCCTAGAAAATCTAACAATTCTGATATTCAAAAATTGTATTGCATTTTTTCATATTTACACAACTTTCAATAATAAGGATTCCATCATTAAAAACATCTTCTTCTTGGTTGGCTTCATATCTTTCCTTGCTATAAAAGATGAGTTTATCATTGAAAAGAAGTGAGAAGTGCATTTTCCCTCAATAAACTAACCTGTTTACTAATTAGCACAAATAAATCTCTAAAGTATACAATAATATTATATTGAATAAAGTGTTTCCGGAACACAGCATCCTTCTACCTACAATAAAGGTCAGAGGCTTGAGGTGTAAATTCCTTAAGACAATGTGGAAATTTTGATATTTTAATACGCAATGGAAAACTAAGAAACAATTCAATTATGTGCAATTTTCAAAATGCACGTCCTTATTTTCGAAGCATTTACTAAACGCTGACATTAAACCAGGGAATCTATATTTAATTCACCAATCTCTGTCCGTCTGTATGTCCGCACGCTATCTCCTCCCACATTTATGGTCAGATTTGAACTTTGAAGGTACCTATGGAATCCTTGGTCAAGACGGGCCTAATAAATTATGATATGTGTGAGAAAACGGTTAATACATATTTTGAAGCCCAAAAAACTATTAATGAATGCAGAATAATGTTCTTATTATATAAATTAATCAATTTAGATAAGAAATACTTTTTGAACCATGGCTATAATCCACTTAAATACTTCCTTACCATATATTTTGACCATTTTTCTAGAACATCTTTGAAAAGGAAGTTTCTATTTCACTGGACGTTTTGTCCTAATATCGTAAACACACTATGTGTTGTAGCTCAATGCAAGTCGACCGTTAGAGCATCTAAATTAAGTAGAGTTCCTCAACTTGCCATGCATACCACTAAGACTAGCCACTAAGTCCTTTAGACATGAAACCTCACATCAAAACCATTGTAGTAGTGTTATTACTTTTACTGCTACTACTGACAGTGAACATGTAAACCACAAAAAAAAGCCAGGGATTTCACCTTGATAAGCTCCTGGACATGTTTAATTGACTCGGAATTGAGAGGGGGGGGGGGTATAATGTTTAGATTGCTTTTGCCGTGAGGAGCTTTGTCCCTATCTATACTCCTTACATAAGTGTTTCTTTTTGTTTATTAAATACAGTCTCTTAATATAATGATCAAAAGTCGTCTGTTAGAACTAATGGATTTCTTGAAAAAATATATTATGTAAGGAGTGTGGAAGGATTTTCCATTATTCATGCATTTGATGATTGCCCTTCTTCAAGATCTTGAGAGATTATATGAAATTGTAAATAAAACACATAAAAGTGCTCATATTGCTCCACTACTACTCTTCAATCTTACTATCTCGAATATTTATAAGGCTCCCATCAAAACGAACTTTTCAGCTGTAAAAGCCTATTGGCGAAGCATTTAGCCACGGGGATCTCCTCAGGGAGACGAACTGATATCATGATATCTGTGGTAGTTTTGTATTCGGCCTCAGCATCAAGATTCAAGGGACTTGGGAGCGCGATGGAAGTTTTGCTTTGATATTCTACCCATCCTGCTCTTTGTTTGCGAAAAAGGAATTGAAAATACTTTTACGTTGTTAGGGACAATTATGATTTGTGTATCGTTTTGATGTTTTTATACCAACGTTGTTCTGGTGCTTTTATGTGATATACAACCTTTATTTATTTTATTGTTGATCCTAAGTGAGATGACTTTATATGTATGTATATATATATCCTAAAGTGAGATGCTTTTTCTATATAATATTTTCTCAATTTTAAATATTTTATAAGTATATGTATATGTAGTCATAAAAAAAGAATATATTTATATACATATATATATATATATTATTTCATATTAATTGTAATATAGATATATACTTAACAAATGTGAACGCAGTTACCTTTTTTTGACCAATAAAAACGTGATATAGATTTACAACTATCAAGAAAAGTCTATTAATTTAAGTCTTAACATGAGTAATAGAGAAATAACCCATTCAATTTAACTCTTCTGAATCAAATTTTTATTCAAACTTATGAAACCATTCACATTGTAATAGCTAACAGATGGTCTCTTATGAAAAATATTTCTTATAGTTTGTCAATCTTCATGCAATGGTGATGCCATCATCAAAATTTATTTCATTGTATTTATCTAAGCTGCAGAAACATTTTTGTATCTTTAGAGAAAGAAAATAAGCCATGTATTTAAAAGAATGAAAAATAATATGAAATTATAGTACATAATTAATTTAAACTCTTAATTAACCTCAATAAAAAGAATATGTTTATGGGCCCATAACAACTTTTAATTTATATAGAGCTTTTTTAATCAAACGATATCACACAATGCTCAACTGGTATTCGAGCTGATGGAAAATCTGGGTAGATTCCAGTCTATGTTGTTTTAGCATTAAAGCCTTTGAATTTAACTCTAGAAAAAGTAACAATCAGCAAAATGGTCATTGCCTCACACAAAACCAATATTACTTCAAATTTATATTTAGCATTTCTGTACTTTCGACCAGTTACACGAAGTTGTCAACTATGAGAGATATGCCTTTATTTTAAAAACTAAGTGATCGGGAGACGTTTCTATGCTGTCATGTACGACCCACATATATTACAGAATGAATACGCTTTACTCTAACATTTCCTTCGAAAAACAAAATCCAATTAGAATGCAACTGAAACAAAAAAGCTAAAGCTTTTGGTTCAATTAAAAGCTTTTTATTACCCGCACTTAAAAAATCACTCCGAAGATATCATTTCTGTTACGAAATACAATAAGTTAATAAATAGATCCACATCGAGCAATACACAAATTCTTGACCCAAACTTACCATACACTTAGGTCGTTTTCAGTATGGCCGACGAATATCATAATAGCAATCTTATAACAGCAGCATAGCAGGATTTACTATTAGTAGATAAAATGAACTAAAAAACTTGTTTTTTATTATTTATGTTAGACTAGTTACTAATGTGCCCCATGGCAATATACTCGATTACACGTAGCTAAGGCTCTACATAACATTACAGGGTGATTCATTTTTAAAATGTTGCTTCACAATGTAATATTATCATGAATCATGGTAAATTCTATGGTGACGTTATATATTAAAAAACTATTACATCAAAGTAAAAGTTTTGCAGAAAGGCGCTTAGGCATGGTTGATATACCCAGAAAAAGTTATAATTTAAATTCTTATAAAAATTGACTTTAGCCTACTTACTTCTGCTTCTTGATAAGCATTGATACGTATCATTTGCCTAAGCTGCTAGACACAATTAACAAAACAGTTTGGCTCCAAACTAAATTAAAATTTGTTTTTGTAGCGAAAATATATTCTCTTACCACATTTAAAACCTTACAAGAAATATTATACTACTATACCGATAAGGTATCAGTTTATAGATCTGTCTATTTCATTTTTACTAGTTAAGAGCTTCTATAACTTTGTTGTTACTTTAATTTAAATATTGGCATTACATTGATTCTTGACTAACTAATGCTATAAAAGGATTTAGTGACCTCAAATTAAGTAAAATCAGTTCAAATGCAAGATAAAAAATATAAGAGTTATTAATTCAAGCATTGGACGTGAACTAACGAATTTTTACTACGTTAATGAATTAAACCCCATCGTATAAATATGGGCTTATAGATTTCATTAACATGGGCATTCCTTGTTTAAAAATATTATATAGGTAGCCTTGATATGGTTAAATGCAAGAAAAATATATTCTAGAGCGCCAAGAAAAATAAACTTAACAAAATTTCTTAATGATATAATCACATTTACTAACAAATAAGCACTACTTATCACTACAATGCATTAAGTAAATTAATAAACATATTTACCTTTTATGTATGTATCAGATAAACTTCCCAACAAATAAATTAAGTGTCTGCGAACACGCTTATCAAACCTACGTGTTTATTATTATTGTTATTATTATTACCTATTATTGCCTTCCAATAAACACACACACACATGTATGTATATATATACTTTGCTCTTATGCTTTCTGATGAGTAAATTGTACTCAAATGACTTACTCAAGAGATCAAAGCATGGAGAAAATATTTTATATAACAGATCAAAAAGTGAGAGATGAATTCAAGCATAATCCCTCTGCATTTGAATGGTATTAATTATGATTGATTAGGGCTTTTTATGCAAAATTAAGAAGAAGAAGAAATAATTAAACTAGACGCAACAAACGGTTCAGGTTTTTTTTTCAATACTTAAAAGGCATGCGAATATAAAAACACAAATAAACTTTTAGGTCTAAATATTTTTGTCTCTAAAAATAAAATATGTTTATACTTGACAAAGTATTGAATAAATTGGATTTTTGGGGTTGGTTCTTATATTACAAGATCCTCCTTGCTTCGAAGATTTTAGCAGAGTATTGAAATGTCAATTAGTATCGTAATTGAAAGAGATATTCCTTAGTTGCACTAAAACTGTCAGACATGGAGACAGCGCTTCTAAGTCTTTGACTTTTATTTAGAAAAATTATTTGGACCCTTAATATTCTTGGTACGTGCAATCATTTCATCCTTAAGACTTTTAAAATAGTATATTTATATTTCTTAATGTTTTTATATACATTTGTTTCTAGTGAATAACATATTACCATTTTAATAAATAGTAAAAAAATTGTATTTCTAAATATTATTATACAGTTTTTTATTGTATATATTTAATATTAAAAAACATATAAAAATCTATAATATTTTTTGAGTAGATACTTAAATATTTAAATCTTACACCACTTCCTGATATTATATAATTGATAAAATATATATTGTAGTTTTTTATTCAATTATATGTTTTGCCTCTTGAAAATATTTAACATTTATTGAATTTTTTACCAATCAATGCAATTAGGTTAAAAGTTTCGCTACATCATACGGCTTAAGAATAATAATCCTTCTTTTGCTGTGTGTGTTAAAATGGAGGTTTATGCATTCTTAATCATAGTTTTTTCATAGTAAAAAATGACTTTTTAAATATATATTATCAAATATTCATTTCAAATTTAAGAAAATATTTTATAATATTCATTTTATATTTCAGAAAATATTTTGATTTTGAAAACGTGTTCATTCCATTAAAAAGAAAGTATTTCGTTTTATAACAATATACTATTTTATCTTTTCAATGACGTTTTGTATCTATATGTATGTATGTTTATACTTCAAAAATACCTATGGATGTATTACAATTCAAAATAAAGTAATTGGGAAGTTTTTACAGATTGAATAAAAAAATTTAGGGTCCGTTTTTCTTTTGATAAATAAGTTTTTCCACGGTAAGCTTTTACGGTCTTTATATATAGACTCAGAAACCTCTGCTCAACAAATTAAGCATGTAGGACTTCATAATCCCAGAGGGAGCTTTATATATGAATCAAACATTAGATAAACATGATTTTCCAATACTCAAATCAAAAAATATTGAATGGATCCATTTTCATATAAACAAATAAGTTATATTACTAGTGAAAAGGATTTCCAGGATTCAAGAGCGTCGTTTAATCATCATTTTTTTACGAGTCCATGATAATTACATTTTTATACTTTATGTAGTTGGAAATATGATATATGAAGAAGGTAGTGCGTCTTCAATTGCAGAGCTATGACGGTATTTAGACCCTTCATATGTAAATGTACCTACTGAACTCGAGATATTCTCAAATGAGTTTTATACCTTGGCACTTAGGATTCCTTTTTTTGAGTGGTTTCAGATAAAAACGCTCATAATCAATTATAAGTTTTAAGGCTCCTTTATATTGGGACTATTATAACTTTCAAACAAGGAAATGCAGGAAAATTGAGGTCGCATAATATCATTTGTTAACTTACTCATAACTCTCAGGACATGAAATGTTTTTTCTGAGTATTATAAAGATGAAAGCCCTAAAAATACTAATTTAACATAAGCCTTAGTTATTTGTATATATATATATATATATATATATATATATATATATATATATATATATATATATATCTCATAGTTGTGTTATTTTTGTTATCTGTTTCTTGGTAAAATTAAATTATTTCCTCTGCTAATTAGGTCTCCCAACGTCCATTGAATAATAAATTACATGGCCTTACAATTTAAAATATAATGACTAAATATCGTGGAGGAAAACTTTGGAAAACAACTAAATATGTAATGTAATTTTTCTTAGCACGTTCAAGTCTGACTTCTCGCTGACGTTTCAGTTAGCAGAGGGCGTCCAGTACGCCTCAGGGACTTTCCTCCAGCTCTTTCAATGCCCTTGAAACAGTTGATCTCGACGTTCCCATCTTTCTGGCCATGCCGGTAATGGACCTGTTGGGAGTCCTCTTGAACGCTGCCTTTACTTACCTTGTTGAGACAGTGGGCTTCCTGCCAGCACCAGGGGAATGCTTGAGATCACCCCCAGCCTCCAAGCGCTTGGAAATGTTGTAAATTGTCTTCAACGAGACCCCAACCTGTTCCTTAATGTTGTTATGAAGCACTCCCGCTCGGAGTATATTTACATCATCGGTAAATTATTTTGCACGGCCCGGTATATATATATATATATATATATATATATATATATATATATATATATATATAGTATATGGACCCATATAAGTCAATTATCAATTATCATTCAACGAATCGTTTATCCATAAAAGTACTTGATTACTTTTATTTTTTTCATTTTAGTATTTTATTGAATAAAAATAAGCCTTCATTTGAAGTGTATAGGATACATTTATATCAATCACACACACCTCAAAATGCATTCAATCAAACCCCAAATCCTTAATGTCATCCCTATTTTATGTTATTAGGATTCAGCTCAATCATTTTAAGTGACTGCCGTTGACCTTGACATCCTCATAGCAATGCAGCCAGCTTCACTGGCTGACTGACTCCGGCATTTGAGGAAAGGAATTAAATTTAAAAAAGTAATATCATGGGGCAGCTGAACACCTAAAAAAAAACTCCCTCACACCTGAGCTTTCATCCTGATTAATGGTTTTCTTGGATCCCTTTCCCCCCCCCTCAAAAAAAATAAAAGAACCCAATATAATAATAATTATTATTTTAACTATAAAAAATAATAACAATATAAGTGACTCGTCATGCCGGGAAATCTCTTGCTCCTTCGTCGTGTGTAGCGTCTTAGTGAACAATGAATAGATTTTTTGCGGGAACAATTGATATAATGAGAAGAGAGAATGTTCATTATTTTGTGCCAGTTGAACTTCGACCTCCAGACACAATGGTTAAGTAATATATCTATACATTAGAAGATGTTTATCAACGACTATCTTTTTACTTATTATTGTTTGTTTTAAGGATCGATAACTCAATCCCCTAATTGTTTATCATCCTTGGTGGATCAAGGAATCAAGGAAGCTGTAGCTCAAAAGTGTCTTCTGAGACACGCTTTACACATCATCATTTCTTTTTATTTAAAAGGACTCCAACCGCCAAAAAAAAAATCGATAGTGTATAAAGATATATATAAGTCTCTATATATTCTTCTGGTTTTTGAGGTCAAAACCATCATTAGGGATCCATCATTTCCATCTATTGGAAGACGAGAGAGAAAAAAAATGAAGAAGCGATTAAAATCTTCAAAGTTCTTTTTCTTCTTTTTCTCCTTTTATTAAGTGTCTTATTTTTTTATATTTTAAAGGAAGTAACATAATCCTGGGTTTTATATTGATGAGGAACATCTTTGGCCGTTTTGGTCGCTTTCCATGCTCTCTTTGAAATGTCAAGATCCCGTGATACAATGACCATGATACAAACGTCAGGCACAAGTTTAGCACAATTTGAAAAATAAAGACGTTTACTAAATAATAATAATAATAATTGTTCTTCTTATTTTTCCCTATTTGGTTCGACCAAATCGCATCTGCGTGGATGTAAATAAGCATTATAGCATTAAAATGAGTCTATTTAACCCAGGATTTTATCATATTTTGTTCATATTAAATTCCAAAGCTGATTTTACTCTCCCTTTCGGTTATTATAAAAATCAACTAAAATTAATACACAAACCCCAAAGTGACTAACGTAATGAAATATTTTAAATATTGGTTTTTGAGGTGAACATGAGCTATACCATATCACACAAATATCAAATAAAAATTATCAAATGACAGGAATGTTACTATGACAAATCTTTATTTTACTCAACTATAAGTTATATCAATAAACAAAACAACTATACAAAAGACATTATTTTTTTTTCGAAATTATTTTTTTCTATCTTTGGGGTATTTTCAATACATTGTTGGATCGGTGTATGAATTTTATATACATAAATCATGTTAATATTGACTTTATTTAGTGAAAAAATTTACTATGCTATTAGTATATATAAAGTATTTACGCTAAATTCTATAAAGTCTCAATACGATTTAAAAAAGTAAAATAGATACTTATATAATATAATACTGCCTTTTGTATAGTTGTTTTATTTACATTTGCTTTGGGTTTTATGTAGACATCTCATTTATATTTATTTACACAATAAACGAACTGGTTTGAAAAAACAAAATAAATAACATAATAAAATAAATATAACAAAGAAATCAGACTATAGATATCTATAAATTCTGCTAAATAACAATTTTTACTGCACTCCAAGCACCACGATATGGTGTTGATCTCTCTCGAATCTTTGAAATCATTCCCGCTCTTTTTCTTTCTACCAATCACATTTGAGAGAAAAAGTTCCCTGAATATTGTTATACACACGGCATTCCAAAGACATGATGGACCTGCTGGCGATAGGAATCCGGCAGGGATATCTGCATTCAAGATTAGGAGGGACCCCAAGCCAGAAATCGTCATTATAACTATAAATAGATCGGTCGGCCACGTTTCTGTAACACAACAGACATCTGCATCTGCAGCAGCTAGAATTTGGAATATCTCGTAAGACCTCAGATCTGATCAGAGTCTGAACGAGGAAGAGAAAATGTTGGAAGACAGTTTGCTCATATTTAGTCCTTGTTTTCTATTTCTATTTTTTGTTTTTACTTTTACAGTTTTTAAATATCTTTAAATAGTCTAATATGTCTTGAATCTGTATTTAAATATGTTAGACTACCTTATATTTCCCAGCTAAACGGTTACATTTGTAATACTTTCAAATAAACGGGATCACAGACTAAGGGAAGTTTTATTTCACAATATCAACTCATTTTTCAATATAATGCCCATTATATATATACACATATCGTTAAAATAATTCATACTTCATTTATATACAACAATCACGTTATAGAAAAAGGTTTCCCCTGGTGTTCAGCTCTATATGTTTAGAGCGCAGATTCGACTCCTGAGAGGAAAAATCGATTTTAGTCAACCTTAATAAAACAATTTAGGTTTCTAGTCTAATTGTAAATGCTAATTCATAGCAACACGGATGTAATTTTTTTAACCAATAAGTAAAAAAGGTCCCAAGTCACCCAAGGCAAAGTCGATTGGTTTCGCCATTCTCAACTCGAAGACGTGGATAGCCAACTGCATCACAGACAACAGAGTTGTGAGGAATGACGATTAGAGGAAAATAATAATATCAGCTGCAGCACGTTATTCTATCGTGGCCTTCAAAATACCTTCCCTTTTAGATGACTCCTGAACCAGCGCCGCCGTTTTACCCATCAGCGTCAAGTCACTATTTTAAGTTAATCAAAAAAATTATGAAATTTTATCAATAATCATTCACATGTAATTAGTTATCTGTTTTTAATAGTGTTCTATAGTCGATACTGTCTTTGTTCAGAGTTTTATTAGAAACTATAAAGTTTATTTTATTTTTATTCATGTATATATATATGTCCATTTTTATATATATGTCCTCTCTGAACAAATAAAGAAAGAGACAAAAAAGTCCATGAGTTTTATATCTAGTGAAGACTTATTTCATTAACGCAACCACAATTTAAAATAACTCCCTTTTTTATAATAAATTTAATCCTTTAACATATTTTAATGCAGATAAAACATAAAAGCAAGTATATATAAAACCGGAGAATTTGCATATAAAACAAATACATGGATTCAAAATAAGGCTCCGAAGAATAATAATATCTCAATAAAATACCTTTAAAAAAATCCGAAAGGCTAACAATAAAGAACAAACTTTTATAAATAAAAATTATAAAAGTACTTTAAAATCTTGTTTGATTTTTTTATTGGTTTAAAGATGTCGCTTATAAAAATTATATTATATAAGCTTATTATATTTATTACGAAGCACCATGCAATCGACCCTTGGGACATAAGGAGCTATCTATATACTGAGCATTTCCCCTTATCAAGTTATAGAAATAAGTTTGTTATCCATTGGAATGTCTTTTTTTATTATAAACTGTTGGCTTTAAATATTCCCTGTCCTTTTCTTATTTACCAATGACGTCATAAGAAAATGCCCCAGTTTTTATCCTTAATCGTAAGCATTGTATTTACAAATGAGAAGCCCTGCTTTTTCTCTCTTTCTTTGAGTGTATTATGAGGAATCCCGAGAGAGTCAATAACCATCAATATCCAACCCTGCCTCCCGCACACTCTCAAGCACGGAAATGACGGCAAAAATACATCAGGTAGCAGTTCCTAAGGAATATCTTCTAGAGGAAGAATAAAAAAACATTCCCTTGGCGTGCGTCGACAATTTTTTTTACCTAGTTGGTGTGAGTGTGTGCTTGGAAATCCTAACTTTATTTTTTTGTAAATCACTTGAGTTTTAATATTTTTAGTGAGATATTCACAAGCATCTATTTATTTATTTATCTATTTATATCTATTTGACATTTATGAATGATTTAAGCATAAAAGTGTGAGTGAGTGAAGGATGTCGAGCGAGCATCGGATACGGACCCGGTACCGGGCTAACCGGTCCCCGGCCAATGGAAGAAGGTCAGTATTTTAAACCTTTATTTTAGCAAATATACAAATTAAAGTACCTCGAAGTATCCTTTTTTCTAACAGAAACTACTTATATAATTTGTTAAAGTATATTTATATTAGATAAACAACTGAAGTTAAATATTTTAATAGGCTTTGAGGTTCTCGAATGAATGTTTTGGTAAGGAAAATGAAAATCGAATTATCTTATGGTATATCACTTAAAAGTTAAAATTTACTTTTTTATCAATTCAGTGCCTCAAAATCTTTATTTCTTCTTGAGAAGCTTGAATGTCTCTTACATAAATACTATGGATTACATATTAGTGCCTGATACCTATAAGATAGGAATCTATTTTTCTATAACTCTTTAGAGGGTTGCTAAATGTCTTCAGACAAATATCGTTAACATCCTTCGTTATGGATCATTTCTTTAAAATAACAGCCAAGGTTCAGACAAGTAGTTCAAATTTATAGAACCAAAATACACATTTGTAAAGCTACATATGGTAGAGCGTGAGCAGCCCCTCATGAAGTTTTTAGATCTATAACAGTAAGGACAAGCTGTCTATAATTCAAATGTTGACAATCCAAAAACACAGAGCTCTATTCTAGAAGATCGTTTACACGAAAAACAATTTGTATGAATATGAAGGTACAAAAGTCCTTAAGCATGTGATGTTGACTTATTGATTCTAGCTTTATGTAATGGTATATTGTCACTTAAACTCAAAATATTGATACCAATATGACTATACAATAACCTCTTGTCGAGGGACTGTCATTATCAAAGTATCACTCTGACAAAATATCTGAATTGATATCTCTTCTTAAGAAAACAACTTAATAACCATGTACTGCCATGTGTTGATTTATCACTAGGGTTGATTATTCTATATATATTCTTTGCAACTTAACGTTTTAAAAGTACTTTATTTTTGTCAATAAATGTCTCCGACTTTTTACTACCAATGGAGAAGGTGGACCGTTAGAAAAATATCGAACTCTCTACTTTATTCATTGGAACTCTCTGAATAGTAAAATATTTAAAAAAATTGTATAAAGATACATATATATTTTTTAATAGATATGTGTCTATTGTTTGCGTCGTATATATTAAGGAATGAAATAAAGACCTTGCTGAAGAGGGGGGGGGAAGATATATACTTTAGACTTGTCGTTTTTTGTATGGCTCTCCAAGATTTGGAATAAAAATTGACTAAAGTATAATTTCCATTTTTTAAATATAAAGCTATTAGACTTGCAATTATTTGATTTACTTAAGTATCCAGGATGTTTGGTTTTATACTCCGAATGAAATAAAAAGTTTCATACGCCTGTATAAATACAACAATACATTGGATTCATTCTATTTAAATTATTAAAAACTCTTGACTTTTGACTTAAATGTTATTTGATTTTTAAAGATTTTCTTATTATATATATCTTTGGAGTCTCTCATTTTGTATTCAACTATTTGCGTTTTGGCAATAAAAGCCTAACATATTACAATACACTAAATGCTTTACTCTATAGAAATATACATTTTAATGTTATTATTGTTTTTGCACTCAAACTCTTTGAGTTTTTGCAATAAGAATCAAACAAATTAGTCTATCAAATATGAGAATTACATAAACCATACATGGTCTTAAGAGATATTATATCTTATAATTAAAACTCTTATACCGAGTAATAAATTTACATTACATGATAACAAAAAAAATTTTTCTTATAAAACCATTTACCCGTTTATACCAGATTAAATTCTTTTGTGATTTTTCAAGGAGTCAAACCATAGAGATATAAAGACATGGAGAGCTTATTGGATTCTTCAGAGAAATGCACCATTGTGTCCAGAACACAGCTGAACGACGATGTTTCTCTGCCAATTGGAGGGAAGAAGCTCTCTATATCTTTATATCTCTATCTGTCAAACAAACAACAAACAAATAACGTGTTATTGTTAAGATCATAATAAAGGACACCATTAGCTAAGATGTTTATGCGTTCCTGGAAGCTTGGAGTAACATTATTGCATAGAGAAGATATAGAGAGCTTATTCCCTTCAATAGCAGAGAAACATCGTCGTTCAGCTGTCGCCTGTGTCCAATATACACAAAGTAATGTGTACTACGTCATCGTAAGTTGATCAAGGAGATAGAAAGATTTGTTTATATTGGGCAATATGACGTATTTCTCTGAAGAATCCAATAAGCTCTCTATGTCTCTCTGCGCTTTACTGCTGTCTCTTGTCGTTGTGACAAAAATGTTTTCATATAATAAATAAAAAGATAACAAGACGGACAAACACCAGCAAAACAAACGTTGCTTCTCATAACTACAATATTTGCTGGTAGATACTTACTCCTATCATAATAGTCTAACTATTATAATAATTATTAGTATTGGACGAACGTGTGTGTGTATGTGTTTATGTGTGTTCACTATTGAAAAATTCAAGGCTGAGTGCTTAAGCAGGGAACGTCTATGAATGTATTTGAATGTACATCATAATCATATTATTATTTACATACAAAATATTATGATTTGTGTATGTCCAAATACATGGAGGATACAAATCACATATATATATATATATATATGTAGATATTTAATTGTATAAAATGATTTGGACATAATGCAAACATAAATTAATAGGATGCATTAATGCAGGGTTTTTGGATTGAACGGAAAAACTCCAGAAAAAAGTGAGGACCAGAAGTGCAATTGAAATTATTGACAGTCATTCTTGATAAAAGTGAGGACGATTTTTTTACTATGTATTTTTTTATCTTAAAAAAGTAAATAAAGGACAAACTGGGCTATAAAAGGTACTTTCCCTATTTTGACGCCAGGGGTAGACATTCATGAAGATATAATGAATGAGAACAAACCTTTCAAGTTACTTTGTGATTTTTTTTAAACGAATGACGAACGATATACTTTTTGTGTTGTGGTTCACCAAAAGTTGACGTTTGCGAATGATTACAAATGAACGACAAATCAACAAGTCAGATTTAGTATCTCTTATTGAATATTGAAATAGGAACAAATTAAAATATTAATATTTTGTCTACTAACGGACAAACGCTAAAAAATTGAAGGGACGAACGCCTGGACGGATTTTTTTGAAATCGAACTGACGAATGCTACGGTTGCGAACGCCCAAAAGCCTACTTAATAATAATAATAATAGGGAACGGCTTTGCTCTAATTTGAGGTTGAGTTTATTATATTTTCTTATAAGAACTAAATAGGTACCTAAATGAATTAATTTTCTGAAAATCTTGAACAATATATATTACATTTTTGTAATGGAACGAACCAATATGCTGGACATATTAGGTTGTTTACATCTACAAAATTGTATGTTATATTTTTTAAATATTATTCGATGTTTTTCACATTTTTCCACTGTGGGCAAGAAGGTTATCGGAGTCTTTGTTAATGTAGGGAAGTAAGCGATGATATATTGATTATAGACTCTATATACTGATGAATATTTTTCAAAGGCTCAAGAAAATTCAGTAAACTAATATTAGACTTGATAGTTTGGTCCCCGATAAGTGGATTTCAATAGTAATATTTTATGAACATTTTCAAATTTAAATTTTGCTTTCAAAAGACTGCAATGATAAAATAAATAGTTTTATGAAGATATATTTGCACAGCCTAGAATCAATATTGTATAATGCGTGTATTGTATGAAAGCACATTTTGTAATACATATTCTTATAATTTTTTATTGGTTAAAAACATTTTATTTGGTAATCTGCAAAATTATACATTGTAAATATTAATACACTAAAGTTTTATAAAGGAAAGAGAGTAAAATAATTCAGGGCAGTTGCAAAAATACATAAATTAACATTTTAGTGCATATTTGCGACCCTGAAGAATATCCTTATATAAAAAGACGCATCATTAATTAAATTTGTTTAAAAACTAAGTTTTAAAAAAAATCCTTTGGATAGTTTTCTTGCTGGCACATATTAATTATGTCACCAGCCCATTTCCACGTTGGCGCTCCTTCATACGGGATTTATAAATGATTCATTTATCATTATTTTTTTTAATTGATACGTTTATGATAAAAATAAATCTTTTTTCTACTCAGAACTATTCCAACAGGCGTTCACTATCCAAGAAAAGTATGAAAATTAAATAGAACGAACACTTGTTAGTGCGATATCCGTGTGCGTTAAGGCGTGTTTAACTCTCAATGTTTGGGGCTTAGGTTCGAATCCCGAGAGGGGACAGTCATTTTTAGTCTACCTCATTGATAAGATCCTAGGTTCGATAGACTAATTTTAATGCTATAAAGCTTATTTATATCCAATCGGATGCAATTCTATCGAACCATACAGGCCAAAAAAAACCTTGTTGACACACGAAACAAAATAAGCATCAACACACCTCAAATCTCTTAACTCATTGCTTAATCTATTACTTTCATTGCGAGCATATCAAAGATATAATAACTGGTTATGACCCCAAGCTCAAAGTACTATGCTTCATGAATGCTCGATTTCTTGCCCAAAAGACAAATATGAAATGCCTTATCAATTTGCTCCACTTTATTTTACATTTGTTACTGTCTGATATTAATTAAATTATGTCAAACTGTTTGTCAAACTATCTATATATATATTTTTTTTTTCCTAATAAAGCTTTTATATATGTTTACGAAATATATGAATAAAAACATTATGCATGATAACTGTACAGCACCCAATTCAATTAGCATATTTATAAAAGTCACCGTCATTTTGATAAGGATTTATTTTCATGACTATTATTATTTACTCGGGGAAAAATCTAAGCTGTGAAGATATCCAAACTAGTTTTATTTCAGTACTTATTCTCATTGTTTTAAAAAATATCATTAAACACGTATGAAATTTAATCGGAACTGGAAGACAGATGCAAATAAAGTTTTTTTTTTGTCAATATGGTTCGATAGAATTGTATCCGATTGGATATGAATAAGCATTATATCATTATAATTATTCTATCAAACCTAGGATCTTATCAATGAGGTAGACCAAAAATGAGCATCCCCTCTCGGGATTCGAACCTGCGCCCCCACATTGAGAGCTGGACACGCCTTAACACGCATGGCTATCGAGCTCCCGTTCCCCCTACGTATTGATTTATTTTGTCTGGAACTTTATGAAAGGTGCTCACACATTCAACTGCATTTTATTACCTCCGCCGAAGGAGGTATTGTTTTCACTGGCGTTGGTTTGTTGGGTTGTTGGTTTGTTTGTCAGCAGGTAAACTCATAAAGAACGGAACGGATTCGGATGAAACTTTGTGGAGTTGTTGAAAATGCCAAAAGGAACAAGTGATTAAATTTTGGCATCTTTGAGTGCTTTTTTAAGATGCAAAATTAGCTAAATACTAATTATTTTCAAGTTAGCCTACTCTGCCAATAGATGTCGCTGTGCTATGAAATCGGGTGCCGGGAGCGTCTTCCTCTCGGGATTTCCTTCGAGGGGAATCCTCCCCCGTCCCTCTACGCCGCCCCAGTCGTGAAAAATCCGCTCGGAAGGCTCATAAGGACCCGTGACGGTGGAGGTTTGCACTCTCTGAGTGTATATATGCCTCTAGTTATATATTGGGACTTAGTCACATTTGATTTCAAGAAATATTATAAATACATTTGAAATTGAATCGAAGTTGAAAGGCCGTTGCAAATGAATTAAATTAAAGTTTCCAAACTATTTTATTATTTTGATAAGAACTTTTAGAAAGGAGCTTACAGAGTTCTAATTGACTTCATTTATTATATAAGTGTATAATACATTGCTGTTATTGCAATTTTAGAATATAGTAAAAATATATATACATGGTTAAGGACGTAAACCATAATTATAGGTGAATAATTGATAATAAGACTTCCTATTTGGCTTAAGTGACTGTGAAAATGTTCATATCAGTTATTATAAATGCATTATGTTGCATTACTTAAAAACACACTAAATTTTAGGTTTTTTATAAGTTGTCACATGCGTCTTAGTTAGAGTCTTACTATGGAACCTTTTCTATGCACGTAAGCAAAAAATATGCGTTTCATTCCAGAACGTAACCACAGATATAACAAAATTAAACAACTTACTGATTTTTTTTGTTACTTCCACAAAAAAAAAATTGGTCTTCGTATATATATATATATAT
>CP045896.1:28537983-28568235 GCA_013387185.1 Caligus rogercresseyi | reverse complement strand
TCATTGATTTAAATCATTTCATGTTTTTTTTCAATACATAAATTGATATTTCATTTATGCTTCTAATTCTCATCAGAAACAAAACATTTCATGTCTGTCTTCTTTAATATAGAGCAGTGGCCTTTTTCATTATATCTATAGCCTCAGACTATAGGCCTATATCATATAATATATCATATTAAGCTTTGAGTTAGGATTATTTGATAAATCAAGCAATTTGATTGCGATCTAAATTAAGTTTTCTTCCAAAGACATTTTATAATCAATGATTAAAATCGAAAGTGATCCATCTTGTAGTCATCTTTGATCAGCCGTTGGCAGCTCCACCCAGTAATTTTTTAAGGTAGAAAATTGTCATGACTCTTCGATCCTCGCTTGGATTTCGAACTGTCACGTGATTAGCGAGTATGACTCATTACAAGGCCTTTGAAGTTCTGTAATTTTATTGTTTATCTACTCTTTGCATTCTTTATTAAATGAAATCATTAAGTAAGGCAACTAGAATTTAATCAAAGACAGCATTTAAAGTCCCCTGAGTAATAGGTAGGCCTATATGTATATTGGGCATGTTTAAAAAGTTACAATTTAAAGTATGGACAAATTTACACATGAAAAAAGATTTTTTGTTCATAAAATATGGTTTATCAATTAAATCAAAAAAAATCTGATTTAAATCAAAAAATCTGATTTAAATCAAATAAATCCGATTTTTTTGATTTGTTTTGAAAAAAATCCAAAAAAATCCCACCCTGCTAATACTAATACATATTTCAAGTTAGCTACTCTGCCAATAGATGTCGCTGTGCTGATAAATCGGTGTCGAGAGCGTCTTCCTCTCGGGATTTCCGTCTAGGGGAACTCTCCCCCGTCCCTCTAAGCCACACCGTCGTGAATATCCGCCTCGGAAGGCTCATGGACCCCGTGACGGCGGAGGTTTGCACTCTCTGAGTGTATATATGCCTCTAGTTTTATTTGTTTTACTGTTTAATATTTGGTTGAGTTGGTGTATGGTGATTATATTTCAAACTTAAATTTTTACTAACGCTTAATTTATTAGCATCATGCATTTATTATTATGAATTGTGTCAAAAACAAAATGATAAAAGGCTAAGTTTAAATACTTTATTCAGAATGTTATGACATTATGTTTATATATTTTTTTACAAATCAAAGAGAATATCTAATTATGAATTGGACTTTTCAAGATATCATCTAACCTTTGTATATTTATCAAGGATCTAATGAATAATCAATATTTAAAATAACATTATTCTCTATAACGGTTCGACGGGGTGAATTCCGAACATCTTGAAATGCTTTTTTTTTTTAGTATGAAGAAAATACAGAGTAAAAATGTAATATGATTGTTCGGACACTTTACAGTTTTATATATTAATTATGGAAGACATGTAATTTATTATATATAATTGTATAATATAATTTTAAATAGTATGTATATTAAAGATCAAAGGAGTATTAAAAATAGTAAAAAAAAGTCGATAGTGAGTTAATCCGTCGAGGGATATCTTATATTTTTAAACAAAGTACAATAAATAATTTTTTAAGGCCTTCATTTAAATTGTAAGAAGGTGAGACAAATTAAATAAGTGTGATAGAATTACGTATAAAAGTAATACATAAATAAAGAATAAACAAATTTATATGTTATAATTAACCTCTTCTTACAATTTGTTGCGTCAAAAAATGAATGTTCTACGCGGTTACTGTGTTTACAAAAAAATATCTTATTTGACTACTACGACTCGAGAAAAAAGGAGCTTATGTATGACAGAGGAAAAAGGAATAATAAGCGTTAGTTTTTAAGTTTTTTATTACTTTTACCCAAACAGTGCACAACGTTTTAAATAGAATGTAACCTAACAATATTTGTAATAAACAAGGAAAAACTTAAAAACTCATCATTTTATAGGGGGAAAATGTATTTTACTCAAAAGAAAAATAATACTTCTAAAATATATGAGGTGATTCAGTCAGAATGCCATTCGAAATGAAAATTTCAAAATGAAATATGCATTTTTATGTTCTTTACTTCATACATATGACAGCCAAATATTTCAGAAACATTTAAGACAAGTTGCGCACGTTTTTTACCCATGAATGTCATTTTTATTTCGATAAGTTAGGATGATTTTCTTTCTATTGGACTTATTTGTTATAGGGTTCAATTCCACATCATCCCTCCGATATTATCCCTTTAAGATAGTCCCTTTTTTCATGGCCTAAGAGATTTATTCCTTAGCAATTATAATATATAATTAGCAATTATTGGAGCCTTATTCAACTAATCGAAATATTTTATTAATCCAAACGAAGGAGAACTTTACAAACATATACTAGTGATGGTAACTTATTTTCACAATTAAACTTGGATTCTTGCTGGACCACCACATATGTAGTAGACATTTATAACGATCTGTAATTTAGTTAAGCCTTATTAATGCATGTTAAGACGTATTAATATATTATCAAATAAATTACGTAGTAACACATTCTTTATTCAGAGAAATATTTTGAAATTGATAAATGACTCCTTTTCAAGGACTTATTGTATTGTCAACAAAGCCATCCACGAGTCATGCGTTCATCAAAACAATAGTATAGCTTCTTATACATTTATTGACTGTTTGCATAACTAACATTCAGTAGTACAGTTACCTATTTATTTCCCTATGTATTCATATGTCTAAAAACATATACGATGTAGGCTGTCCAAAAGGCTTAGGCTATATTCAGATGTCATTAGAACTGTCATTTGTGTCAAAATGCCTCTAACCTATCGATCCTTCTCTCATAAATGAGACGCATTATCTTTTAAAAAGTTTTTTTTTAAATTTCCTATACTGTCCAATCTAATTCATATGAGGGTGCCCTACCTTATAAAACCCGTTGCTCATCCAATGTGTCCATAATAACATAACACAATTGAATTTATTGTGGTCGCAATTAAACTTTAAAATTCAACTTAACAATTTAATGTTTTATCCGAAGAAAGTGAGTGCTATAAGAATAATCTCAGAAACAAACTTCAACATTATAATGACAAGACGTTAAAGATGAAGGGAAAGTAACATAGTATAACATTTAATACATAGTTAGCGATGAGAAGTAAAGAAGCATTAAATGTTGGAGCAATGTCAAAAGTGCGTTCTTTTACAGATTTTGTGTCCTTTTTACCGTTGCTGGATCTCCTAAGATGATATATCATCATCACAAGACAAATAAGCATGCATATATAAGATATGTTATTGTGCACGCAACCAGGATGTTTTGATCATCCGTCAATAATTAGAGCATCTCCATTTTTGATTGGTAGAGGAAGCACCTTATTTACATACTCTTTCAAGAAGCAGCCCTCAATTATCGATACGTTATATGCCCTCCTCGACTAAGTTGAATCCAGTGGGTAAGTGGAGACTCCTAAGTAACTAACCCAGCTTTTTCTCTAAAGATAATCTTCATGTCCATATTTATACGTGTGTATTTAGGCACCTTACACATCTCTTATCATTAAAAAGAGATAAGCTATCTTTTATTATAATACATACATAGTACATACAGACTTCCACAAAGCTGTATATTGTACATAATTCCTCTGCACGATGCCAAAAAGGGATCTTTCCCTTTAAAGGAAAGAACATGAAACCGATCCATCTGAAGATTAATTCTTATTATTGATCCTTGTATTTCCAAATAGACATGACGCTTTCATGCAAAAAAGAAAGATATGTATCCTTCAAATCTCAATAACATTTTAAAACTATGAAAGATATATTGAAGTATTATATATAGATTCTAACTGTTCTATATCTTGTTCATCTATACTAATAAAAAAAGAATTCCGTTCGTTCTTTCGTTTGTTCGTTCGTTTGTTCGTTCGTTCGTTTCCCTGTATCTCCCGAACGGTTAATTAGATCTTGACGAAATTTTCAGTCTAATAGTTTTGAGAGCTCAAGGAGTGTTTTGATGGGGTTGTCGACTCGCGGAAAATTCGTCATCGACATGTTTATTTTATTCCTCAAAACGTTTTTTGTCGATTTTTTAAAATTGCCACGTTAGATTTTAACAAAATTTTCTGTGGATGAGACTGAGGTAGTAAGACGTGTTTTTGGTTTTTCGGTGTTTACCAGAAAATTCGTTTTCTACATGATTGCTTAAAAATAAGTTTTTTTCTATCCCTGCCTGTCCCCCCAAATTTAAGTTTTGAGGAAAATAACATTTTTTATAACGCAACATCGCGCTAATCAAATTTCAATAATACCTAGAGATGGAGAGTGATATCAATCACTCTGAACTTTTCTTGATAAATATATGAAGTCGTACTCTCTCTTAAGTTTTTGCTGTTTCCCCCATCAACGGAGATCAAACAAATACTCTGATATTCAGCGCTACCATACATATATTCGGCACTCTACATATGTTCCCTGTGAAATGACTTAAAAATTAACTTCTTTTTATGATATTTAAATACCCAGCCTTAAGGAATACAAAACGGAAAAAATGGCAATGAAGACCCAATGATAACTTTTTAAGAAACTGATTTTAAAATGAAAGTAACATGCGATGATTTCACTGAAATTATTCGTGTGATTTCTTATTTTTTACTATATATAAATACTCAGCCTTAAGGAATACAAAACGGAAAAATGGCAATGAAGACCCATTGACAACTTTTTAAGGAATTTATTTTAATATAAAAATAACATGTGATGGCATGTTAGTTATATTCTCAGAGATTAAAAAAGGAAAACATATAAAGACAGATGTGCTTTACATCAGGCAATTCCTTAAAACTGGATGAGCATTTTTTACCAAACATATATGTATAGAAGTCCACAAAAAGTAAACGCAAGTGGGTTAAAAGTATGCTCTAACCATAATTTTGGAACCTTAATTTGTGAACTAAGACGATCTTATATTAAGACAATTATGCGTTGATGCGTAATTATTCACCGCGTTACAATATGGGACATTGCGTCCAATGTCATAAAAGTTCCCCAATACTACTTTCATATTTATTATTTTTTCATACTCATCGATTACAAATACAACTAGAGGCATATATACACTCAGAGAGTGTGTACCTCCGCCGATCCCCACAACATTCCCAATCAACATTCTCCCTTTCACACGCCCAATTTTCTATCTCTAATCATTGTTTCCTCTCTCTTAGCTCATTTTGCATATTAAAAGAGCACTCAGAGACGGGAAGAGGAAGAAGTTTAAGCTACGTCACTGGGTTAACATAGTCCTGAGATGATATATGAACAATAATACGTCATGAGTATTTTTTAGCGTTTGTTCTTTCCTACTCCCTGAATAGAGACCCCATTTCATTTATTATTTTGCTCATTTTGCATATTAAAAAGCACTTAGAGATCCCAAAATTTAATTACTTGTTCCTTTTGGCATTTCCAACAACTCCACAAAGTTTCATTCGAATCCGTTCAGTACTTTTGAGTAATCCTTCTGACAAACAAACCAACAAACCAACAAACGCCAGTGAAAACAATACCTCCTTCGGCGGAGGTAATAAGAAAATTAAAGAGGGTGATGCATTCAAATAGATTTTTACTTTAACTTAAGATGAAGCTTCTTTTGTCTTCAACGATATTGTGTTTCAGCTTTATTTTATATAGATAATTGTGCCCAATGGGAGCATAGAAAGGGTGTTGCCGATTCAAGTTCCTTCGTTTTTATTAGGGTAATAATATTCGCATATTATACATATATATTTCCAATAGAGACGCAGGAAGTAATAAAACTGCTCTACTCAAGGCATGAAAACTAAGTCATCTCTTAAAAATGAAATACTTCTAAGAGTTGTCTCAAAGCATGTATTTTTATAACTTTTAGGACATAATAGCTTCCTGGATGTTTTTTTAAATATTTATTTGAATGCTTGGCTTTGGTTAAGGTTTCACTTTTAGACGAAGTTATGTACGACGATTTTCCTTTAGTAGTATTTTTTATAATATCAAATATAGGTTCACAACTTTTGATGCTTTAATGTTTATTATATGCAAACGCATGTAATGGCATCGAATTAAAGAGGCCAAAAAAGGTTTATGTATCTATTAATATATTGATATGCACTTTAAACTTACTTAAGCGAAGAAGGCTGCATTTTTTTGAGAATATGGTTTGTTTATCTTTCATTATACATATACATTTTTTAAAAAGTGTCATTATTTCTATAATTGTCTTATATGTATTACTTAAAATATTCATGAAAAATAAATCGCCTGTCTTGAGCGTTTATTTTTTTACTTTTCAGATGATAAAGTCTTACATATAAATGGAAATACCAAACGTTGGCTAATATTTTAGTTTAAAGTCATACTGAAATACCTTAGAGAAAATATTTAAAGATATCAGTAATAATTAATTAAAATCTGGCAGAAACTAACAGCTTCATATATGAAAAACAAAAAAACAAATCAACAAATTATATGTTTAAAAGTAATTTGAGTTCACTGTTTATGTTTCATAATTCATAAAAAAGCAAACCAAAGTTTGTTAAATTGAGTACTTTCCATTTCTTCCCCTTTTTGCCTTTAATGGCACCATTTTTTATTTCCCTTAAGCACTTTGTAGTATATACAAAAAAGATAATACTTTATAAACGTCATATTCTAAAATATAATATCATATTTTATAACCAATATGTTTTAAAAAACCATAAATATATTGCCATCTATTTCATGGCATTTGCAAATGTTCTCTTCGTTAAAAAGAATAGGCAGAAAATATATGTGTTAGATTAAGAAAAGTGTTGGACCTTCCAGTATCATGGACTAAAATAATCCTCGGTTCTTTATAAAGTCCAGGACGACAAACGTTTTACATCGCAGCTTTAAATATCAAAAGATTGCATTTTTTCAAAGATCCTGTTAGACACGCTTTTACAAATTAAGAAGTTAGTTAAATTAAATGTGGACTCCAAAAAAACAATTGTGAATCCTATAATTCTTTTTAGCCTGACTTCTAAAACTAAAGGTTCTACAGCTAAAACCCTATCGACGGAAATGGCACTCTCCAATTGTCGAAAATTGTGCTAAGACTGAGTGAGGGAGGAACCGTCTCGTGTTTCGGTGCTTTATCGGTTAAAGTACCGGACGACTCCAAATCATCGTGCATTTCATGATATATGACAAAAGTATATGTATAACAAATGTAGAATTTTTTCTCAATTAGTAGAAAGAAGAGAAGATTGAATTATAAGAAAAACAGTTGGTATTTTGTTATAAAGCATCACTTTATTCGACTGATGTCAAGGTATGAACAAAAAATCAGAGTATAAATACCATCCATAAGACTACAAATCTCATTTCTCATGGGGCATGTCATTTACGAAGTCTTTGAATATAATTCTTCGATAATTTATATTAGTATTAATTTGATAGAGCAACTGCTCCTCCCAGGGAAAGGAATGGTCTTTTATGTCATCATATCTGCCAATACTTGGTTCACACACCAATTGTTAGACATAGAAAAAGTAATAAATGAAGTTACCAATTATTTTTTGGATGAACTTGCCTTTTTGTAATCCCTTAAGATCCGTTGATATATTCATGCAAAATAGTTTTAATATTTTTTAATGTGAACCTTTTTAACAATGAGGTAAAATAAACAAACCAGTTTAACTCATTAAAATAATAAACTTTAATATATTTGATCAGTTTTATATTAAATAAATCCAAATTACCGAATATTAATCCCATGAGTAAAAGCTGGACAAAGAGGCCTTGGAGGTGGCATACACATATTTATTGTACTCTTGTCCACATACTTAAGAAAAGAAAAAAGAAATTGTTTGATATCAATAAAACATTTATTGTTTTTCATCATTAAATATGCTTGCCTCAGGATTTGACCACTTAAAAAAAAATTCCATTATCATTGTTGTTTCTACACCATTGTTCATATTTAAGACAATAATAATAATAATGAAGCTGATGATTGGAAATAACAACAAATAACATAATGAGTTGATGTTTTTTGCTCCTGATGGTCGATAGCATTCTTAACAATTAGACTTCAAATTAGCCATTATGTCTACTTATTTTTAGTCTTTAGGTAAGATAGTACTTACATAAAAGATAACTAATGCAGCTAATTATTTGGCAATAAACATACAGAATTATAACCTTGAATGATAGTAGTCATTTGAAACATGCGGTGATGCAATACAGCTTTGCGATACTATTTTAAGATACTATACAAATCTCGCTAATAATGAGGAAAAAGATTATCCTGCTGGAGTATGTGGCTATATTATCACCAATCTAAACAGTGGAGCACTAAAGCCATCCAAAGGCATTATTCATTACATGAAATAAATCTAAGGATTAAAATCGTTTCTCATTTAACAAAAATACAACGGAAAAGTCAATCATTTGACCTTAAAAAGTTTGTATAAAAGGCTTTTAAATTTTTGGAATACTGCTTAAGGCTCAATCCATATGAAGGAACACTTATTTTATTCAAAATGGCGCATATTCAAGCCTTCATTCCTGGGGTATCCCTCGCATTATTGCCTCGCTTTGACACAAGAAACAACTTGTTATCTCCCTGTTGCTGTTTTTTAGACGAGGCGCATATCCTTTCATTGGTTGAAATTGGTCTTCTGATGATATTACTAGGGCCACTCTCTATTATCCTATAACAAAATCAATATAAAGAATTAAATCTTATCCCTTAAACTTAAACTTTCATTGAGAACATTGAGTGCCAAAGTTATGAGAGATGGCACTGAACTTTGGGGTATTTGTTAGCTCTTCATTGTTGGGGAAAGAGAGCGAGATAAAGAGCTAAAGAGAGAGTGAGACTTCATATAACTAATATATGTATTTTCCCATGAAATAGGGAGTCGATGATGCCAACTCACTCTAACTTATTTAAGGATAAAAATATGTTTACTTCCTTCCATAATTTTCTACCCCAACAATATCTTCAAATAATTTACCCATTCGGGCTCTTAAAACATTAGCATATACTCTGATATTTAGCTACACTATAATGTCATTATGAAGAGTACAAATCCATTATTGGATTCCATCACGGATCCACCATTTTATATATATTTTATTTTGCATAAAAATTTCGTTATTTAAAAAAAACATATTATATAATAAACCAATAATAAGATTTTATTTTAAACTAAAGATATCAAAGTGGACACCTGATTAAAATTCATTCAGAGAAGGAATGAAAAAAACAGGCTAAATAAATAGGTGGCCCACTAAGACAATATTCATATAATAATAATAATCGTCAACTAATGATATATCAAATAAAAGAAGCAAAACACATATTAATTGATATTGCTGCTAGTAAAAAACATATGCTGCAACTCTGTTGAATGAAGATATTTAATTCCGTTGATGGCAGAGGACCAAGTGTCCCACTCCTACTGTGGCATCTTTAATTCAAAGGCTGTATATCTAGGTCAGGGGTCACCAACACGTCGCCCGCGGGCGCCATAGCGCCCTCGTAGACTACTTGAGTCGCCCGCAAAGGCATTCTCAAAATAGTAATACTTAAGTAAAGTTATCATGTCAATTAGTTTTGTATATTTGTGTGACTGATATATGTATATTTTTCCGTTATGTCTTTGTTGTTGTCAATTTGTGACGTCAATACAAATTTGTTACTAAATACAAATTTATATTAAATATTAATTTATGATATGAAATCTGTTTTGTTATGGAAGTTAGTCAGCTGTTTGCTATGACTCATCAGTAGGTCGTCCAGACTCTCCTACTCTAAGGCACTGGTTCAGAAGAAGAGGAACAGATGAATCAAAAACATGACAGAAAAAAGAAAGAGAACATACAATTTTAACAGTGACTGGGAAAATGAGTTATTTTTACGACTGTAAAAGATTCATGTGTGTGTCTCATTTGCCGGTTGACTGTGGCGATACCAAAGCGCCACAACGTTGAAAGACACTTCAAGACCAGCCATCTAAGCTACGATGCTAACTACCCACCGGGCAGCGCTCTACGGGTTGAAAAAGTAGGTGAGCTAAAATCAGGCTTGTGTAAACAACAATCTTTTTCGCAAGGCCTGCGAAAAAATCTCAAAAAGCTACTGAGGCCCCGTTCAGAGCAACAGAACATCTAATTAAGAGGAAGAAGGCATTTACAGATGGAGACCTTTTCAAAGAAACAACACCTTGTTTCAAGATGAGAAATATGGGAAGGAAGTGTTCTCGTCTCTGTCTGATGTTCAAATGGGGGCAAGCACAGTGGCCAGAAGAGTGACAACTATGTCTGACAATTTGACTGATCAGCTGGATCGGGATCTCGCGGAGTGCAAGTGGTTCAGCATTCAAAGCGACGAGTCCATCGACAGCAGCAGTACGGCGCAGCTTATGATGTTCGTTCGCATGGTCTTTAAAGATTTTTCTACAAAGGAGGAACTTCTCACATTACTCCCTCTAAAAACCACAACGAGGGGTGTTGACATTTACAATGCAGTGAAGGAGTTCTTCTACATCAAAAATATCCCACTGCAAAAGTTGGTGTCAATCACGACAGACTGCGATGACCGGACGGCATGTAGGGTTCATTGCGCACTGTAAAAGTGATCCAGCATTCCCGAAATTCGTACAGTACCACTTTATCATTCATCAACAGGCGTTGTGTGCAAAGGTGCGTTTTTTAAATTTTGTATTTCATATATTTCATCCTTGTTGCTATCCTGTTCAAGGCCCAATTATAATAACCTATTAAATGCGCATATTTCATTTTTCAGGTGATCGGCTTTGAGCACGTTATGACTACTGTTGTGAGGATCGTAAATAGCATCCGCTCCAAAGCCAAACAGCACCAAAGTTTCAAAGTGCTGTTGGAAGAGCTGTCGGCTGAATACAGGGACCTGCTACTCCACACGGACATCCGATGGCTCAGCAGAGGACGGATTTTACTTCGGTTTTTGTCGCTGTTGAGCGAGATCAAGGATTTCATGAAATCTAGAGACGAAGACACCTCTATGCTGGAAGACACTGCGTGGCTACTTGACCTGACATTTCTGACAGACATTACTGGAAAACTGAACAATCTGAACCGTGCGCTGCAGGGGAAGGAAAGACTGTTGCAGACATGATCAGTGCTTTAAATGCGTTTAAAGCCCAGATGAACATTTTCTCTGCGCATTTACAGAGGAAAAAGGTCCTGCGTTTCCCCTCTTTGCAGATGGTGCTGAAAGACAATGTTTCTGCGTCTGAGAGTTTTGGCAAAGTTGCTGAGAAGTACTCTCAAGTCATAAACAGGCTAGGGCAAGAGTTTGAAAGTCGGTTTTGTGACATTGATAAGCTGGAGCCATGTGTGCCGTTCATTTCAAATCCTTTTATGAACGTGGACACAACGTGCATTGCTGAGCAACTAAGTGAAATGCTTAGCTTGGATGCTGGGCAGGTGGAAATGGAAATAGTGACTTTACAAAATGACATCCACCTCAAGGCCCATAAGGCTATAGAAAACTTCTGGGGCCTTGTTGATATAGAAAGGTTTAGTGGTCTATGCACAGCAGCTATGAAGGTGGCTAGCCTGTTTGGTTCAACTTACCTCTGTGAATCAGCCTTTTCTGACATGAATTACATCAAAAATAGACACAGAACAAGGCTCACAGATACACATTTGCAAGATTCACTCAGAATTGCAGTTTCAAGTTACAGCCCAGATTACAATGCACTGGTGGCCAGTATGCAATGTCAGGCCTCCCATTAAAATGTATTTCTGAAGATTGTAAGATATTTCAAAAATATAAATAGTTTAGTTTTGTTGTATAACTGTGATGGTTAATTCATTTCTGTAAAAGATCAGTAAAATGTCATTTGTTTGTGTGCATAAGTAATAGGCCTATGTTACACATGTTAAGATACAAACCTATAATTTTGTTTTAATGTAAATGGTGCATTGTCATCCATGATTTCAGTTCCTTTTGCAAATCTAAGGAGTTGTTTGAAATGCTTAGAAATAAAACAACATTTTTTTCCTTTTAAAGTCATTATTGATGATTATTATGAATTTTTTATTATGAAAATAATCTAAAGCAGGCGAATGTCACTAATTAGTATTAATAACATACAGGTAAACCGAGTAAATTTGTTATATCAGAAGCGCAAATCAAATTGGTAGCCCTTCACATGAATCACACCCAAGAAGTAGCCCTCAGTTAAAAAGAGGTTGGTGACCCCTGATCTAGGTGATGAAAGTCTTCTGACTTTAGCTTTAGAACTATATTTGAAAAAATTACTTGCCCAAAAAATATGTATGATTTTGCAAGAACGTATCAAGGAAACACTTCTTGACCTCTTTTTTAATTAATATATATTAATGCTTAAGGATTATATCATGTCGTCTTCCCTACTTTACATTTTCGTTTAACATATGAGATAAGGGACTTCCTTTTGAATGGATTCACCATAAATTAAAGAAGTAAGGGCGGTACATGCGCACACGCCATTGCCTCTTATTATATTTTATTTATAAGCCCATATAGGGAAAAACATAGGGACAACTTACACAAAAATAGGATCTTAAGCCCCTATAAATACCTTATGCATGTACCCATGATTGGATTCCGAGGGGTGGTGCCTGGGTCCCATGAGTAGTCTTCTCATATGAGATGAAGCAATACATAACACCATGAGCACATTAAAGCAATGTTCTATTAAAAAACAACATTTGTATTATTGGTTTGTGGATAATGGGATTGGGTGGCTGGAAAAGTAAATACTGAAACTAATATCCGGTCAACAATTCATCATGTTTATTTATTTTTCTTTAATAAGGTTTCTAATTTATGGCTCAGAGCTTGATTGTCTATGTACGGGGAAGTGGGGTGTTTGTTATTTTGGGGTTATATTCTCAATATGTCCTCCTCACGCTCTTATATATATGGCCTTTTCTTTAACTAAACAAGTCCAACATGAAAAAGGCAAGAAATCAAACCAAATTTCTACATAACTTTGAATTATTGTTTGACTATTTAGCCTCAATATTTTCAAGTTGAGAAAGGTCATTTGCCCAAGTAGCAGGCTCTGTGAGGACAACGAGGAAACCCCACACCACTTAGGCCTGATTGCTCCAAAGCAACGCTCGATCTCATAAGAGTTTCAGTCAACAGAGGCCTGTCATTTTGGTCACTACTGAAAGGGAGCCATTGAAGATATCAAAAAGGATTGAAGACGGTTCTGCACCACGATATCACGAGGACCATTGCTAAATAAATCAGAGAAATAAATTTATTCTTTGAAGAGTACAACTTTAATGTATACAAATGATTTTGCATATTTAAAGTTTAATGGCTATGAATTTCTCTATTTGAGGCAATTTATTAAGTAAGGCATATCAAAAGTCAATATATGTTATAGCACTTACAATAATAATATTAATCAATAATTTAGTTAAGTCTGATTTGGTTTTTATTTATTTATTTTATATTTATTCACATTAATTCGATTATAAACGATGCCAAATAGCCTAAAAAAGGTAATAAATGTTTTTGCAATAGTTTTTTTGTTATATCGGAAATGATGTATTAGTTATTTTTTAAATAAATGTTTAATTAAAAAGAACTTAACAATAGAAAATAAGATTACTATTTTTGGCTCTTCTAAATTTTCTTTAGAGATTTCAAGCTTTCAAAAATAACTCCATGTATTTTCTCTATTTTGAATCAAGGGCCTTAACTGTTATTAGAGGAAGCTTATTTTTTTGTTTATGAACATAATCTAAATCATATTACCTTTTGATTACCGAGATAATGCCTAATTTTTATTAAGTCCAAGCTAATATGTGATCAACTTTGTTTGAGTTTTCATCAATTCCTTGTAAGAAGCAGTTAGTTATTTGTCCAGATTCTCTTACTTGAAGCCTCTGATTTCTTCGAAACTTCAAAAAATGAAACATTGTATATAGACCTAAAATTAAGACATTCATATATTATATACAAAATAAAAAGAGTTAATGTTTATTTGCTCCAATGGCCAGAGCCAAAGACATTTCGGATAATGCATTAACCTTTTCCTTGTAAAATCATGTCTCATCACTTTCGTGACCTTACTAGCTAGGCATAAATGATTGTGGGCTATGATAGTTAGTCATTTCGTCGTGCTCTGCCTGCCTGCCTGCCCATTTTGGAGGGTCATAAACACGAATATAAAAATAGAAATTATAGGAATTTGCTTTAAGGCGTAATAGAATTAACTCCAGGGCTCATTATTATTATGATGTGAGATGTGAGTGATTAAAGAACGTGGACTCCTTAGGGCTCACACAAATGGACATATATATACACACACACACACATTCATAGTTCCAGAATCTTACCCCATTCACAATCACTTTAGAGCCTTATAATCTGTCTCCTCGTGATCTTTAAGGAAGATCCCTTTGAGCTCCCATGACACTATCAAATAAATCCTTTGAAATGATCTGAAAGGAAGACTACAAAAGAAAATGGTTCAGTTGTAACACTTTTAGACATTATAAAGATTAATATATTATATTTTATACATCATCAATAAAATTCATACAGCCTTAACATGACTTTGAAGGAGCTCATGATTAAGTCCAATTTTAGAAGTCTCAACCATACCGCTGATCAATCGTCTGGTTTGGACATTTCTAGGTTCCGTCACCCGCTTCATTCATATTTTTGAACGCTGCTGTGGATGACAAAACCAGGTTGGTTAAGTCAAAAATACCAAGAATCCTTCTACCATCCAACGACTAACTAACCATGTTGAACGCTTTCGAGGGTATGAACGCAAAATTGATGATCTGGTCGGAGCGTCAACATAAAACATGGTTTTTAGGGGGAGCCAATCCTCTTAAAACTTTTACAGTGGTTATTGCTTTAGATAAAATAAAAAAGAGGTAAATTCGGTCACTATTAGTCCTAGTTTAAACAAAACTGTACATCCACTCGCTTTAGAATAGCGATCAAGAAAACGTATGCTCAAATGTTTTATGCATTCCACTAAAATAAATAAATATGTTTCATTGTTCTTTCTCAAAACAATATATTAAATAAGGGAGTGTGATAGCTCAGTGGGTGAATGTTCGACTCCCCAGAGGGGAAGGTCAATTTTGGTCAACCTCATTGATAAGATCCTAGGTTTGAGTAACTAATTAACACGCAATAATGCTTATTTTTATCCAAACGGATGCAATCCTATCATACCAAACTGGCAAAAAAATATATGCGACTATAATTGCAAAATATATAGAAAATAAACTGTATTCATGACAATCATTCATCATGAAATGCAAATATAATAAAGACTTGGAATAAATCATCAAACTTAAATGAATTAAGGTCAAAGTAATTATTTTATTACCGACCAATGAAACCTCATATAGTATCAAAGACCCTTTACCATAAATAAATGTGCTTGGTCATTATATGGTCAAGAAAATGAATCAGTTATCAGACGTTGCAATATCACTCAATATTTTTATATCAATAAATGTTATCATCGTTTAAATAGTAATATCTATTTATTTATCCATCGATTTATATATATATATATATATATACATACATACATACATAGTAGACCCTTATACAGGGTGCGGCAACAGAACTTCCTTTTTTCAGAAGGCAATAAAACAAGATGTATATATCATAAAGGTTTTAATTTTGTTTAATGATTTTAGTACATATTTAAAGTTTTATTTCCCATAGTTTTGAAAATCATATCAGATAGGTGACGTCCCCCATTGTACATACACTGTATATACCGATTTCGGGTGTTTGTCATGACCCTCACAAGCGTATCAGCGGGTATATTGGCAATTTCTTCTCTGATGTTGTACTACTATGATAAAAAAGTAAGGTGATATTGCACTTATTTCGAAAGTTATTGATTTATTATTGAAATCAATTTCGTCTCCATCAAATTAATCCCCACGGATATAATACACTTATTCCAACATATTTCCAAACAGTTGTAATAATAAATCCACTCATGTAGACATTGCAAAAACGAGAAATTCGTCTTTAGCAGATCTCCCACAAAAAAGCGTATCTTAAAAAATAACGAATATTATGACGTGTTACTTCTCTTGGATGTCAAACACAGTCTATCAAAATAAAAAAATCCTCTAAATATACGAATCCGGGTAATGTTATCTTACTTCTTGGGCGCAGTAGTAAAACATTTAAATCGATATATATATGCCAAAATGATCAAAATATTTTCTTAGTTATGGATTATGTAAATATAAAATATGATTGATACATAAGAAGGGAAACAAATAAAACCTTATGTTTAGGATACAACACCTCCATCCAAATATTATGTCATATTATAATAAATATTATATCAAAATATCACATAAAGCTTTTAACTAAGAGCTGTATCTAATAAAGATAAATAGGTATTTAAATATTCTTAAAATACAAAGATACGAGAAATAATTAAAATATGCAAAAAGGTTCACGTTACTCCTTCTTCTAGCAAGGGGATTTTAACTTCTTTTAGTATGAATTAGCACTCCACTTTCTATATAACCTAAGCTCATTTCATGAAATATTTATGATGTCGTCTTTTCCATGTTTCTATACATCCTAACAATCAAACAAAGTACAAATATGGTTAGCGACACTTGGATGTCTCGGTGTATCAAGGGGTTATTCTTCAAAGTATGCGTGGAACTTACAAAGAGTATATTTGTACAGCATAGTTGGCCTTGCCATTGAGTAGAAATACATAAAACAGAGATCAAGTTTTTATTTATATTTTATTTTATATGATTTATTGAAGGATTGAAAAAAAATTATCAAAATATTATTGTTTGATATTTTCAAAATACTCCTATTAATTCAAGTAAATTGTTTCTTTTTTCAAATCATTGTAATTATTTTCATTATCAAACTCATTGTCAACGCCCTTTGCTATATTTTATTATATATCATTTAATTGAAAAGGAACAAAAATTAGTACCAAAATTAGAGTTTGATTATTAAAAATACTTAAATTTACCTGGTAAATCGTTTCCTTCTCCCAATCATTGTCATTCTTATCATAGACAAACTCACTTTTAGCACCCTTTGCTAAAATTCATTATTACTTTATATGTGAACATTACATAGTAAGTGAATTGGCATTTCATTGGCATTGAAACTCTCGATGATCATTAAAACGCTTTTTTTCTGCTCAATGTAGCCATTTCCAGCATTTCAAAACCTACAAAATATTTATATATAATAATCTACTTCCATATGTGTAGTTCTTTTGTTTTTATGGCGTGGTGATGTTTAAAACAAACATATTATATAATGTGCATCTTGGAGTATTTCTTTAATAGTATCAATCCAACATATATTTTCATAATTTCATTTTTTGAAAAAGTTTATTATCATTTCCATTTTCTGAGCTCATTATATGGATATTGAAACAAATTAAAATAACTTATTTTTTTATTAACATTCTTATGTACAAATAATAAATGTTATTTGCTTAGATTAAAAACATGCTTTGAAGGTGTCTCAATAGGAGTGAAAAATAGCTTCGAAAAGTGGTTTGAGCGCATTCAAAAGTATATAAATAATGAAAGAGAGTACTTTAAAAACAATAAAACCGTTTTTGAGGATAATTATTCACATTATAATTATATCCAGCATCCTACGCCTTCTGAGCCCATTGGTTATTTAAACAAGCTACAAGAACTCTCCAGGTAGCGTACACGATGAAACACATATGGAAAGAACCTGCTACTTTGGTGCGAGGTAAAATTAAAAACTTAAATCCTTTTTAGCCGAGTGTCTATGATTGTTATTATATTAAACGAACTTACAGATTTATGTAGACAAAAATATATAGTATTTAAGACACAAAGAATTCGTGTATTTTAACATTGGCCCATAAAAAAGTGAATGGAATTGTATTATATCTAGCACTCAGGTACTTTTATTTAATCTTAGAAGCACCAAAATACAAAAATATACTTTCCCATATTTACACTGTTTTTGGAAGAGTATATAGTTTTTAATGACCTTTGTTTTTTTTAACTGAAACCCTTTGATTTTTACTTCAAAACCACGGAAGTAAATATGTTCTTAGTCGGTGTCGTGGAAAGATAAATAATCCTATCAAGTAAATTTGTTTATATTCTTTAACTTAATATTTTATGATCCTCTAACTATTGCTCCTAGTTTCCTTAAATTTTAACAGCTTTTAAACATTAACACATGTATTCATTGATATTTCAGTGTTTTATTATAGGTAGCCTCGTTTAATTGTTTTATGCTCAAAACTTTATACTTCAACACAAATTATTTGTTCAGAAAAATGCATATAAAATAAATCTATTATTCGTAGCTAAAAAAAAGATGAAAGCATTCATTTATTGGTACATATTAAGGAATAAAATGATGCTCTTTGTGTTTGATGCAGTGGATTTTGTTTTTCTCAGATGTAGATCTTGTCTTATTATCATGCGGCTTCATACCTTCCCCCCCTGGATTCATGGCCTGAAACACGCTCAAGGCCCCCTTTTCCTCCTTATGCCACAGATAGCGAGAGAGAGAGAAAAGCATTCATCTTAATTAGAATGCACGAAATTACCATTTTGATGATCGTGTCGAATGGACTGCCCGTCCTACTCAATTTCCCATTGGCTATCCATGAATAATCATTAAAGACTTCGTGAATGGCTTTTGAGCAAGGTGGAGGAGGTCGAGTCTACATGCAAAAAAAGAAGAAGGATTTATGAGGGTTGGACAACGATGCAAGCTTGTTGTTGATAGGGTATTGACAATCCGAGAATAAAGAAATATATAAGCTATAGATATTTATTATATAGCTACGTTACAATACACTAAATAAAAATCTTAAGAATGTAAGATGTTGTTTAGATAGATCAAAACACAATTCTTGTAGCAAAAATAAATGACAACAGGCATGTGAGTCCAGAATAACACGCCATGTCTTCTTGACTCAGATCTATAACCATTAAATTGTTTAGTTATCTTAAATTTTGAAAGGGGCATTTCTATTATAATTGGTGCATATTTTTTTCTCCTTACGGGATGGCTTAACAGACCAATTGCATGGCTTTAAAGCCATCCTACATGATGACGTCATCTCGCAAATAAAGTCTTAGCACTCAAGGTGCTTGGTATCGCAAAATCTCCTCAAATTATAGTTATATCTGTAAAAATTGAATAACAATTATTATTATATATATATGTATATATATTGATTAGGATATATGTTTATATATATAGGTATAAATTTTTATATATCGGTATATATATATATGTTCATATTTTTAACCCTTGCTCATCTATATAGGAATAAGGAACTACGAAAACTTAAACTATATTTAAAATAAGCTACTTAATTCAAATACCACACAAATATAAATATGCATTGTATTTTGTTTGCTTGTAAAACATATTGAAGCCTCTATGCCTAAGGCCTTTGCTAATGTTCATTTTTTGCTTTTATTTTTTTGATAAAATCGACTTTATGACGTGTCATTAATATTTAACAATGATTCTCAAGCTTTTAGTACATGAGGCGTCAAAAAAAGGTTGAAACATTTCTATGTCGATATTTTGAAGTAAATTATTTGTATATATCTTTTATCATACCATCATTTCTAAGAGCCATAATAGACCAAGAGAAATAAAAAAATTGTGTCTGGAGCCGCAAAAAAAATCTGTATATAATATTTATACGGTGCACATTCTGGTCATATATATTTTATTCCCCGATCTTTTTTTCATTTTCAAACATTCATGGAAAAGCTTCAGGGAGCTACTAAAGCAGCTCTAAAGAGCCGCGAGTTGCCGCCCTAGTAGAAGTTAAATATTTTTATACAATTTATTCGCTTTGGTGGCTAATTTTTTTCATTTAAAAAATGGAATCATAATAATAATGAAGCGTTAAAAACTCCAGGGCCGATAAAAGAGTACCGTGAATTAGATAAAAATGTAAGGATTGCTTCAATGAATGTTATAAAATTATTATGGCAAGTTGCTATAAATACATTTATAGATATGAATTCTGTTAAAAAAATCAGATTTGACTCAAAGTCTTGAAATTAAAATGATGAACAAATTAAAGGAAATAATACTTGATTTTTTTTTGTCACATATATATTTGAATAAAAAATATTTACTTTATAAACTAAACGGACAATACGTCAAGGTTACAGGGCCTCTAATATATTAAAATGGTTAGTCTCTAAAACAATAAAAAGTATTTTTATTAAAAAAAAAAAAAATTGTCTTCTTACATTTGATGACTTTAAAGATATTATTGTCGCTCAAATGATTTTTCAATTTTGTTACCTTCATTTGATGACATGTTTTTGTTATTCTGCGAGTTTAAAGGCTTATATTCTTTATATTATGGTCCTTTATTTATATTTATCACCTAAAAGCATATCACCGACTACTTGCTACTTATATGAATAAAACACACTACTATATACGCAAGAAAAACATTGTATGGTTACCTGCTAGTATCCCAATTATCTTGAATCGGACACAGACATCAATAGTTTTTCTCACATATATTTATATATAAAATGGCAAAAGAAGACGATGAATCTAAATTCAATCAAAAATGTTAATTGTTGGTTCTGTCCTCTTTATTAATAACAATTGTATATCATATTCTCGATATGTTATTCTCATTCGTTGTCTGAATACTTTCTCATTATCTACATGAACGTTTAGTTACGGGGGGAAGAGAGATTAAAACGAAAATAGAACATGTGGTCATGTCACTTGACACTACAGCATAAATTCTTCCCATAAGAGCCTTCTCGATACAGATTGAGAGTCGGGAATTCATAACTTTTCACTATGACGTAGTCCAGATTCTTTTTTATCTCACCATTTTATAATGGGCGATCTTATTTATGTTTTAGTCTTTGAATAACTCGAAGACTGTAAATTAGTATTACACGAGATTGCTTCTAAAACAAATCACACTAGTTTCTATGAAACGATCAAGAGAGATACATCATTGATTAGTTGATTGTTATGGTTCCTTTTTTGTTCAAATAAATATTTATAAAAAAAACTCAATAAACTTAGTTTCCACCCCTGTTTACAATATATATATATAGGTATATATATATATAATACATATCAGGAAACGACCGGGTACACAGCCCGGTCCAAGCTGGATTTTTTGTGTCCGGCGTGTCTAAAAATCACAGGAGTCACTTTTTCCAGAGTTTTTTTGTAAGAACTTTTTGGGGAATCTCCTTACTAAAAAAAACGTTGTCACTTTCAGAATGACGAAGGATCGAAAATATACTGAAGTCCCGGCAAAAAAAATGTCCCGGTCGTTCCCTGATATATATATATATTATATACAGGGGCGGAGTGGCCACCGGGAGAACCGGGACTATTCCCGGTGGGCCACTGGCCTCAAGAAACATAAACGGCCGTTGACAGCCTCCTTTATGGCATATTGGGGCCTGTATAAGGCCGGCGAGGGCATAATTGTCCCGATGGATTAATTCTTCCCACTCCGTTCCTGTATATATATATATATATATATATATGCTAGGAAAAATGGTATTGCATGGAAATTAAGTTTTCATTCTTTAACTAATTAATTGAATGACAATTGATAATTGAAGAATTATTAACTTAACTAGTCCGACAATGTTTCTAATCCTTTTTAGAAAGAAACTCTTTTTTTGTTAATGAGGTTTATGATCTGCGCCACACTGCTTTGAGAACCATCGTCTTAGATATTTTTAAATCATGAAAAGGGGTGAATTTAAAGTACCTAAGAATAGAGGAGCAAGAAACATGTTTTCATTTACGGAGTAACTTTCCCAATTTCCTCAAGATGTAGTAGATAAACACACTCAAATACCGGCCGTCCTACGATTTTTTATAGCCTGACTGCCTTCACCATGTCGACTCTTAACTATAAATGCAGTAAATATATTTCCCATATACATATATAATTGGCCTCCCTGCATTAAAAAACTGCATAGATTTAATGCCTTCTCATTATTTACTTGAGTTACCCAGAGGCCTGTGGTTGACCCAAAACCCTGCTCAGTGCAATAATAATACTAGGTGCGTTCGATAACTATTTGTTCAGTCCTTCATAATATATAGAGAAATAGACTCAAGATAAAGAGAATAATACTTTAGTAAAGATGGTAAAGGTGGTTGATTGGTTGCTTGAGAGCTTGTAAACGAAGGGGGACATTACTGACACCTTCATGTATTTGATCTCAAACGAAATATATTTCAATTTAATTGAATTATTTATGTTCAAATTTACAGTGTCGTTCCCTAACGCGCGTGCGAGTAATATATTACTTAGTTATATTACTGCGACTAACTTGAGAGAACAAACATATTAGATATTACTTCAAGTAATAACTAATATTTAATATCCATAGTATATATTACTTTCGTGCAAAAAAATATTCGACAGGCATTTTTGATGAAAATTATTCAACTGTGAATGTATGTGACGTCACCCAGTGGACATAAAAATGCAAACTAGGTTTGGTGAGGATTTTTACAAATCCTGTTTGAATTGCCTTTACTTACTGTTTCGGAATGTTCAAAAAGTAATATATAATATAAAGTAGGTAGTATGTTACTTTTGAGAACTATTGACTAATATTTGAAAAAATATTATACGCAGTAAAAAGTAGTATATTACATACTACTTTCAAAGGTATATTCGACCAACACTGCAATTTAATATATGAAGCATATTTGCTAAAATAGAAAGAAACGTCTGTGACCTGTTATTGTATTTAAAAATAATAAAAAATGGAAGGGACAGAAAGGAGCAGAGAGACAAGAGAGGGACAGATAGTAGCAGAGAGACAAGGAGAGGGAGGAACAGAGAGACAGAGAGAGCTGTCCGCTACAAGTTATACTATGCTCATTCATGGTACCAAATAATATTTGATCTAGTTTAAATTTATAGTGATAAACAAATTACTAAGAAGATGTTCAGTTGAATGTAACATGAGAATATAGTAAAAAATAAATGACATTCAAGTGTAAATTTGTGCTCTGGCTTGAACAATAGAAAATACTAATAGAGTGTCGAATCAAACTATAGTTTCATGGAATGTTGGGATATTTATTATTTTCAACAGTTGAAGAAAGTCAACAACAAAGAAAGTGAGACTTCAAATTTATCTATTCCATGATTTAGTATATGAAAAATACAGGGATCTTCTTTTTCCTATATATCTGAATGATAATATTGTATTTTTGCAAGCTCACTAATCAATATATATTTTTCAGTTGGATACTCCGTTTTATATTGTTCTATGCCCTTACAGTCAGAGTAATCATTCATTTATCGTCACATAACAATCATAATATCCCATAGTCAAAGGAATTACTTAGTAAAATTAATATAAATAAACAATTCAAATTATTTGTAAATGCAATTGATGTAGGCCCATAAGAAAAGAAATCTATGTTTTTAAGGATGATCCTCAGTAGATGTTCACAACTCAACACCGAGGGGGAATTTATTTCTTTTTTCTTGTGTTTTATTTATTATACCCCTCTCTTTTTCTTTGAACCAATACGATCGAGAAAAATATCCCCGTTATCACTATATATATATATATATATATATATATATATATATATATATATATATCAGGGTTAGGCAGAATTAGTGAAACATGGAAATGATATAATAGCTCCCAAAATACTTAATTTAGAAAACATAATATTTTGTAAATTTTGTTCACAACAGCCTGGTTCAAAATATTTATTTAAAAAATATTCCATGTGTCCGCCATTTGCTCGAACCACAGCCCTAAGTTTCTTGACCACAGTAGTGCAACTGTTATGCACGATTTCCTCAGGAATCTGGTTCCAGGCAGCCTCAGCTGCGGTCATCAGGTGGTCCTTGTTGGCCCTTTTTTAGCATTGGCCTTCCTTGCACCATCTCTTACTTGGCAAAGTCAAGGGGGTTGCAATCAGAAGATGAGGGAAGCCAAAGTTCCTTGCTCCAAAAGCGGTAAAAATTGGCTGCACACCAGTCCTGCAAAATCTTTGCAGTATGGGTCGGAGCTCCGTCTTGCTGGAAGCAGACAGGGACTCCACCAAACTCTTACTGGATCCACGGGAATACTTTGGTCTTCAGGAAGTCCAAATACACGATCTTGTTGATTTTAACACCGTCTGGACCGGAGCAAGGGTAATTCTTGTTATTGGAGGCCACGGTCCCCAGACCATCACAGATGCCGGCTTCTGCATCTGGTAGACGTTTCTGGTATTCACTGGGATCTTGGAGGCATCCTGGACATTAAACGATCATTCATAGGATTGAACTTCTTTGTGGTCTCGAAAAGTTTCTCATCAGAGAAGATCACAACGACACTAGGGTAGACTGCGTACCATTTGAAAAGCAATTTTGATCTAGTCTTCCTCTTGAACCTGTTTGCCTATTTTAGAATATGAATCTTCCTGTACTTGAACAGATTCATGCCCAGGTCAGCTTTGACCACCCTCCAGATGGTCCTCGCAGATACACTGTATTCCTGAGCCATCTTATTCATGAAGCGGACGGGTTACGAAGTATCTTGCCGGCGACGGCCTTTGTTAGCCTGGTGTCCTCACTGATCGCTTCCTTTCTTGTTCAGGCCTCCTTGTGATTTTGTGTCTCTTTGACAACTTTCTGGTACGCCAGATGAAGGTGCGGCTTACCCAAAGCATGTTAATGATAGCCTTGTGGAACTGGCCACAATCTAACAACTTGAAACAGCCGTTCATTTGCTTTAAAGGTCCATTTCGTCGTTGTTTTAAACAAAAAGTTAAGGAAACAACAAAGCAGATGTACGAATGCCCGTGGACATAATTTATATCATAACAAAACCTCTCAGACTCATATTTAGAAAGATATTTCACTTACAATCCAATGTTTCACTAATTCTGCCTAACCCGTATATATATTTATATATATATATCAGGAAACGACCGGGGTGTTTTTTGAGCGTCTGGTCCGGCTCGGTGGACTAACAATCACTGGGCCGGGACTTTTATATTTTCGTTTGTTCGTCATTCTGAAAGTGTAGACTTTTTTTTAGGAACGAATTTTTAAAATATTTAAAAATTATTTTCTAAAAAACTTTCTTCGATAATTTTTTTTCCAATTTTAAGAAATAACTTTCAAAAAAACGAAGGAACAAAAATATATTAATGTCCCGAACCGGAATGAAAAATTTAAGTCCCGGCCCGGGTCCCGACACTTCTTGATCCACGTTTTAAGGATACTCAAAAAGCTTTCGCAATTCGAAACAAGCATAACATTTCAAAATGAAAATTATTGAGGAGTGCCCAAAAAATATGAATAATCCTTTAAATCATTATTTCTCAAATTATGGTATGCGTACCCCTAGGTACGCAACGTGATTTTAAGGGGTTAGTTAGTTAGTATTTATTGCTGTTTTACCATAGTACATACAAACATTACAAATATACATTTAAACAAGCAAATACATTTATCCTAATAGTAAAGTTTGGGAAGCACTGCTTAAATGAAAACGACCAATCAATGACTTTAAAAAAATCTTTCAAACAGCTTCAATCCAGTGTTTGAGGGGATTTTTTTTCAATCCACTATTCTAAATGAAGACAATACTGTTCAAAATGTTCAAAGAGAATGGAACAAGTATTTAAACGAACCAAAAGTTGGAGTAAATCACTCCTTCATGCGTGTTTTTTAGATATTTGATTGTACAAGGAACATCATATATTTTCTACGGCGGGAAAATTCTAACTAATTGTCGTAATAGATAGCTCACAGATGTTCATGCTGAACAATTGTTCAAATTAAACGCCAATTAACGTTTGTCATCTAGATTCGCTAAAAAATATAAAACAAATTTTTATTTCAAAAAGTTGTATGTTAGTATGAACTATAAGTTGTATTTTTTCTATTTATATATCTGTTAACTATCACATTTAAAATATATCTTTGTTTTACCTATTATACCTTTGTTCTTATTATTATCGTTTATTTTGTAACATCTTGAAATGTCAAGGATCAAAATATTTGCTGGTTGACACGTACAGTCCATTGTAAATCAAAAAAATTATCTTTGATATTTTTTGTTTTTAAGTACTAAATGTTGATTCAGACTTTGATATCAAGTGATTTATTTATAAATATTACTTCTAGTAAAAAAAGCTATAAATCGGTTACATATTACTAACCAAAATTTATCAACTACATAAAAAATGTACTTCAGGAATACATTTTAAAATTTTACTAAATTAAAGCCCTTAACCCCATTTTTTATAAAATTAAGAACAAAAAATTCGACCTGCATAGAACTTATGATCATTTCACATCAATTTGGATGTAAAAAGAATGATCTAAAGCGCATAAGTATTCCTAGGAGTATCAAGTTTTTCACGAGTAACTTCCTTTTTGATGTATATTAAAAAGAAATGAGCTATTAAAAGTAACGAGTTTTTTACGAGTTTAAATTTTTATCCGAGTTACGAGTAAAAACTCATAAATATGTGAGTATTTTTTCTTACTACTCGCCCAAATTCGAGTTGTAAATTTAAGCTCGTGACCCATGACTAAAAGAACCCTAGTAGGAGTTGTTATTTAAAAAATGGTTGGTGCGTCAGCATTTATGTCATTTATTGACTATAAATATTATTTGACAAAAATTTGCAAAATATAACCAAGTCATAAATTGATCATAACTAAATGCTGTAAAAACTAATTTTTCCCAAATAAGTAATAACAAAAAGTTTGTTTCATAACGAAACCTTTGAACGCAATTTGGGGGGGGGGGGGGTAAGGGTAGGTCAAACCAAAACACATTTTTCTACGATCATTTAGGGTCTTATGAGCAACTTTCGCGGGGATGAATTTTATATCTTAATATTAGGTTCTATAATACCCCTAATATACATATATAGCAGACTTGTTGACGTTCGAAAAAAATTGTCGTTCACCAAAGTTATCGTTCTTCGTTCATCGTTATTTTTAAATGAAGTTTGTCATTTATCGTTCGTATGTCGTTCGTCATTATTGAAAACAATGGACGACGGTTTTTTAGAAAGGATTTTTTACTATCTTTTTTTTTTGCGCGAAAAAACGAACGAAAAGAATTTTCTTTGTGGTCATCAAGATTCACCACAAAAACGAAAACTAAACATCTGATAGAATATATAAATATGACTATATATATATATATAATCCTGCTATAGATATCATTTTATATGTACCGTATTTTTTATGCACCGTATAATATGAAAGTAAAGTCTTTTGATGGTTTAATTTTCTTCTTTTGTTTCGTCAGCGAGGTCCATGACAAATGAAAGAGGGAGTTCAATTAATTATAAGCCTCCTGCAGAAAGCCTCTTTGTGTGTCTTCCCATCATTTTCTTTGTCGTATGAAGATGATGGCTTCATTCACGCCGTTGATTCGGCTCTATAGAATGCATTTTTTCAAGTGCTAAGAAACATGAAAAATAGAGGGCTTTGTGTGTGTGTGTCCTAAGGGGAATTTTCATATGGGCCTTCTTATAGCATGTCAGCTTACGCAGGGCAAAAATAAAATAAACAATTTGTCAATGTTTTGACAGGTATTTTTCTTCTTCTTATTTCACACCCTGCCACAAATAGCTTTGGTATGGCCAACTATGTGTAGAAGGCATAATGGGAATTACAGATATACTATTATATTATTATGACCACTGATTGCTCCTCCGTAAGATCACGAAGGCGTTTCTCAATGCCTACCTTATGAAGGAGGAGGGACAAATGGACTTAACTGACGAGGATGATAAGCACAAAACTATAATTTGTTTTGAAAATAACTTATCTGTTCAAAACATTCTCATACTCTATTTCCTTTTATTAATCTATTCATTGTTTCCAAAAAAAAATTAGATCAATAAAGTTGAGGGATAACTTTTTTATTCAACACTTAAATTTTAAAATATTTAAAAAGGCAAATAAATACATAAGAGCCCAAAGATAAAACATCAATAAATATATAATTTAAAACAAATCTTACGAGTTTAAAGATACATACATTTTAATACGAGGGACTAAAGAAAAAACCTTTGATCCAAAACTTAAATCTTTATGTCATCCCTTCTAGTGTTTTGTACTCCATGATTAGAAATGTGTCAATCTCTTCTTTACTACTTCCCGATCATAAATAAATTGTTATGTATGATATGTATAAGTATCTACAAATAAGGACTCGCTTTTTGGCCAAAAGCATTTTTTTTTCTTTCTTTTAAAATGCATGTCATAACGTATGGCTTGTTTAAAGAGTATAGTTATTTACAGGTAAACTAATGTTGTAAGAATCGATTTTTAGGAAACAATATTTACATTTGAAATCATCTCAAGTTACCTAGATTAAGGGGGATTTTAGTTGCTTATTTGATGCATTAGAATTTCATCCGTTTGTATATGAATATATACAAAATGAATGAACATTGTAATGGTAGAAATAGTCTTTAGAAATGAGATTGACCAAAATCTAACTTGCTCTCTCGGGATTTGCACCCTCGACACTGAGAGTGAGCTCGCCTGTACGCAATGAAATTATTTATTTTTAAAATATTAAAGTAATTAAAATGCCAAAATTTCATCTTCTTATTACAACCGATTTTTGTCGAATTTTAAATCAGAAGAAAGTATTATCGCAGCCGTCGCCAGATATGAAGTCCTTACCTCCAAGTCCCTTTTAAACAGCAACTTGTGAACTCTCGTTTTCCAACAAAGTCTCAATGTCATTTTAAGATTAATTTGAAAAGGTTTAAAATTATATTAGCTCTTGAATTTGAATGCCTATTTTAGTCTTTAATTCAATGGGATGTTTCTTATTAAAATGTGAATACTAACTTATTATATGTACCTAAATATATTGTACCATTGCGACAATATTGTATTTGTTTCATTAAATGTATAACACAGATTGTTCTTTTTGGCGTTGTGTTAATTTAAAATGAAGTGTCTTCTTATGTATTTTACACGCAAATACTTCAACTATTATTGACTGAAATACAGAGGGAGAAGTGTTATTTTAAGAGGTTATGTTGTAAACAATCTGTACCCTAACGATAAAAAAACTAGGGACATGTTGGATGGAGTGGGTCTCTTTATTCAGAAATCGGTTCGTTTCCTCTGAAAGTTTAGTGGTTTACCCAAATTTATGAGGTGACAATACTCATTTATCTTTGGATTATTTTGTTCATGTGTTGTCAATTTATGAGAAAATTGATATTCACATATGTCACAAAAGTAAACAAGTAAGATAATGTAATAAAAACTGATGTAAAATTTGGCTACAGTGGGTCTAATTCATAAGAATGTGCATCACATTGGCTTTATCAAGGGAGAACGACCCCCAAAAGATTCACTTTATTTTGGTATAAATGTTATTGGTTATGATTTTTTGGAACAACCTTGAAGGAATTAAATAATTATTTTTTACTTTATTCATTTAGATTAGTTGTAAATAAGTTATTTTCCAAATATTGATATAATTTGCCAAATATGAAGCACAACATTTAACGATAGTTTATATTTACATATTTTTTTAATTAACTTTAATAACAAACTTTTTATGGAGCATTTTCTCCAGGATTGTAGAATTCCTAGGCTAAAGTTTAAGTAAGGCTATGAAGAATTAGGAGGAATTGATCATTACATGTTTCTGAGGAAACTGATCTAGTCCTTCACTAACTCCCATGTTGCATCCGCCTTCCTTGTTCCTTGCTTAGTTGACTCAATTTACTCTGATCTCGATCTCACTTTTTTCCAGCCGTAAAAGGGACTCTTCCTTAATTTATGAGATCCCCAGGATAAAAAGCGAGGTAAAATAATTTTTCTAATTTAATAATAATTGTGCGAGTTCGGAATAAATCATGAAACTGGGGGGGGGGGGGGGGGGGGGGGTCTTCTGGAGGAGTCCCTGGCAGGATCTAGAAAGCCCAAGGGAAGCTCTCTCCATTCAAGTGCTATCCTACAATTAGGAGTAAATCAATCCAGGGGGCTGTGAAGGAGTTTAATAACACTTGAGAGTCATATCTCCTCCTTCAACAATCTGCCCTTTGATTATAGCATCTAATTTTCCAAGATGGCTCATGTGTACACTTGACGTCATTTAAAAATGTTTAAGAAAAATGTAATGGGACATGACATATGTTTTAAGTAAAATTGTGTTGTACTGGAGAAAGACATTGAGAAATGATTACTCA
>CP045896.1:28499490-28537883 GCA_013387185.1 Caligus rogercresseyi | reverse complement strand
GGTAATAAACTCTTTAATGTAGGGAATTCCTCGTTTTAAGGCCAGATGAATAACTTCCTTCATATCTGACGCCATGATAAGTAGATGCAATCACCAGTAAGGTTAAACCAACAGACCTAAAAGTAGTCAACTGTGATAAATCCATCCAGAGATAAGGTAATTTCGCACAGTAATTATAAACTTTAGTAAAACTATTTAATATAGGTATAATTTGAATACATTTCACATTACATTAATTTACCTAACGTGACATTATAATGTGGATAATATAAAGTTGCTATTGCAGTTCACAATTAAACGAAGAGTCACTATATCATAATGATTATATTTACTATGGCACACCAATTGTATTGTATATTTCATCACTAAAAATCAAAACTTATGAACATTAGACGTAACGTTATTAACAAATATCGACCATCAAATACCTGTTTTTTTCGTTCCCCTCCATCACCAAACAAGGCTCTGGACTGTCATCCCACAGTTTCGAAGAAATGGAAATTATTTAGTATTAAGTCAAATAGGCATTGACTTTTTAATAATAAACATTCACTGTCGAGCACCATAAATATATACAATATTTTATCGAAAGACCTTTCAAAACACAAATATTTTGATATCTTAAAAATGAGGAGACAGAGCGTTGGAATCACTTTCATGAACTCCTCCCTTTCCATGAACACCCCCCCTCCCCCCCCCTCCCTACACTTTTAAAGTTCATTTTTGAATAACAATTACTACCTTCTAATATATAGTTTTTTTGCAATCTCAAAGCCCATTAAATACTATGAAATCATTATGCAAATGACTTGTATAAACGTCGGAAGGAGTCGACGTCTTAAATAGAGGATTGAATCCCATGAGGCCCAACTTGTGGATCCTTTACGATTCAAGAAGCCATTGGATTGTTGTTGGATTTGTCTAATGAAGCGAAAGGAACTCTGCGCAAACAACAACAATAGCATTTTCGTTTGCTGCATCAAGAAGGGAATTGGGTAATTGTGTACTCCCTAGAATAGGCTTGAGTTTATTCAACAAAGTCATTATAGTTTGATGGGTTCATTGAGGACTCTTCATAGCTTTTTTGCATCATGACTGCTATGTATGAGTGGAACATTATGATGACAAGCTAGGCGAAGAATAAGCTACGTATTCCATATATGATATCTATTTATCTTGACATTATGCAAGGAATACTAGAAACTACATGGAAAGGTGACTCTTTACCTAAGTAGGTACTTTCTTTTCAGTGGTTATTTATTCTTTAGTGAAGCCTTGTGTATTTCAACATCAATTATTTTTCTCAAAATTGATCTCAATAAGTGTAAATTGGTTCAGTTATATGGATGTTATAATTTATAAAGAATATATAACACTCAAACAGAAAGTGTATAATATATACATTGATATATAAATAAATAAAATAACTTATATAAATAAATATATGTATATATAATAATGATAATAATAATAATAAGTAGAATTTATAAATCCTGCTTACGTATTGATTTCCCAGCGCGCGAAAAAAGTCACCCTTCCATGTAATTTCTAGTATTCCTTGCATTATGCTACGGTTATATAGCGCAAATATTGCCAACTCGGTGAAGAAGAGAACGAAGAGACCTCTATCCCAAGTCTGTATAATAAGGTCTGGGCAATAAAAAACAAACATGTAATCCTAGCAGTATAAACTACTCAATGACGTCACTGGAGAACGAATAGATATATATATATTTATAATTTTTATTTATATATATATTTATTTATTTATTATATACACACCATATATATATATATATTTATAGATAGATAGTGAGATTGATATATATATATATATATATATATATGAATATAATTCGTTCTCCAGAGACGTCACTGTGTAGTCACACAGCTACATGTTTGTTTTTGTATTGCCCAGACCTTATTATACAGATCTTGCCTCTATCCATCTTATTTGTGCGTGTCCCTCAGCGAGGACGGAGATAGGCGAGCGAGCCTTTATCATTCTATCACCATATAATTTCCCTTTTAATTCTTTATAAAAATGTAATATATATATATATATAAATTATGTGCAGAAATAGCAAAAACTCATTTAAAACCGTAGCATTTGCTTACAATCATTTGTTGTAATGGAAGAACAAGTCAATTTTGTATAGAGTTAGGTACTACCTGCTTCCCCTCTGCATGTGATACTACGTTCTTGCTGATATCTTCCATGTAACAAGGATTGTTAGGAGATTAAAGAGTGTTATTCTCATTATTATAATAATGATCATTACGAAAGGTGGTTTTTCCTTCGCATCATATTTGTTCTGGGTTGTTATTAAGGATAGTCTCATGCTATGAAGGGGCGGGATCATGGGTGGTGTACTCTTATATGATATATCATCCGGTGTTTAGTTTTTAGAGAGTCATGAATACTACTCTCTTTTCGTGTTGGACTCCAGTTTGCATGATGGCTCATAAAAATAATGCTGCCTGAATTGTTTGTTCTTCACAACAAGAAGGTAAGCACACACACACACGTTCAATATTTGAAGTAATTCTTGAGCATAATTGAAGAAGACTAAAGAGTACATGAAATAATTATGTTTATTTCGAGGCAAAAACACTTTGTCAGAAGGTATTAAAGAGGATGATCATTAGGCCTATTGAATCTGCAAAGTCATCTAATGGACCATTAGGCATTTTTTATTGCAATAAACATACATATTTGGCAATACCTTGGCGTGGTGTTTTCTAGGGTTTTTTTAATGAAGGAGTTTCCATAAATATTCCTTAATCGGTTTATTCTTTTATAATAGCCGCGACCTTCTTGAATAGTAAACGTCCGAGTCAAAGAAATTAGAGGAGCCTAAATGTTTTTGCGAAGGAAAAAGTGTGGCTTTGAAGGCTAATGAGGAATAATATATCGTTATCAACTGTTCCTTATCCCAATATATTTTTAATGTATCATAGTTGCGAGACAAGTTTTTCCAAGGGCAGATGAGTATATGTGTCGCTTCTGCTACGAATGATCCGAAACAACGAAATACATCTTTTGAAGTTGCACTTCGCTTAGCGAAATCTTTACTGTTGTCTCGGAAACTCTTATGGAGAAATACAGAGCGGAGATCCAAAGTGAAGATTGTTTATCCTTCTATGCAGAGAAAAGGGAATAAAAAATACAACAAATCATATACGCGAAGAGATTGTCAGAGGACCCTGACGTCGCTATAAAGTTTTACATTTAAAAAAAATCTTTATACTTGGATTATTTTATGTGACTTTTAAAATGTTATGCTTTGATATTTTAAAGTTATGTTTAACTAATAAAATAATAACATTTTATGTTAATGAATGTGTTCTCTCTCAGAGCAAAAAATAATAAAAATAGATTTTTGGTTGTGTATTTGCTTGTACAATATGCACATGTCATATTTTGTATTTGATTAATAAATGAATCGAATTGAAGAAATAAGCCAATATAATTTAAAAAATATTCAATCCTAGTCCATTTTCTACATCATTTGAAGTATTTTTTTAAATTCCAGTTCTCTACAAATGCCAAAGTAATTGTGATAAGTACATAAATAGATATTATAATCTAAAATTAATACAATGGCAGAAGAACAACACAACAAATATCATAAAAAGGCAATCATAACATTATTTAAAAAATCAAAACAAAGTATGGTTATAAAATCAAACATTTAAAATACAAATATACATCACATTTAAAATTGAAGTTACACAATTATTTAAAATGCTTTAAAACCTTTTAACAGCTTTGAGGTGGTGGTCCAGTTGTCGCCAGAAGCATCAGGAATGCGGGTCGAAAAAGTAGCGTACCTTGCAACGGCTGCTACAATTACTCCACGTAATTCTGTTGGCAGCAAAAGATCCCGTGAGGTCAGCTTTTTTGCAACCAAGGCTTTCGAATTCAATATAGAGAATTCGATTGCTTTGACCTTGCTGATGTAGACTTTCGTCTCCCGTTGGATCCATAGAGAATATAGGCCTTTACATAATTGTTCAAGCACTTCTCCATTCCTCTCACATTCAAGCCAACGAATTTCTTTAAAACCGATACCATGGGACAGTCCACGAAAGCGTGGATGGTGTCGTTGTAGATCTTGCCACAATCTTTACATGGTTCGTAAAATCTGATCAAGTCTGCACAATTTTTTAGTTGCGCTGTGAACTTTTTTTCATCATAGATATATTTTAAAGAACCCAACATTCTTTTTTTCTAGTTTCAGAAAGCTTCAGAAGTTTCATATATTTGAGGCAAATTTTATTCATTTCTTTGGTATCAGGACATAAGCACCTAGAAGTATTTGTATCTTTAACGTCTATCGATGCTTAAAAGGTAGTACATTAGTCTATTTTAATGATACCATGTATTTTGTTTTTCGGTTAGTTGTGAAAATTTATACATTGTAAAAATAAAATACAATAAAATTATTTATAAACAGAGTAAAACTACTCAGGGCAGTTGCGAAATACATAAATGTTGCATCCGATTGGATATAAATAAGCATTATAGCATTAAAATTAGTCTATCGAACTTAGGCATAAATGAACATTTTAGTTCATATTTACTGCCCTGAAGAATAACCTTCTTTAAAGGACAAATCATTTATTAGATTGGTTTAAAAATGCTCGATGTCTTCTTAAAACCCTTTTGATAGTTTATGAAGAGCTTCGATCTTCCTGGCACATATTTATTATATCGCCAGCTTATTTCCACGTTGGCACTCCTAAATCCGGGATTTTGATGGAGAGAGCAGTGTAGTGAGCTGAAGCACCAATCATGATGGGCCTTAGGTCTTCTTCGACTACGTAGGCATTTGTCGTAATTTTAGTGATAAGAAAGATTTTATATTTTATAATGCAAATTGAGTTGCTTTGTGACTAGGAAGGTATTTTTTATATGTATTATTTCCATAAGAACTTTTAAAATATTCGGAGATATATCGCCGTTTTGACACACGTTATTTTTTATAAATCTTTTAATTATTTGAAGAATGGGACAATCGGCAAATGAATGCAAGGTATTCTTCAATAAAAATCCACAATTCATACAAGGATTCTGAAATTTAATAAGCATCCCTGAAATTTGTAATTTGGCTGTAAATTTTGAACTATCAACAATCCCATTAGTTGATTGAAAAATTATTTTATTCCATGAAGAGGGAAGGTCCAGCAAACTTAAGTAGGACTCTGATATGGATCTCGCTCCATCATAATTCTTCTTAACACATTCGACATGTATTTGACATTGATAATCACACTTACATTACTTTCCCATTAAATAATAGTCGTTTTGAAAAACCTTAGCCAACTAGTCCATGCCATAGAAAAATAATATTTAACCCCAGGATATACATACAATTTTTTAAGCCAAATTATAATTGACATCATCTAAGAGCCAACACAATATTAAATTCAATATCAATAGAAATTTTGACATTACTTTCACTATCATAAGTAAGGTCATGTTCGAGGCATCTAATATATAACAAGTATTAACATCTTAATCCTGAACAATTTTTATTGAGAAGATAATGAAGCGTAGGGATAGCAAATTATACATTTGAAAAATATGTTATTTAGTATTCTATCATAATAAAACATAAATTCCCTTCGTTTCCTTCCCTGATTCCCTCAAAGGATTCATTGGATCTTGACAAAGTTTTCAGTAAATAATTTTGAGGGCTCAGGGAGGGTTTTTTACGATTTCTTGATAAAGTTGCGTTATATTTGGACAAAACTATTTGTGGAGGATTTTGACTGCTAATAATTATTTTTGAATGGATGGTTGTTCCCAGAAAAACATAATGTTTATCAAAGATCGATTATTTGTTTTTCGTTGCCAAGGAAATAATAGGCCAATGTGGATATGCTTGGTAGTTGATTATATTTCGAAGTTAAAAATAATTTAAGTAATATTATATTAATGAAAAGACATGGGCATTACTTTTTAACTATAAATAAAACATTATAAGAGTTACTTTATACATGTATCGTATAGAAAATATTATATTTCTATACCAAATATTTATTTTTTCAAGATATTTAAGTAATGCGTCGTATTTTTCATAAATATATAGGAAACTGGATTAATATTGAAGGCCATGTGTCGTAGATATAGTCCTTTCAACTTAAAATATATTTTTCAAACGTATTCCTTAAGTAGGCTCATTTTTAATTAATGAATTACTTAAAATATATCGTGTCCTGGTGCAACAAACAATTATAATATCAGAAATATTCCGGGGCATCTTATAAAAGCACAAAACAGTTACTGCATATCTCCCATTTAACTCTGAATCAGTATAGCCAATTGCTAAGCATTTTCTTTTATACAAAAGTATTTATACCTCTAAAGAAAATACGTCAAGAAACTAAATATGCCTTATATTTCTTATGATAGACAAGAAGACATTCAACAGAGCAATAAACCAGCTGTGTTCTTGCTTAAGAATATTTAAGACTTATTTTTCTACTTAAAAATAACAACAAGATAATAAGGAGCTGAGTATCATAGGGTTATAATCTTGAAATATTACTTATTTATTGCTTATGTGAATGGTTTTTTATGACGAGGAAATAAAAGTTAAATATTTTTAGAGGCATCATCAGGCGTACTTCGTTTTTACATATTACTTGCTACCACCAATACGACGACTATATATACAGTCCTCTCTCTCTCTCAGTCACATGGAACTGCTTCTCTTGGTAAATATTTCCTTCAAGTCATACATAACGAAAGAATAATAATAATAACAACTACGAATATAATTACTCTGACAATAATTTACATAGCTTGGTTCTACTACGGTTTCAATTACTATGTAGATCACCTGACTGCCAAGAGTCGTTCCCGAGATATTCAAGGTTGAGTCCAGGGAAAAAACAGAGTAGGCCACTAATATCAAGTGACTCACCAGAGGGCGTGATTTCCCGCTGCTTCTATTCAAAAGCAAGTTCTTTCATTCACCCTTGGATTAACTGATTATGGCATTACTATTGATTACTTTTTTAATTACTCTTATTGATGATTTGACTCAATTGGGTTCTAGTGTGATCAAGACTTCTATGAGGTCGAGTTTATATGAACCCTATGATAATCACGATGAAAAAAACCCTGCAAATTGAGCCACAAACTTTTAAGTGTAAGATAGTAGCAAAGCTTTACAAAAATGGATAAAGCCACATACTCAGTTTTAATAAACAAAACCTTAAAAAACCTAAAGGGCTGAAAACAAAAAGCATGATATAGCTTTAAATGGCATGTTTTGCGTTTGTAAGGAATCTCAATATTTAGTGATAAGGGATTTTTGTATCATTGAATTTATTCGTATTGCATATTAAAAAGGATCACGAACATTTAAATAGAACAATATGTTTTCGAAATTGAGTTTAAAACAGAGAACTTGATAGTGTTTATAGCTTCATTAAATAAGTTAAAAGATAATAATATATATATATATATATATATATATATATATATATGTATATATATCACAGGTTGAAAAAATATATCTGACCCATTCGTTGTAAAAGGATGTACTAGGCGCATAACTTCCTCTGTTGTTTTGTAGAGCACTTGTTGAAGTTCATAGTAGCGAAATGTGGTTGGTTTTATTATATAGACGAGGATTGAAGTTAGTTTTGAATCCACTTACGCATATTGGATGACCAGTTTTTTAAGTGTGGTAACATGTTGACAGACGGCAAATGTCTGGACTATCGAATTAAAAAGTTTACATTGCTTTTAAATATATATATTGTAACCATGTATATAAGTTACGAATGTGTTAATGTCGTGGAAGCTTATTTTTGAAATGGACGCAAGAATATAACTTTTTTGAAAAAATTACAGCAATAATTATAATTTTTCTTATATATTTGTAAATATTTGCTTATTTTTTAAATTCAGGCTACTATGTTAGGTAGATAACGTCCCCCAATTAGATTACATTTTTTAAACCGACCAACGTATGTGCGTATATTTTCCCCAACAAATTTATGAAATAGAACCTCACAAGGTCCATATATTTATGAGCTTTTATACTACTTGATATATCTGAAACACGGTGTTGATGTTAAGAGGATAAACTTAAAGGCCATTGTCGAATATTAAACAATAAATATGTTAGTAATTGGATAAGTGCAAGCTATGAGAAACTATTTTATTTATATATACCTAGACTCCTTCAGCATGCAATTTTATGCTATACATCACTAAGTAAAAGGTATGGAACTCAATCCAATAATTGATTTCGTTATTTGGCCACTCATATAAGGTAAATAAAATATAGCCAGCAAATTTGAGTTTCTTAAATATGTAATATATAGCATGAAAGATAATATACAATTATTATGTTCTGTTAATATTAAATATATAGTTATACCATGTTAAAATGTTTCTAACACCTCGTTTTTCCTTTCGCAATTGCTATTAATGTGTATGTTACAATGTATCGTAAATGATCTCAAATTCTATAGCCTTTTGTTCACCAAAGCCTCTATTCAAACTCTCTCGAAAACCAACCCTCATCCGCCTCTCCCCCATATAGAGGGAAAAATTTACCTCATTAGGACCCAGGGCAGAAAATGTATATTAATCAGGAAATTATGCACTGCAGGTGTTCATTTAGTAGAAAAAGATGATCCACTCGTCTTCTTCTTCTTCTCTGTGGTAGAATCCATTCATCAGATCACCTAGACTCATAAATCATTGACTGCATGAAGAACAGTGTAGGACTATAACTCGTAATAAGTGTGTATATATATAGGGGGAGAAGATTGCTTCCATTTCCCCCGAGAGCAAACCATTTCTTCTTCTATTTCTTCTTCAAGACTCCCATCACCTTGAGAGTTGTTCGTTTCTCATATACTCACACACACACGTGTGGATATCTAAAAGGTCTATCCTTAATGAACTCTCGTCTTTAATTTGAACATTCCAAAGTACAAATTATAATTAAAATAAGACTATTAACAGATTGGACTCAATGATTTTTCATCCCAGAGAAGTAATATTATTATTATTATCATTAATAGATTGTTTTCCTATTAGGATCATCCCCCCTCACTAATGAAACATCAAGCTAAAGAAAACACTTTAGTTTATTGGAGCGTTGTTTTTGTTTGTTTCATGCGTAGGATTCTGAGTCTTACCCTCCTTGAATGAAAAATGACTTTCGTCTATACATGTATGTACCATGTGAGTGGCCAAAAGAGCCATGGGCTCCTAAGATTGAATAACACCATCAGCAAAATACTCTCATTCCTAGTCTTACTGGCCCTTAATTAAATGGTCATTTTGTATTTTTTTTTCTCCGAGAAGAAGTAAAAAAGTGTTATATTTTCCTTTATTTAAACTCTGTAAATATAATAAATATATTCAAAATAATTTATTATTCGCCAAAACCTTATATCAAATCAAATAACTACATCAAAAAGTTTTTTTTGGCTCAACGAATGTTGTTGACACATAAATACTTTATGCTCCTATAATATTAAAGTCACAAAGCTTATTCATGCCAAGAAATCAAAGCCATTTAATTCCATCCAGACAGATTACTCAAGTCTGCCCATATTTAAATGCATGTATTCAGATTATTCAACGTATTTTAATGGGCGTTCCCCATGAAATTCAGTCTCATCGTTTTTCCTAAAAATATTTAATAAAAAAACTCCCAATCACTTGTTAAAGGATTATTCATTTTGAGAAGGGAATGTGTTCGCTATGTCATTTCTTTCCCGCGCAAATTTGCATAAGTATCTATGAATCAAGAGTTCTAATAATAATAATAATCTTACAAAGTCACACTTAAAAGCATGGATAATTATCAATGCAAATACGAGGTTCAAGGATTACTTTTAATTAAGGATGAATATTTAATAGAACTTACCACTCATAAATTATTTGCGCCTCCCTTGGAGACTCTTCGTACCTCTAATTACCCCTAAATCCCTCCTCTTACGCATAATATAAACACCCAAAAGTCATACGGCATACACTAAGGCAATATAACACCAAAAAAAAACTTGCCGAAATATGCAAAGAATAATCAAGAAGAATAAAAAGAATGGTTGTTTGTAATAGGCTTTGTTTGTAAATTGAGCTCAAGCTCACTTCAAAGAACAAGGAAAATGATTATCCTAAGGGTTGCAATTACGGCAATACGGCTTTTTTTCTTTAAAAAAGCATAGCCCTCCACGAAGAATGTACAAAATCGTTGATCCTATATCAACCATAAAATATTAACTTACAACCAGTGTTGTTCCCTAACGCGCGTGCAAGTAATATATTACTTAGTTATATTACTGCGACTAACTAGAGAAAACAAACATATTATATATTACTTTCAAGTAGTAACTAATATGTAATATCCTAGTTCCATATTACTTTCGTGGAAAAAAATATTCGACAGGCATTTTTGATGAAAATTAATGAACTGTGAATGTATGTGACGTCATCCAGCTTACATAAAATGCAAACTAGGTTTGGTGAGGGTTTTTACAAATCCTGTTTGAAATGCCTTTACTTATTGTTTCGGAAAGCTCAAAAAGTAATATCTAATATAAAGTAGTATATTCCTTTTGAGAAGTAATAACTAATATTTAAAAAAATATTACTACGCAGTAAAAACTAGTATATTACATACTACTTTCAAAGTAATATTTGACCAACACTGCTTACAACTAAGACTCTTTGGTACAATAAAAATACTTTTGTTTTGTGTATACTTTTTGACCCCACATGTCCTTAGAATAGGCATTTCACTAGTTATAGTGAAAATAGATGAAATTAATGAACTGTGAATGTATGTGACGTCATCCAGCTTACATAAAAATGCAAACTAGGTTTGGTGAGGGTTTTTACAAATCCTGTTTGAAATGCCTTTACTTATTGTTTCGGAAAGCTCAAAAAGTAATATCTAATATAAAGTAGTATATTCCTTTTGAGAAGTAATAACTAATATTTAAAAAATATACTACGCAGTAAAAACTAGTATATTACATACTACTTTCAAAGTATATTTGACCACACTGCTTACAACTAAGATCTTTGGTACTATAAAAATACTTTTGTTTTGTGTATACTTTTTGACCATTATGTCCTTAGAATAGGTATTTCACTAGTTATAGTAATCATCCGCATATTTTTTTTGTAATCTCTAAAAAGTCTTAAGAATGAGGTATTTATTTTAATGTGATTATTCAAGATGTATTTTATACTTTTTACTCTATTTGTTGACATCATATTGAAAAATCTATTTAAAAACTTATTTCCTTTGTATGAAAGCAGTGCATTGGTTCAATTTTTTATGAGTAAGACAAAAACATAAAAACATACTTTTTCATTTTAACAAATTATCCCAAATATTAAAAACGTTTTATGTTCCTTTAATTAAGATATAAATGAGAAATAAATTTGCACAAAATATTAAACAACGCAATCATAGGTCTTATTGTTATTTATATGAACTATTTAATTCTTCTGAGCATTATTGTACTTATCATTTATCATTCAGGCGAGAGGTACAAATCAAAACAGCGCGTAATTATATTTGATTCAAAGTGAGAGTTTTTTTTGACAATCCACAAAAAATAAAGCAAAAAGTTTTGTAACGTCTTTTACGGTGTAAAAATGGATAAATAATAAATTCACCACATAAATGCCATTAAATGGGCATTATACGTGTAGGAAAAAAGTTTTGATACAATATTTACACTTTTTTCCCATATTGAAAATATTACGGAGGCAATAAACACCATAATAAAACATACCGCACTATTTGCTAAAATAGTTGTTTCAAAATATGGTTATTTATTTTGCATGATTGCTTTCCTAAATAACTCACTCATAATACCTTTGAAATATTTGGTAATCTCTAACCACTGAAAATAAAAATAAAATGCCACCTTTCTAGATCTGGTAACTCATATATTATCCATTTTTTCAAGTCATATTATAGATTTCCGAAAAAATTTATATTTTTGAAAAGTAAAATATTCAACCCAAACAATGTCTTCCTTATAAGTAAACAAGTAGTAATTATTTCATAAAGTAGTATTTGTTTCAATTCACAAAGCAATGTAATATCAAAGTAGTTTATTACGCATTTAAAGCTCATCATATAGCATTTCAAAAAAAGAATTTTCGATCTACAATATTTGACGAATGTAATCAACATAACTAATACTATAAGAACTATCTTTGGAGATTTTTATCAAACTTCCTCATATGACAGTAAATTCAAATCGCTCACAAACATACTTCTTTAGTATCGTTATTGACGTTAATGTTCTAATCCTGTCCTATTGATACAAATTTATAATATATCCTCAAATAAATACAAATTTTAAAAATACCTTCATTATTAAGAAAATCCTCCGATTGAATAAACTAATTTGATAGCTAAAGATCAGTGTTGTTCCCTGAACACGCGTGTACAAGTAACATATTCCTTAGTTATATTACTGCGACTAACTAGAGAGAACAAACATATTAGATATTACTTTCAAGTAACTAATATGTAATATCCTAGTTATATATTACTTTCGAGAAAAAAAATATTTGACAGGCATTTTTGATGAAAATTAATGAACTGTGAATGTATGTGACGTCACCCAGTGGACATAAAAATGCAAACTAGGTTTGGTGAGGATTTTAACAAATTCTGTTTGAATTGCCTTTACTTATTGTTTTGGAATGCTCAAAAAGTAATATCTAATATAAAGTAGTATATTACTTTTGAGAAGTATTAACTAATATTTAAAAAATATTACTACGCAGTAAAAAGTAGTATATTACATACTACTTTCAAAGTAGTATTCGACCAACACTGGTAAAGATCAACTGGATATTGCAATTACATAGAACTAATGATGCATACAAATGATAACGTACAACTGAATCAGACATCCAAGACTCAACATTCAAATTCAACACAAAGCAAATTTCTTTAGCCTTGTTATCGCCTTTCAAATGTATGTTTCAATTCTCCCTAAAAGATATAAAGTAAAATAATAATTTCTTTTCATTAGCAATAACATCCTTCGATCAGATAAACTTAATGTTAAAGAACTTATTTATATCCAAATGTATGTACAATGCATTTCCAAAGAACTAGTTAAGCATAAAAATATGTAGCACTAACTAATCAGACATCCAAGCAGTGTATGTAGTAGGTAGTTGACTCAAATTGTCAAGTCATTCAGAGAAGTATCTCTTTGCTTACACGAGTCTGATATTAATTCATCATAAATCATGTTCCTTGATTACAAGGGACTCAGTCCTAAAAGGGGTATAAATATGATAATCGTTGTAATAATATATATATATATATATATATTATTCATAACAAATTACAATCGTTTCACACAAAAGAAAATCTTTTTCTTTCTTGGTGCTCTTCTCTAGATGAAGAAGGAGGGGGAGGAGATCTTTCAAGCAATTTGAGAGCCATAATATCCATCTCACTCTCTCCATCCATTTAGGGGTAAATACATATGAACATATATATTATTTGTAGGTGGTTGGGCCTACATTGTCATATAAGACCATAATCATAGTCATTAGGAAGGGTATTGAGCTGTATCAAGATAGAAACTCCTCTTAGCTTATCATTCCTTCACCATTCAATGTTCGATATATATATATATATAGTTATATGTATATATATATATATACATTATATCAAGTAGGGAATTCGATAATACAATTTTTACATTTAAAATAATCAAATTTTGGGTCGCCTTCAAATAGCTATGCTCCATACATCTATGAAGGCATTCATAGGGAAACATTGCTTTTTAGGCGTTTTGTATGGCTTAGGCTGGATTGTTTATTCATCAATCGAAGAAATCACCACGAATAATTAGTTGAAGAGGTGACATTCGCAGGACCAAATCCGCAATAGTTGCTTGAGCCTTCTTGCCTTTTTTTCCGATTGATTCCAATCGGCTCGGTATTCAAATTCGCACATTAATCACACTACAAAATCGGCACGCATATGACATCGACTATTAAACAGTTCCTGCAAATACACTATTATTCATTGCCATTCATATTTAACTAAGGAAGTATTTACCATTAGTAAAAAAAAATTATACTGCCTCATGCATATTAAATATACCATTTCCCTATACTTTCTTGATCTAGGTATACTAGCGTATAATACCCGGCTCTGCCGGGGTTTTCCATCTTGACAATAGTCTGGATGAAAAAAAAAAATCACACCAATAATTTTAGTGATGTCATCGCGTGTGATTTTGCATATTATAATAAATTCTTTAAAAAGTCGTCATAGGTCTTCATTGCCATTTTTTCCGTTTTGTATTCCTTAAGGCTGGGTATTTAAACATCATAAAAAGAAGAAATCACACGAATAATTTCAGTGATGTCATCGCATGTGACATTTCATATTAAAATCAATTCCTTCACAGTTGTCGTTGGGTCTTCATTGCCATTTTTTCCGTTTTGTATTCCATACGGCTGGGTATTTAAATATCGCACAAAGAAGAAATCACACTAATAATTAAGTGAAATCATCGCATGTGACTTTTCATATTAAAATCAGTTCCTTAAAAGTTGACATTGGGTATTCATTGCCATTTTTTCCTTTTTTATACCTTACGGCTGAGTATTTAAGCATTGTTAAAAGAAGAAATCACACGAATAATTTCAGTGATGTCATCACATGTTATTGTTCATATTAAAATCAGTTCCTTAAAAAATTGTCCTTTGGTCTTCATTGCCATTTTTTCCGTTTTGTATTCCTTACGGCGAGTATTTAAATCATAAAAAGAATAAATTCACCAATAATTTCAGTGATGTCATCACATGTTATTTTCATATTCAAACCAGTTCCTTAAAAGTTGTCATAGCTCTTCATTGCCATTTTTTCCGTTTTGTATTCCTTAAGGAGGGTATTTAAACATCGTAAAAAGAAGATGAATAATTTTAGTGATGTCATCACATGTGATTTTTCATATTCAAATCAGTTCCTTAAAAAGTTGTCCATGGGTCTTCATTGCCCTTTTTCCGTTTTTTGTTTCCTTAAGGCTGGGAATTTAAACATCGTAAAAAGTTATTTTTAAGTCGTTTCATAGAGTGCCTATGTTATTTTCTTATGAAAAGTAGTTCCTTAAAAAGTCGTCATAGCATCGTCATTGCCATTTTTTCCGTTTTGTATTCCTTAAGGCCTTAAAGCATCACTCTCCATCTTTAGGCATATTGAAATTTGATTAGCACGATGTTGCAATATAAAAAAGTGTTGTTATTTTCCACAAAACTTAAATTTGGGGGACATACAGGGACAGAAAGAAAATATTTTTAAGTAATCATGTAGAAAACGAATTTTCCGGGAAACACTCAAAAAACAAAACACGTCTTAGTACCTCAGTCTTATCCACAGAAAATTTGGGCAAAATCTAACTTGCAAATTTTAAAAAATCGGCAAAAAACGTTTTGGTGAATAAAATAAGCATGTCGATGACGAATTTTCCGGGAGTTGACAACCCCACTAAACACTCCCTGAGCTCTCAAAACTATTCACTGAAAATTTCGTCAAGATCTAATGACCCGTTCGGGAGATACAGGGAAACGAACGAACGAACGCACAAACGAACGGAATTCTTTTTTTATAAGTATACTAGCGAATATTACCCGGCGCTGCCCGGGATTTTCCAACTTGAAATAGTCTGGAATGAAAAAAAATCACACCAATAATTTTAGTGATGTCATCGCGTGTGATTTTCATTTTAAAATCAGTTTCTTAAAAAGTTATCATTGGGTTTTCATTGCCATTTTTCCGTTTTATATTCTTTAAGGCTGGTTATTTAACATCGTAAAAAGAAGATGAATAATTTTAGTGATGTCATCGCATGTGACTTTTCATATTAAATAAGTTCCTTCAACAGTTGTCATTGGGTCTTCCTTACCATTTTTTTCGTTTTGTATTCCTTAAGGCTGGGAATTAAACATCGTAAAATGAAGATCACACGAAATATTTCACTGATGTCATCACTTTTCTTTTCATATTCAAATCAGTTCCTTCAACAGGTGTCATTGGGTCAGGGCTTCATTTTGGATTTTATAATTTAAAAACCACTTAGGCAGTAAAAAGTCTCCCTAGAGGTTACATTAGATTCATAAGTTAATAAGCACCCCCAGGGAGCAAAAACTAACATTATAACCAACTCCTATGCTATATATGTAGCATATGTACTTATGAAATAATGCTTACAAATAAAACTTTTTTGTTTTTCATCCAATTTTAAAAATTTCTTCACATTTGCATTATACTCCCCAATTGGGAACAACTATATTAACAAAAATAAAAAATAAAAATGCCAAAAAATCACCCCCTTAAGTTTTTTGAAAAAATCAGTTTTTGTGGGTTTCTGAAAAAATATAAAACAATTGAGAAGGACTTTTTTATAATGTATTGCCAGGCTTTTTAAGCTCCTTCTTATGAACTCAAGTTGAAATCTGTGAGTTCCCCAGGAGCGGAGAAAACAACCCTTTTCCATTTTGCCAGTTTTTATGCCAAAACTCAAAAAATTATTAACTAAAATTAATTTTATATGCGACACGACGTATTAGAAATGCAAAACTCTATAGATACTATTTTATAACTTGATGCGATCAATCTAACTGACAACCCACAGAAGGCCCTCCAGAATTTAGGATTTCAAAAATATTCCGCTTCGTCCATGAAATTCGACCTAATATTCAATCCCGGATTTGAGGCTCTTAATGACCTCGGATCGGATACTGACAACATCAAAGTTGCTCCCTTTGTGAAGTTGAATATGATTGTGCAAAATATATTGCGAAAACTTGCAAATTGAAAAAAATCCGGATCCCGGCCCAAATATGTCCCGGAGGCCGGACATTGACTTAACCAACCTAGGCTTATTTGCAAGGCCTTCGTTTCGTATCTTTTGTTTTGAACTTTTTTTTGTATTAAAAAGTCGTCCCAGAGGTTTTCTTGAATTTCCCGACAGGCCGGTCCGGTTTTCCGGGAAATTTCTTTTGGACCATTGTAAACTCTATTCTTGATGTACTTTTAGAGTAGCGTTTTTTCGAAATGGGAAAGAATCAAAAGTTAAGGAAATGACATAATCCGGGTCCGGGAGTTTCTGGATCCGGAATTTTTTTCCGGATCCAGGTTCTTGAGTAGAGATGCAGATAACTTTTAGTTTGCGTTCTGTCTCTAAAACATCTCACTTACAAACTATGGACAACCAAAATTTTCAAGCCTTTTTTCAAGGTGTCAACGAATTTTCCGGGAAACACTCAATAAAACAAAACACGTCTTTGTACCTCAATCTTATCCACAGAAAATTTGGGCAAAATCTAACTCGCAAATTTAAAAAATCCACAAAATCGTTTTGGCGATAAAATAAGCATGTCGATGACGAATTTTCCGGGAGTTGACAACCCCACTAAAACACTCCCTGAGCTCCCAAAACTATTCACTGAAAATTTCGTCAAGATCTAATGACCCGTTCGGGAGAGGGAAACGACGAACGCACAAACGACGCACAAACGAACGCACAAACGAACGCACAAACAACGAACGAACAACGGATTCTTTTTTATAAGTATAGATATATATATATATATATATATATATATATATATAATATATATATATATATATATATATTAGTTATATGTATTATATATCTATATAGTTATATTTGTATATATTAGATATAATATATAGTTATATATATATATATTGTTATACATATCAGGAAACGACCGGTACCCGGCCCGGTGTCCCGTTTTTTTTAGGCCCGGGCCGGGACTTCAATAACTTCTTCGTTTGTCATTCATAATTTTTTATATATCAAGAATTTCCAAATATTACATTCTAAAAAACCGTCATCACTGATTTTTTTGGATATTCTTTCTAAAAAAACGCCGTCACTTCAGAATGTCGAAGAAACGAAAATATATTTTAAGTCCCGAAAATTGAAGTCCGACCCGGTCCCGGCGAAAAAAGTGTCCGGTCGTTTCCTGATATATATATATATATATTAGGGTGATTCTTATTTAACGTTTTTCGGATTTGAGAGTCGGGCTCCCCCCGTGCATAGAGATCATCTTGTGAAAGTTTGAACGAAATTGAATAATGGGAAGTACCGCTCAACGGGCCCAAAAGTTATCTAGTAAACTTATGTAGTAATTTTTTTTTTCGCCATTCGATCGCCTCTAATATCCTTATTTCAATGCGATTTCAAACAATTTGCTGCAAAATGTAGGTATGCTCGCAAGAATTCCAAATCAGTTTTTATTTTCATTACATCCAAATCAAACGAGATAATAAAGTTTCAAAAAGGTCATTTTGGGGCATTTCCATAAAAATGACTATTTCAAAACTTAATATATATATATATATATATGTATACGTCCCTGTGACACGTTGTGGACATATTAATTTTTTAAAAACTTTAATTAACGGTTAAAAGACTGAGGAAGGTATTTTTTTATTTCGGTATGAAAGTGTTCTAAGAAAGGTTTTCAGAGTCTATACACCTATTAAAATCAAACATGCGAAGACTTCTAACACCATTGGCCGGTTCAAAGAAGCATCACATCGGGATTCATAAATTATGTATTATTTAATATTTTCATTTTTTATACATTTAAATCGGGTACACATAAAATTAAGTATTGAATTTAAAAAATCTTACATACAACTATTTTGTTGTTCTGTATTATAAAATTGGAAGCTATATCATATAATTAATCGTTGAAAGAGCTTTACAAAATTATCAAGTCTCCACCGTAGGTCCACCGTTTCTCCGACAAAAAAATTGTCTGCATGTATATATGCAGTATATATTCGGAAATTAAACTCCTTTTTTATTAGATATTTGACAATTTAATAATATAATTATTTTCACAATAAACAACGATTCACTACGAGTTTCTAAATGATTTTGGAATGATTGTGGACCGTTTTTTCTTTATTTTCATCGTGCCTTCAATACTTTCATATTATTGTTTGATTGTTTTTAGTGTGTCATATACTTGTTTATATATATATTATATCTACTAAGTAATAATTTTAGTCTAAAATGTTTATTATGTTTCTAAACCATTGCTTCGAAATATATTTTATAAAAACGAGTCATCATCACGTAACCCTCAAGTAACACGTCATTTAATTCCACGACTTCTGCACATTTTTTTATTGGCGTCTGGGTTTTTTTATGGGTCATTTAAATATATATTTAAAGAGTGCCTCCATAAAATACAGGAACTATTTTAGTCAACCTTATTTTACAAGAACCTTCATCATGATCTATTTCCATTAATGAAATTTCAAGTCCATGAAAGAAATCAAAAAGGAGATAATGAATTTATCTAAATAGGTACATCCACATAATATTTATATACGCAGCCAGGTTTTCTTTATAATAGTGTTATCTGTGGCGTACGTGGGTGGCTCCTGTTGGCTCGTGCACATGAAAATCATCATTCATAAATTCACAAAGCGTTGGTACAAGTAGTTGATGATAGGCATGAATAAAATCCAATTTCCTCGGTAAGTAAAACGTATCTAATTCATTTAACAAGACTAGGTAAATAAATTTTAATTGCCTTAGCTCAAAACCTACATTGCGAGTTAAAGCCAAAAATTCTCGATCCGTGAGAATTTATGCTGCCTTCGCCTCACAGATTCTATCCATCCGATCGAAACAAGTAAAGGAATTGAAAGAATACAAATATGACTAGAATGTTGCTTAAAGTCTATTAGTTTTTTGATAGCATCTCCAAAGGGACACAAATATTGAATTTGGACTTAATCGTTGCTAAAGTTTCATTGCAGAACGGGATAATCTATTATGGGGGGGAGTAACTGAAATTATACTATTAATGTCTTTATGTTTGTTCTTGTAGGTTAGTGTCATATAATTTGAAATTGACTTTATTATTGTATATATTTTAACATTTTTTATAAAACCATAGAATGTTTGATTGGAATAACATACTAAGTGTATAATTGCTTTTAAACACTCGGATTGAAAAACTTTTTCACCTTTGTAAAATGAAATTACAATAAACTTACAATACAAAAGTTTTTAATTTTTTAAATTTTAATAAGGTCTTTATATAAAATTGTAATACATAGAATATACATAAAATACAATTATAAAATAGTTGGTTGAATTGCGTAAAAATACATAAATAAACATTATAGTTTTAAAATTAATCTACCTAAAAAGACCCAAACTCATATATAACAGAAACAATACGCAACAAAAAAAACTAAAACAAAAACAAATCATAGGGGGTATAAAAACGGTGATATTGAACGACTTTCTTCTTCAACAAGATGAGGTGACGGCTCGAAAAAGTACCATTACGAAACCAAGTCGATTGCATATTTCCATGAATCCGGCCTAACTCCGGGGATCTTAATTCCAGTGCGGTATATCGAAGTTGCGGCAGAATAAAATTTGACGCAAGTCTTGCCTTGACAGTGGTTCCTTCCTCGACGTATTGATCCATAAGGGCCTTTGCACTCGATAGCGCGAAGTGACAGCCTGTAAATAGAGTCAGTCCGTCGCTTTCTTGGAATACCAAATAAAATAGTACTTCACTTCGAAAGTAGAACAACCAACGTTTAATTTTATGAATTCGCTTAAAATAGTTATTAAGGGCATTTTACAAAAGCATGTATAATATTATTCAAAACGTTCCGCAATTAATGCAAGGGGTATTAAAATATAGACACCTGGTTGAAATTTGGAATTGAGCAGTGAATTTAAAACAGTCATGAATTTCCGAAGAGAGTCTTTCATCCGTCCTAACCAATTAGATGGCAGATTTAGTTCCCTTAACCATTTGATGCAGGCATCATGGGCCTCTTCCTTATAAGAGGAAGCTCAAGCTTTAGATGCCATGGACGCGGGGTAGTATATATATGGAGCAAGCTCTTTTTAAAGGAAACGAAATTTACCACAGCTCATGAATGCTTCATGAATAACCATTTTCTTATCTATATATAACTATACATTTTTTTCTCTTTAGATTTGTCTATTTGTATTCTTTTATACCGATCAGATTGAAAGATGGTAAATTAAGTTGTTTATTCATTATTGTTGGGGTTCACATTATCTCTGGCTTTTTTTGTTGTATTGAATTCTCTTGATCATATAAGTAGATAATAATTACATTGTAGAATCTATTCAAGGGATTCCTTTTTTTTCTTTGAGGTGGAATGTATTGGAAGTAAGCCATCATGAGCGAGAATGAAATCTGATGCGCTTTTGATAAGAATGCTTGATAGCCCTTCATCAATCTTATTATTATAATTCTTCATCTGGACAAGGATGAATAATAGGACGTGGGTCAAGTAGAGACCCCCCCCCCCCTCAAAAAAAATCTTCATTTCCATGTTAATGATATGGCAAGACGTCTATGTACTTGTAGATAAGCCATCCACATATTTCCTTCGTGCCAAAAAGAAAAAAAGTTATAAGAATGAGGTGGAGGATTGGGCTTATGAGAAGTGGGCGTGTCCATAAAGGGATGGTGGTGATCCTCTTGGGGGTAAAATTTCATTTACTCTTATGCTCAGATACACTTATTATTATTATTATTAACTACCTTCTTAAGTCTTTGGAAACAGAAAATTGACCGTGTCTAAAAGGAAACCATTCTCATTAAGTCTAAGACTGTGAAAAAACAATAACAAGATGGCCTCCCCTCTCCTCTCTAAAAAACGCGTTGTGTGGTTCGGATCCTCATTTTATTCATGAATAATTATGATGAGCGTAAATAATCTAGATCACGAGGAAGGAGTTTTCAGTTTTTAAAGAAACCCTCTTATTGGAGGAATCAATGATCCTATATATATTTTATCTAATGAAAAAGAAGGAATAGACAAATATATAACTATGCATTAGGAGTAAGAAGTTAGGATAAACGTATTCTATAATAACGTTTTGTCGAAGTCTTTTATTTGTAAATTATATGGCAAAATATATAAATACAATTAAAAACCAACAAAGTACATATTTAATAGCAATAAAACTAGCAAGTCAATTTAAAACTTTATATGTACTAACAAAATTGATGGTTAGAGTATTAACGATGTTTGTATTCTTTTTTTTGCCTATATGGTTCGATAGAATAGCATCCGGCTGGATATAAATAAGCATTATAGCAGTATAATTAGTCTATCAAACCTAAGATCTTATCAATGGGGTAAACAAATAATGACATCCCCTTTTGGGATTCGAACCCGCGCCCTCAACATTGAGAGTTGAACACGCCTTAACACACTGAGCTATCGCAATCCCGCAACTTTTTAACTATCTGATAATAATTGAATGATAGTCTTTGTTATTAATGTATTGATTTTGAAGTGTTATAGTTCATCATAAATGTAGAGTTATATTTTTCTTCCTTAAGGTCTTCATTTACCTTGTATATTTAAAAATACCATATATTTTACTTCTTTGCATCGAAAGCCTGTCAATATGCTTCTTTGTGACAGTACATATGACCTTGGAGGGACAGTTCCAATTATATTGCTACTAGGACTAATTGAGCTAATATTCGCAAAATTATTAAAGTTTAGGTAGTTGTTGTTAACGCTATATCTCTCTCCATCAAATAAATCTATTGGAGCATACATTTATACATACAATTATACTCTGTATTACATATATTACAGTATTAAAAATTACATTTACTATATGTTTACTTTGGAAATTTTGATTATAAAGCTTAAAAATTTAATAATTTTTATGTGTATTTTGTTGGCATTTTCTTTATTAAAATTGGAATTTAGTATTGATTCCTTCAGATTTTCTTCATTGCCATTGGTTGTATTTTTCTTCAGCAAATCGACGAGGTTGCATGTGAAGTTTCTACTGAAGAATAGCGGAGCGGCTTGTCAGGCGTTGTTTAGACCCTTTGGGACTCTCCTCAAGTAGGGATATACTCTTTGGAACCAAAAATCTCTTTATACCCCTATATATTTCAAACTTAATCTCTATTCGTCAGCAAATCCAAAGAGGATTCGACGAAAAGAAAACTCATCTTTTGCAAATATGTTCCGAAAATCGTAAACGTAATTGCTCCGGTAGAGCTATTACATAAAACTAATAAATCTGGCATTTCATGTCACACTCTCGCGAGGTAATAGGCTCATTTTTTCGTTCCATCGTTTCAATCACTGTAAAATAGAAAATATAATTTGTTGCATTCAGTAAGTTATCAAGACGGTCTCCTGTTGAATTGATAACCGAAGCTTGCCCATCTGGAGGGACTAGGGAGTGACGGAGACCCGCGGACTCGGATCTGACGGAATAAATGACCATATATATATATATATATATATATATATATATATATATATATATATATATATATATATATATATATGTGTGTATATGTGTGTGTATTTTTTTTTGTCTAGCATAGGCTTAATCTCTACCCCTGGTCTTTTTGATAATGCCTCTATGAAAATGGTTTATCTACAGGGATTGAAATGATATCATTTTGTGTGCTTATGCATATAATGACGCTAATGCAACACTGCGTCCAAGGCAATTAGTGCCCTTGAGCCTTGGCATCAAATTTCAAAGGAGGAGGAGTGAAATAAAAAACCACGTAAGAATATACTTTTTTATCCCCTATAAAAGTAGGCGACTGATTCATGTTATTTTCTCAACGATTTCTATTCATGTCAATAATGGGTTATTCCTTATTTGAATGGCTTAATTAGGCGTAATGATGGGTGTGGTGGTGAATGGGGTGTTTGAGGGGAAGAATAGAAAAAGATAGATGGAGCTCTGCCTAACAAAAGGAGCCTGAATAAACATGATCCAAGATGAAAGCGCCGTCAATACAATATGGGTCCAAATTTGGAAATTTTATCAAAATGCTTTGTATATGCAATTTAAAGCCACCTCCACATTTCACTGCGTCTAAACGGAATAAACAATAAGAAGGAAATGCACGTATAAGTATACAAAAGCAAGATTGTAGTCTTATTATGATAGAGAATGTACCTATTGACGTCACAACGTAAGTTGAACAATAGTATTGACCTTGTAGTCCGACATCGGAAAGAAAAGTCATTCAATCCCTTCATTGAATATTTAGTTATATACTGATAAAAAATGAGCCTTTAACTTTAAGAAACGACTACATTAAGTTACTTCCTATGTAACATCACACTAAATAGATGCACATTGCTGTTAAGTAAACTCTCCCAACGCACCAATTATAGCTTCAAAGCTATAGTTGTTTACAAATTATAATTTACTAGTTTTTGTTACACAAATATTTTGCCACTCCTGTTTTAGTATCAAGTAAAAAAATTACAGAGTGCTCACCGGGACACTCGAAGTTCGGGTCAAGTTCTTCTCCGGATCCCAAAGAGATTGCAAATTTTGCGAAGCTTGCGAAGAAACAACAGACCATTTCCTATACGATTGTGCCATTCTTCGGAGTTTATATATTTCAATTGGGGAACTTCTTCGACAACATTACGATTTCTACGTGCCAAAAAGGGACCATTTTTTATTCTTTTATACCGGTAGGGATGGAAATTTTATCAACGCAACGATCACCAAAGTCCACCAAATTTTATACGCCAAACAAGTTCCAATGAGTACGACATCTCCGGGGTTTTAAACATGGCGAAAATACAACTACACGTTCTTAAAAATGTTCTTAAACTGTGATTTTGATGTTTTTGGAATGATGTAAATGTTTTATAAGATGATGTAATTGTTTTATAAAATGATATAAATGTTTTATGAAATGATGTGTTTTATAAAATGATGTTGATATTTTATTAAAATTTATAAAGTTATGTTCTTAACCGATAAAATTGTCATGTTTTTTATTGTTTTATTTGGAATATGCTTGTTGTTCTGTTTGGAATATGTTTTTTGTTTTCTCTGTCTTTTTTTGTGCAATCTTAAATGCCAATAAAGTTGTGTCTTTTTTTTGTTAGTTAAGAATTTATTGCTGTTTTACCATAGTACATACAAATGACAATTATACATTGATAAAAGCAAATACATACATACAGCAAAAGAACACGACCACACAAAGGGGTATATGTGCTACAACAGCAAAAATGGATATTGAGTATTACATTATATAAATTATTTTATAATCTACTTATGAAGCAGTTAAATTAAAGTTAGAATCAATGATTCGTTGCATCTTTTTACATTTAATAAATTAATAATACGAAGATCTTCATCCTCCTCTTGCATGACTTGGTATCTCTCATATGAAAGCGATGGGCATCTGTTGATTAGGTGGTTAGCGGTTTGGGACTCCTCCATGCATATATTACAAATGGCATTTGTGTTTTTCCATTTGCTCAGATGGGCCAGAAATGGTCCATGGCCTGTGTAGGCTTGAACAAGTAATTTCATGTTGGGACGTGAAAGTTCGACAACCTTTTGTTTTGGAATATTCAACATACTATGAGTATGTTTCATTCCAAGATCCTTTTTGTATCTGTTGCACCAAACTTCATAGAAGAAGCCATCTATCACTTTCTTTATGTAGCTTGGTGGTGCTCCAACACATAAGCGATTTTTACTTTGCGTTCCTTTCTTTGCAAGGTAGTCCGCAAATTCGTTGCCTGAGATGTCTGAATGGCCCTTACACCAATCAAGATGTATATTTATTTTGGATTTTGCGTTGTTTAATACTTCTTTGCATTTCTTAACTGTGGCACTTTTTGTAAAGGGGTTTAGAATAGCAGCAATTGCCGATTGAGAATCTGACCGAATAATCACGTTCTTAGATGGCTTGTCTTGTTCAAGTAAAGCTTTTACAGATTGTGTGATGGCAATTACCTCAGCTTGGAAGACTGATGCTTCCTTATTAAGAGATATATATGATTGATAAAAGGATATATCACCTCTAGTGATTGCCCATCCAGCTCCTGTGTTGTCTTTATCGTCTTTTGATCCGTCTGTGTGTATAATAATGTCAGAGTTTTCAAAATGAGAGTTATCAACCCAGATACGATTGCCTGTAATGTAGTCGGTAGTTTCATTCAATTGAAGTCGATGAAGTATTTTATCACTAACGAAACGATGTCCACGACGCCTTGAAAGATTGCCCATTCCATCCCAGGTATCCCGGAGAAAAAACTTTGTTCTCCATCTTGACTTTGTTGCATGTGCTTGTATGTAGAGATCCAATGGAGTGATGCCCAATACTGCCTCTATTCCTGATGTTGGTGTTGATCGGAGTGTATGAGTCATACTCATAAGTACCTTTCGCTGAATATTGTTCAATTTTCTTATTTCGACTTTCTTTGCAGTAACAGTGTGTCTCCATATTTGACATGCATATGTGATAATGGGTCTAATCATTGCTTCATAGAGCCAGAGAACCCTATCCGAAGTTAAGCCACATTTTTGGCCTATGACTGCCTTTTCCATATTCCATATTCGAGAACATTTGGCAGCTATGTTAAAAGTTATGCCTATGGCCAAAAAAAAAAAAAAAAATTGAAGAGAAGGATCCCAATTTATTAATAAATCTTTTGATTGTACATTTAATTTCATTGTACTGTACCAGGGGTTGGCAACACGTGGCTCTAGAGCCGTATGCAGCTCATTAGAGCTGCTTTAGTCTCTCCCTGGAGCTTTTTCAAAACTGTTAGGATTAGAAAAAAAGATGGAGGAAGAAAATATTTAGGATCACAATGTACACTGTATGAAGTTTATATAAGGATTTTTTTTGTAGCTCCAGACCATTTTTTTGGTCCAATATGGCTCTTTGAACATATTAGGGTGCCGACCCCTGTACTATACCAATACTATTTGTATTTCTTCATTGATTAATTTATCATTTTAGGAAGTTTAATGACTGCGGATATTAACGTTATTTTTAAAGGATTTTAGTGAATTAGAGAAATTACATATAACTATATATAAATAAACATTATAGTTTAAACTAATCTTTAATCTAAAGCCATGGATATTTTCACCATAATATAACAAAACATCTCTAAAAGAACACTAATTTCTATAAATATGTTTAAATATGTAGTTATAGTATTAAAAAGAAATAAATCAGTTAACAGTACACAATGATACTTATATGATCAACTTTAATATGTTTTGAAATAACTAATACATAAATATGTTCTTTTTCAAAAAGTACATTACTAGTTTAAAAAATATCACTGTAACAATAGATTTAGATAAAAATAGACATACTTAATTAAAGAACAAGATCATACCACAGGAAAATTGTATATAACCGTTGTAGTAGATTCTCTCCTGCTTTCTGCTTCTATCTGTCCCTCTCTCCTTTTCTGGTATAAATACGCCACCAGATGGGCGACAGACGTTTCTTTCTCTTTTGTCAAAGGGACGCTGTATATATATATATATATATATATATATATATATATATATATATATATAAGGAAACGACCGGGTACCCGGCCCGGGTCCAAGCTGTTTTTTTGAGCGTCCCGGTTTTTTAGACACCGGGCCGGGACATCAATATTTTCTTTCTTTTGTCATTCATAAATGTTATTAAAAAATTATTACCATAAAAAGTGAGGACGTTTTTTTAGAAAGGAATTTTTGAAATACGAAACGTCATCACTTTTTTGTGGATTCTTTTCTAAAAAAACGTCATTACTTTTTTTGTAGATTTTTTTTATAAAAAAACCTCATCACCTTTTTTTGAAAACTCCTCACTTCAGAAAAATTTAAAAATTTAAAAGGAACGAAAATTTATATTATGTCCCGGCCCGGCTTGAAAAATTTAAGTCGCGACCCGGCCCGGGTCCCGGCGAAATAAGGTGTCCAGGTCGTTTCCTGATATATATATATATATATATATATTTGAACATACATAATTCCCATTTTATGAAATACATGTTAGTTGTAACTCATATCTCATAATATATTTTATTGGGGAATGAAGAAAAAATAGAAATCATAAATAACTTTACAATGGACTGTATTGCAGAAAATAGTCATTTATTTAAAAACATTAAGAGAAAATAAAGATTTTAACACCTTTTAATCACGTAATGAATAAAATCAGGTAACCATATTAAAGCTTTAAGTGCTCATCTAATTTATTAGTTGTCTAAGTAGAACAACTATTTATAACATTAAAAAACAATTATATGGCTAAACTATGAAACAACGCCCAGCATTAAAAAAGTGATGTATCTGGAAAAATAGTATTCATCTATAGTAACGTTTTTCATTAACTCTGAATTCTTCTTTGGAGTATAATCTGTTGCAAAACAAAGTAAAACATTACAACACATAATCATCAGCCTTATCTTTTTGCTAGATTTTTATAGATGGAAACCTTGCCATTATTCCTTTGTTCTTTGTTAATACCTCATTCGCTTCTAACTGTGGTATCAAAATACACATGTATTGCAAGCAACAGCTACTACGCCCTTTTCTTCTCGTGTTACCCACCAATGGATTCATGGACGTATATGTAATCTGAAGACAAAAAAGATTGCATCTCCCTGGAACACTTATACGTCCTCACAGATAACTTCATGTTTTGTTTTTTTCTCTTTCAAATTGCAAAAGAAGTGGAAAATTTATTATCTAGTCGTGTTTGCATCATTAAAAGAAGAAGAGGTCATTGAGAATAAAGGAAGAAGGAAAACAACATTTAAGAGGAATAAGTAAAGATAATAAATGGAGAACTTTTTCCCGCATGTGATTGGTTGAAAGAAAAAGAGTGAATCATAAAAAAATTGTTGGGATTATGCAATAAAGCAAAACTTTATTCATGGTTCCTGTTTCTGAGATGAGAGCAAGAAATTACTCCTAAGGACATAAAATGTTTTTGCTTATATCTGTCGATAAATGGATCATTACACTTACTATCGGACGTAGAAAAACTAAGGACATAGTGTTACCAATGAAGAAAAAATCATGTTAATAGATGAGTCTGAGGGAAATATCATTTGCTATCCTGACAAAAAATGGGTTCGAAATAAAGATCCTCTGTCATCCTCTAAATCTTATAAAAGAAAAATAAACATTTAATAGTCTCTGTGCCATTTAATATTTGTGTATATAAGAAATATAGCTCAAATTCATGAAGTAAATCCAGCAATTAAGTATTTTTTAAAGATTTATTTACTAAATCATTCAGATCAATATCAATAAATTATGTTGCCTCCTATTTAAGGGTAATTTTGTAAAAGGAATGAAATTAATGCCTATTTATATTCCCCCAAATGAAGAAGTATAAAAATAGCATTGGATGGTAGTGATGATACGAAAGTGGTATTGACGCTACATGGGAATGAAATATCTTTTAATATATTGCAGTTCTAAGAATTCCAAAGTAATTGCAATAAAAACTAGAGGCATATATACACTCAGAGAGTGCAAACTCCGCCGTCATGAGCCATTCCCTTTCAGGCGATTTTTCACGACTGGAGGCGTAGAGAGACGAAAAGGTTTCCCCTAGACGGATTTTGCATAGGAAGACGCTCCCGGCACCCAATTTCACGCACAACGAACATCTATTACGTCAGAGTATTTTTAACGTTTGTTCTTTCCTAGTATTAAACCCCATTTGGCGCCTTAATTCTGCACTCATTTGCCAAAAAAGCACTTAGAGATGCCAAATTTAATCACTTCTTCCTTTTGGCACTTCCAACAACTCCACAAAGTTTCATTCGAATTGTTTATTACTTTTTGAGTTATCCTGCTGACAAACCAACAACCAACAAACAACAACCAACAACAAACGCCAGTGAAAACAATACCTCCTTCGGCGGAGGTAACAAAACATAAATCGACATTCTAGTCTAAAATTATTACTTCAGAGAAGAACGACAACAATTACAACAAGGAATTAAAGTTAATCAAATAAATGGCTTAAAATAACGGTTCTCCAATATTTTAAATAATTCATCACTTTGAATTTTTCAGAGTCTGATGCAAAATCTTTAAATTAGATAGGGAACTTGATGGGAAGTATCTGACCTCTTCTGAAGCAATGCCCCACGAATCATTGCAAAGAGACGGCATTTTCAGAGAAAAATGCAATATATCCGGCTGCAGCTGATAGCAACATTGCTGGTAAGTCTGTTGCTTCACATACTCTCATTTCGTTAAAGAACTGGTAATCCGTGCCTTGGCGTTCACAAGGCGTAGTCTATTGCCTTAGAATATTATATTTTTAATTTATACAATGGATAATTACCATCCTTATTGCATTCCTATACTTTTTTTGTTCTTTAAGGATTCAATATTTCTATGACCTTTTGGGTTAGTCGCAGAATTTATGGCTTTGCTCATATTTTTCTTGGTCTATTGCAGGACATCTGTTGATGGGGTGGCCAGTCGTCCCCGGCTACCACATAATAAATGTAGATGCTGAAAAAGGTGTATTTTTAAGTATATATTTGAACGAACCATTACATGTTTTGCTGTTAGAAGAATTTGATGATCCTCTGTAGAATGTTTTTGAAAAATTACAAATTGACCTGAAGTTTAGTAATTACCCTAATAGTATCTTTTTTTTTGCTTCATATAATCTTTCTTTGAAAACAACAAATGTTTTATGGATTTTTATAGTAAGTGATTAATATTCTTCACATAATTATAATAAATAATTGAAAATCATTTTTTCCCATTTCAAAAGTTTATTGAGTAATTATTTTAGTTAATTTTTGAAATAAAAAACATAAGTTGGGATCCATTCTTCTATCTGTCTAGCAATTGGTGAATATAAAGGCAAAAAATTACCGTAAGCCATCATGTAGTCGTTATTCAACTTATTTATAACTTAATTTAACAACACTCTATTTATGAGTATTCCACAGTAATAAAAAAATATTATTAGAATTTTTTTTTGAAAATCTATGTTTACTGGTTCAAAATATACTATTTCACTTTTCTATCAATACATAATACATAGAACTCTTTAAAGCTAGAAAATATATATTATGTTTTGCCTAAAGAACGCAATTTATATTTCACTAATTATTAAGGGATTTCCTTGTTTCTTTACAAAACAATGCAGGTTCAATTATAAAATGATCTCAATTCTATAGTTTCTTATAAGAAGGATAATTGGTTCCTATACATGGTAGTTGTTTCTAACTCTACTAATAAACAAAGTCAATTATATATATATATATATATACACTTTTTTTCGCCGGGACCCGGGTCGGGACTTAAATTTTTCAAGCTGGGCCGGGCCAAGACTTCAGTATATTTTCGTTCTTTCGTCATTCTGAAAGTGACGACGCTTTTTTGGAAAACAATTTCAAAAAAAGTGAAGACGCTTTTTAGAAAACATTTGCTAAAAAAAGGTAATGACGTTTTTTTGTAGAAAACATTTTCTAAGTATTTTTTAAAATATTAAAAATTATTTTCTAAAAACAGAATGACAAATGAATGAAAATATCAAAATCCCTGCCGGGGATTTTTAGACACCGGGCCGGGACATGGGCAGGGTACCCAGTCGTTTCCTGATATATATATATATGTTATATATATAAAGTAGTGTGGCTTCTATTACAATAGTTTTTATAAATATCTAAATAAAACCAATTATTTGTATGAATCAATATGCTTATCCTTACGGCTGCATCAATAAATTTAAAAACCGGAAAAATAGATTATCATCTGTTGTCACTTCCAGGCATACGTTATATTTGCTTATATGATAACATAAGCAAAATAAATAAATGAGTAGCCAGGAGCAATGAATTGTTTTTTCTCCTTGTTTTGGTATTTATGTTCCTTTTAGTTGATGAGTATCTTCTTGGTATTTACATATTGAGGAACTTGAGGCTTATTGATATATGTTTTGAATCATCCATTATTCCCTTTTGCAGGACAATGCTGATTCTTGCCCTCCATTCATGTCGAAGGGGGTATTGTTTTTTCCTCCAATTTCACTATTCCACATGTGATTCTATGAACCTTAAAGATACTAAATGTATAAATTGGATAGGAAAATGCTAAATGTATTCTGTCAATATGCTGCATTTCATTTGAATCTATGAATATAGGTCAAATTTCACTAATTTAAATTATATCTTTGATGAACGTGCGCTCGCTCGAATTAACATAGTAATTATAGCTACAACATATTTATATAACGAACCTCTGTCAGCTCTCTTTCTACGTGCATATGTTCATAAAATATTTATTTAAGGCGTGTTCAACTCTCAATGTTGGGGGCACAGGTTCGAATCCCTAGAGGAAATGCCCAGTTTTGGTCAACCTCATTGATAGAGTTTTAGGTTCTATAGACTAATTTTAACGCTATAATGCTCATTTATATCCAATCGGATGCAATTCTATCGAACCAAAAAGGCAAAAAAAGTCAGTCAGCTAGATAAAAAATAATAACTTGTGATGCATTAACGTTAGCCCCTATCAAAGTTACTTTATGTAAATATTATAACCCTTTTAATTATTACGAGGACAATTATTCAATCATATCTCATAATTCTTAACTGACATTGATTCAAATTATATTCTCCGAACGGATGGTAAATCTAAAACAATAGCATTGAGAGTCTAGCACTCCACCCATGATCAAACACCAACATTCTAATTTACTTTTTCCAATGAAAAACCCTAATCTCTAGAAGGCGTTAAATGTAATACATTATTCATTGTAAATGATATTTTACAAACTAATTGAAAGTTAAATATCAATGCATCATTCAAAATATGAAAACATAAATTCATCTTAATTATAAATTTGAAAATTGCCAAATTGCTCATTGATCAATTGCTTTCAGAAAAGTATACATATTTTTCGTAGATGAGTTTTTCATTGGATTCTACGATCCTTCCTCTGAAAATTGGTAGTTTAAAGGAGTTCCAGGAGTAATGATAATATACAAAAAGACACACACTGTACATTAGATGTTGAGTATTATAAATTAAGGTGTTTACATACATAATAATACATTATATATATATATATGTATATATACACATTTATATAACTCAGACTTGTTGATTTGTCGTTCATTTTAATCGTTCGTCTTTCGCGAACAATGAACGACAAAATTTTGACATACGACGAACGGCGCCAAAAAAGACAAAATTTCCTTCCTTAAAAAAATGTCGTCATTTTTTTCGAAATGACGAACCACAATCGAACGATGAACGATTCATTAAAATTACGATAACTTTTGCTGAACAGCAAACGAAAACAAATTTTCGCGAACGTCAAAAAGTCTGATATATATATGTATATAAGTATATATATATATATATATATATATATATATATATATATATATATATATATATATATATATATATATATATATATATATAACACTTTATTTTATGTTAATCTTTTTATTAAATGAATTAATTTTTGGTTTTAAGTAAATGCTTTCTTGTTCTGTAAAAATATTTTTTTAAAGGATTATATTTACTTTTGCTTCTATTCTACTTTATTAAATATAGTTACATAGTCTTCTAGCTGTCAATTATGTAATCATATACATACCATGGTATTTTGTCTGTGGGTACATACATTCTGCTCTTCTCCTTTTTCAAAAATATCCCCCTATTATTGTATTAAAAACAACCCTCAATCATCCAAGTAGTAGTCCCTTTTTTCTTTCTTCCAGAGGCTCGTTATATATCGTTTGTTCCCCCCCCCCCCCCCTCCTCCTCCTCTTGACGAATTATATAAATTATTATTATGAACAGTGGAATGCATTGTAGGCTCTAAGGAATATTTTCTGTGGTTAATTATTACCTAATACGAAGTCAAACAAGTCAAAATAGGATGATGATTACTACTTCAACCATCTACCAAGTGTATGTATGACCTTTGATAGTCTACTGCACTCACCATCGCTAACTATGTTGCTCTCAAATCTCTCAGAGAAGTCAGACAGATCTGAGATCAATTATTATTTGTATTGCTTTATTATTATTATTATTCTTGGATCAAATTAGTGTTATTATTGAAATTATGTTATTATTATTATTTCTTCTGATTATCCTGATTAACTATAATGTTTGGAGAAAGGTTTGGTTTTCACAACCGTCCTATGATAATTATGAGTATTTCTATGGTGAGCTCAATAATAACCGACCCTCCCAGTTATCCCCCCCCCCCATATACAGAGGAAATGTGTTTGTGTCCAGGGATAAAACTATTTGGCCAGCACAAGAATCTGGACCGGGATTTGTCTGTTCTGTCGATAATATGGAAAGATTTTCATCGAATGCGAATGTTTTTCAATTTTTTTTTTTAGAAGCATTTATGTAGATGTGTTTTCTAAATCACAATAAATATTATTTGCGTATTCAATAATACAGCTTCGCTTCATTTCAAAAGTTTTCATCTGAGGCCATGCACCAATATTAAGCAATATATATATATATAGGAGTTCAAATCTTAAAGTAGTGTTTACATAACAACTTTTAAATCCTAATATACAACAGTCCCGACTGATAATGAAGCAACTTGAGGGTAATTTCAAGCAACACAGATTGTCTCATTCAAATCACATTTTTATAAAGCGTATATGGTTCTAGAATGAGCTCGAATATGGGTCATTTAAGGATAAAAATGGATTTGATTCCAGTTTTACTGGGCTTTTGTTGGCCAAAAGTAACAAAAAAACAACAACCTACCGAAATACATTATATTTACACAATTTAGTTGAGTAATTTTGATTTTCTACACTCGTTGATCTATTTATTGAATTTGTGGTACATGTTTCTGTATTGTAGTACTTTTCCTCTCGGAACCATTTGATAGTTGTTTCTTTTCTGCCAAAAGCTTCTTGTAGGAACCTTGAAAAGCCAACTTCACATTTAGAATTTATAGGAAACAAATTTGCCAATAGGTCGTTTAACTTAAATTTTCAATTCGCCCACAGTCAAGTCTCTTCTTTCTTTATCGCATTTCCCCTCGTCAAAACTAAATCTTGACAAATCCATCTGCTTCTTCCTTTTTTTCGCTACTTCAACATAATGAATGCCCAAGGCAAAGCTATAAATTCTCTTAGCTTCTCTCGACAGAAATGACTTACAAATTGAGTATTTTATTTCCCCCTTTGTGTCTAGGGAATGGGTTTATTTTATAGACATATACCTATGTGTATCTCGTTATACATATATTGCAGGTTCTCTGGAGAGACAGAGGAAATGCCGAGGCGAAATAACTCTTACGTGAAGCTAATAAACAACGTGCACTTCATATTTGTCCTCCACATAAAAATCCAGGCTTTTGCAATGCTTTTTACGAAGAGACAAAGATAAATAAATCAATTAAAATAATGTTAAAAACGTACCAAAAAAATTATTTTGTGTGCAAACTCTGAACCACTCCAAAATGGATGAGTGGGGCGATAGGGAGATATAAATAATTCCAGGCTTCTAAGATTCCACGTTAAAGCCTTCCTTACAATTCATTTGATTGCATTCCAAAAGTTAAACATTTTTAAGAATTTGGAACACTCTGGCTCTTCACTTTATTCTTTATTTAACCTATTGGAAATATCATGGGGTGTCAGATATTAAATTAGGCCTAATGGGCCAGCTACATCCAATTATGTAGTAAAATTGAATGGAACCTTAAAACACAGTTCTTCAGTTTTAATTTTTTTGAATGAGTCCGTTCTGTAGAACGATTTGTCAATTGGATTTAAATTACAAGGATCATACTCGAATCTTGCGCTCCGTTCACATGTTATAGATGAATACTTTATGGTGTAATTATTTTATATTTAGATATATAAATTCATACAACATTACATATTTCGATACCTTTTCGCTATCAAAATAATGAAGCCAGGAAACAACACAACAAGGAATATTTTAAAAATGTGATAATAAAGCTAAGTTCTCCAAGAAACGCGATTTCATCTTGAGAGACAAACTTAAAACTCGAACTCCGTCCTGAACTACGTACTACTCTATTTTGTTTAAGAAACTTTCCGCATAATCGTCTTATCAGACCGGAATATTCACACAGTACTTATAAAGAGGCTCAAGTTCCTTCTACAAATTTTTTTTGGGAGTTTATTTATAATATCTCAATACATCTATGAAATGATGGTATATGGTTTGTGATTTAAAATCCGTGTTCTGCCAACTGTGATATACAAAAACAATGTCTTGTGTAGTAATATGAAAGTAATAACTCATTACGTCTCCTTTTTTTGTATTTCTTAAGATATTATGCATTGAATACTAGAGCACCTGAAAGTGCTTTAATATCGAACATAAGAGACAGTAATACAAAAATCTCTAGCCTTCCATTTCCTACAAAATCCAAGTACATATATAATATATATAAGATTAGTATGCATAAATTTCAAATAATCTCTAATAAATTATTACAAATGCTGTATTTAATTGTCCTTTGTTATAAGCTGTCCGATATGAAATGCATATGAAGAAGTCACAGAGCAGATATATAAATAAATTTCTCTCTCTTTCTAATTACCGTACCAAATATCGATCAAATACAGTAGATGTATAATAAATATACTGAATACCGATATAGATCTGTAGAAGTATATAGAATATCGAAACGGCGGTAGATTATCTACCGAAATCCAGCTCTGATATATATATATATATATATATATATTTTATATATATATAGATTAACAAATGAAGGTACACTGATAGATAATATGCACAAGGAGACAACCTAAAAATAAAAATCCTTAACCCAGTGATTGAAGTATAAATAAAACCAACCAAAATATTTTCTAACAATGTTGTTGGTGGTATAAAATCAGTCATCCATAGAAAAGGAATACACAAAATACTGTTGGGTTTTCTTATCAGATTCATATTTAAATAGTTAATAATTGAAAAGTGCATTAATTATAGGGTCTCCACGTCCATTCACACCTCGATGCTTTTTTTTGTAATGAGAAAGTTAAGCTCTGTAAATGTGTTTCTCCTGGAGGGGTATGTAGTTTTTGTAACCTAAGGAACCATCAATTTAGAAACGCCATTCCTATCCATATACAAATTAATTACATTCGGGATGTCGAACCGCTAACGGGCAACTCCAATCAAAGTATTGCCATTGGGGGGTGGTTCTGTGTAGGAATTCATCAGATACATACATCGCGAATGCAAGGTTGCCATTGATTTTTATATTTAACAAAAATATCTTCCCAAAAGGTGCAGATATAATTGCAGTTTGAACATTCTTACCAGAATATATCGTGAGTATTTCGACATTCGTTACTTAAGTAAAATTATATATTTTTTAACGTTTTAATTTTTACCAAAAAAAATCTTTTTAACTACTAGAATGTTTGTATATTGAAATTGACTTTATATATTTTGCGATTTATTTTAAACTAGAATGTTTATTTATATATATGTATATATGTAACTTCGCTAATAGAATAAGGTCGATAAAAAAAATAGAAATAGAAATAATGGATTTTCTTTGCAAGCAGCTACGTTCACTTATGAGCTCTTCTACATTATAAGAATATTTTTCCTCATTATCAAATTTAATTGATGTTCGTTATTATTTTTTACGACACGTTCATAACAAATATTAAAGTTAAAGAAATAACCAAACAAATGACCATAACGATTCCGAAGCCAAATTGCCGAGTTCAACAGGATAAATTAAAACCTTAATATTTGTTCTTTGATAACTTTTTCTTGTGCTAGTTCAGTTTAAACTTTTCAAGAAAAATCCTTGATTTTCAATTCAATCCTATTAATAATGTCAAATAACGATAAAAAGATCCAAAACTGATGCATTTTTCAACACAGCAGCACGTGAAGATAAAATTTTGAGCAAAATTCATAGCCACCAGGTTCCGTAAGAATATATTATAGAAAACTTCCAATTTGGCCTTCACCTGAACACCTTCACGTCCTGGGCGTCAGCCTTCATGGACTGGTTACAGACTTGGCAAAGTCTCTTCCTACAGAAAATAGTAATCGGAAATGAGATCTGGGAAATTGAAATAGGATCTAGAGATCGACATGTGGACACGTTGTCACCAAACAGTTTCTACGCAAAGGTCCACAAAGAAAACACTTTAAGCACATCCTTAAAAAACCTTCGGATGATCTTCGGTTTGGAAGAAGTAATACGTTCATTAGCGTGGTTTTCATAGCTGACGCCGACCGTGACCATCACCGGGACTGGGACGGTTAGCAATGCCGGTCCTTAAACGGTAGTTTTTTAAATTTCATATTATCCGTCATTTCCTGCAACTATAACTTTTTTGACTTACAAAGAAAGAAATATTGATATAATAAATATGCATCAAACTACTTGAAACCATATTTCCGATTTCCATATGGAGTGTTTAAGAAAGCAATTTACCCTTTAAAAAAAGATCAAAGTCCCCTAAACTTATGAA
>CP045896.1:28480531-28499390 GCA_013387185.1 Caligus rogercresseyi | reverse complement strand
TTTTAATTTCGTGTTGTCTTTGTTTGGAACGGAAACTTTGTTCTCTTCCTCTATAGTTCTCCTTCGAAGGAGTTTAAATAATAACAACCATAAACATAATAATTTTACGTGGGACCGACTGGTAAACTCTCATCAGCTTTGCTTCTTCGTCTTCCTATCTTCTTCATTGAATTTTACACCTAGATTTTCACATCTCATGATTGCTCCACTTAAGTAACTTCCTAGGTACAATATTGAATTACTACCTGAGTCCACAGGTGTCTTTCCTCTCAAAACTCTTTCTCGGAAGCCGACCGTCATTGACCTTTTACTGCTTCGTGATTGGATATTTGTATGTATTTAAGTACAGCACCTTCATTTCCGATGACTCAATCTCTAAGTGCTCCAGGGAGAATAACACAGCTAAAAATCCATTTCTTACGATAGGCTTTATAATTTTGTAATACTATAAAAATCAATCGTATACACTAATAATCTATCTTTGCCTTTTTTATAGAGGCTTATCGTGTACAGGGACATTTGTTGCAATGCCGTCTTTAAATCATTATTGGAGAGGGGCTTATCAAAATGATGTTTCAATAAATCTAGTTGCGAACAAAATATATGACTAAACATTTATTTTTAAAACTAAAGCCACAGAGAAGAATATTATTTAAAGTCATATATAAAACATTTAAAAATGTGTTTATCAAAATGAGCTAACTCTAATATTATTCTAATATTTTTATATAGCTGTCGATGGAAGGCAATGCATTATTTCTCCATCGTAGTACAAACTATACATATACAAAAAATATACAAATAAATGTTTACAAATGTTAAAATTTATACACTAAAGAAGTCAATTTCATGACACGAACCTGCAAGGACAAACATAAAAACATTAAATAGTATAATTTCAGTTACTCTACCCAATAATATGTTATCCCCGTTCTGCAATGAAACTTTAGCAACGATTAAGTCCAATTCAATATTTTTGTCCCTTTGGAGATGCTATCAAAAACTAATAGACTTTAAGCAAAATTCTAGTCATATTTTTATTCTTTCAATTCCTTTAAATCGATCGGATGTAAGGATAGAAGCTGTGAGGCGAAGGCAGCATAAATTCTCACGGATCGAAGAATTTTTGGTTTTAACTCGCAATGTAGGTTTGGGCTATGGCAATTAAAATTTATTTACCTAGTCTTTGTGAGGATACCTCCTATACGATACGTCAATAACTAACGCCTTCACCATTGACGTCACGGGAGCCCCATGTGCTGATCCCGACCTGATCTCTCTCTCTCTTCTTAACCCTTGTGTGGTGTTCGGGGTCTGTGGGACCCATTTTCATTTTTGTCTCAAAGAAAAGTAATACGAATTTTTATTATATCAAACTGAGATTCATTGGCCTTGCTCATTTTCTGTGAAGAACATATATCACAACACGTTTTCAGTGACCACACACCATACACCCCCCCTACACATTTACATTACATAGAGGGTGTTCGGGTCTGCTGGACCCGGGTCAATGAAAGTGGAAATTTTAGGTCTTGTGCACCATCCACCCAACCTACAGAACCATCACCTGCAAAGCCTGAAGTAAGTGTGATGCTATTGCAGTTGATCTGGCACTCATATCTTGTGTGTGAGGAGAGAGAGTTAGAAAAATTTCTGATATTTTCATTATTCTAGGTTACAGCCAGCAACAACAAAAAGAAGTGATGTTTTATTTATAAATGTGACCTAATGAAGGTAAAAGACTATTATTTATCATTTTTGTTGTTTATATTGCTTGTAATTGAGATAAGGAAAATATCATTTGAGTATTTTAACATAAAATAGTTTTATTGTGTTTAGCTGAGAGCCCCAAAACGCAGCGGGTCCACCAGACCCACGAAGAGTGGCTGTGTTACAAAAATATGAACACCACACAAGGGTTAAGTACTGAAATAAAGTATTCTTATCTATATAATGAGTTAGTCGGCATCCGTGAAAACCCCACAGTCTTGTTAAATGAATTAGATACGTTATACTTACCGAGAAAATTGGATTTTTATTCATGCCTATCATCAACTACTTTGTACCAACGCTTTGTGAATTTATGAATGATGTTTTTCATGTGCACGAGCCAACAGGAGCCACCCACGTACGCCACAGATACACTATTATAAAGAAAACCTGGCAGCGTAAATATCAATATTATGTGTACCTATTTAGATAAATTCATTATCTCCTTTTTGATTTCTTTTCATGGACTTGACATTCATGAATGGAAATAGATCATGATGAAGGTTCTTGTAAATTAAGGTTGACTAAAATAGTTCCTGTATTTGTATGAGCCACTCTTTTAATATATATTTAAAATGACCCCATAAAAAACACAAGACGCCAATAAAAAATGTGTAGAAGTCGTGGAATTAAATGACGTGTTACTTGAGGGGGACGCACCAGCTGGGGACATAATATTTTTATTAAATATTTAATTTACGGTTCAAAGTCTGAGGAAGGTGATGTTTTTATTTCGGTATGAAATGTGTTCCAGGAAAGGGTTTCAGTGCATATAAATATATTAAAACCAAACATCAGAAGACTTATAATAATACAATCTCAGCTGTTCTTAAGACCTTGATCTCAATGGATATATTAGGAGGGATTTGCCAGGTGGCTCTTTGGCCATAATATCTGGCGACTGCAGCAAAGGTCTGTTGCCTTTATATATATATATATATATATTAGGGTTGTTCTTATTTTTCAAATGTTTGAAATGTTAGCAACTTTGTGGATTTTCTGTTTCTTGGTGATAAAAGAAGACGACATACAAAGTTTGAACAAAATCGGTCAACATTACGAGGTCGCGCAACGAGGTCAAAGTTTTAAAAATTTAGTAAAAATATAGTTTTCCGCAAATTTCTTCAAAATGGTGGACGTTACAGACTTCAATAATAATTATTAATTTAAAGGAAATCTAATTTACTACCAGACGTATGTTTGATGTTTTTTAATAAAACAAAGTTTTCAGTAAAAACAAAGCAAGAAAGGGAGTGTGTATTGTTAGCTTATTTCATAGCTTTTTTGTATCAATTAACTTCACTCGCCTGTAGAAGATGACTTGTTCGCTTCAGAGTAAAATAGTACTTTTAAGTTTAGTAAAACTTTAGATGATAAATCCAAAAATGACCTTGGTTGCATTCTATCAATTCAGAATTCAGTACAATCTGAGTTTACATCATATGATTCAGAGCCTGTATTGACCTATAAGAAATCGATTATGAAAAAAATAAATCATAATGTGTTTCTTAGATTTGCGTCAAGGTATCCTCTCAAAATTTACTTTGTCTCTGACGCATTTATAATCCATTATATGCGTCATTTTGTACGCGAGATAGGCTTTTTTAATGTACATATAACTCTCTACTTATTAAATTGACATGATTTAGTATACCAAAATATTAAAGCTGGTTAACCAAGCTTTCATTTGATATGTTTGGTGTTCTAAAAATCGCTATACTTTAAGAGATATAAGCAAATACGTACTCTCCCCCAAAAATTGATCTTTTGATATGAGAATATACGATTACCATTGGTAATGCTGTTAGTGTTACCTGGATAGAAAGAAAAGAGAAGGGAGGGAGTATTTTGCCTCACTTCTCTCCCTTCTTTTTTTCTTTCTATCCAGGTAACACTAACAGCCGTTACCAATGGTAATCGTATATTCTCATATCAAAAGATCAATTTTTGGGGGAGAGTACGTATTTGCTTATATCTCTTAAAGTATAGCGATTTTTAGAACACAAAATATATCAAATGAAAGCTTGGTTAACCAGCTTTAATATTTTGGTATACTAAATCATGTCAATTTAATAAGTAGAGAGTTATATGTACATTAAAAAAAGCCTATCTCGCGTACAAAATGACGCATATAATGGATTATAAATGCGTCAGAGACAAAGTAAAATTTTGAGAGGATACCTTGACGCAAATCTAAGAAACACATTATTATTTATTTTTTTCATAATCGATTTCTTATAGGTCAATACAGGCTCTGAATCATATGATGTAAACTCAGATTGTACTGAATTCTGAATTGATAGAATGCAACCAAGGTCATTTTTGGATTTATCATCTAAAGTTTTACTAAACTTAAAAGTACTATTTTACTCTGAAGCGAACAAGTCATCTTCTACAGGCGAGTGAAGTTAATTGATACAAAAAAGCTATGAAATAAGCTAACAATACACACTCCCTTTCTTGCTTTGTTTTTACTGAAAACTTTGTTTTATTAAAAAACATCAAACATACGTCTGGTAGTAAATTAGATTTCCTTTAAATTAATAATTATTATTGAAGTCTGTAACGTCCACCATTTTGAAGAAATTTGCGGAAAACTATATTTTTACTAAATTTTTAAAACTTTGACCTCGTTGCGCGACCTCGTAATGTTGACCGATTTTGTTCAAACTTTGTATGTCGTCTTCTTTTATCACCAAGAAACAGAAAATCCACAATGTTGCTAACATTTCAAACATTTGAAAAATAAGAACAACCCTAATATATATATAATATATATTATATATTCATCCTTCGAATTCCTTATTTTTAAAGATATATAAATCGTTTACTCGTTTGCCTGAAAGAAAACGAGCGGCAATAATAAAAAAGCAGTTGGCATTATGCAATAAATTACTTCATTCGAGGTTGTGATGCGGGAAACAACCATTTAGAGAGAGGAATATCATCTTTTAATGAGCAGATGTCTCTTCTCATGAGCCTCGATCCATGGCATTGTCGAATCCTTTGAATGAGCAATGCCAATATGAATGAGGAAAAAAATAGTTTTCATAATTTTATTATCCATTTTTTTTCTTTTAAAATTCATTTTAGAAAATATAATAGGACTTCAAATGAAATCAACGAGGAAACTCTTTTATAAAGTTGTATTTTATACTTAAATATTTTATTTTGTTTATATTTTAAGTGTTCATATTTTCCTCTTTAATATATATATATATAAAATTGTAATATTTCAATGAAGTTATTGTTCACCACAATATGCAAAATCGCTCAAAATAATAATTAAAAAAGTTTAAAAAGTTCAAGAAGATATGAATGAAAATTGATTATGTTTTATTGTTCATCATTTATACTATATGGAATTTGATTTTTAATCTTTGATATTTTAATATGTATGTCTATTTACTTGTTATAAGAATTTGTGGTCTTTAAAAGGAAAATAATTTTAAACTAGAATGTTTATTATTGTTTCTATGAAACACAATTATCCTTTTTGTTATCTGTTATTATATATAATTATGCGTTGTATATATTTAAAATAGAATATAGACCTTACTGATGGAAAAAAAGTTATTGTTTTTGCTTTATATTTAATTTTAAATTGAATTGCTTTTTACAATTTATTATCGCAACCCCTCTTGGTATTTTAGTATATTTGAAATTGTAAACCTTTATGTTGGTGTATATGAATTAAAAAAAGGGCTAAAGAGTTCTTAAGCTCAGCGGAAAAATATATTTTTTCAGTAATCACATAGGACATAAATGGACCACAACTAAGGATAACGAGAAAACGTGAATTTTTTTGCAACGTGATTGGCAGAAAGAAAAAAGGAGAGGGGTCGTTCGTAATCATTATGGCAACCTGCTACACAGTATCGCTTTACTCGCGGCTGTTGAGGAATCAACTTCAATTCAGGGAGAAGAATCCTTAAAAGACTTATTGTCTCTTCTATATGACACAAATATTCCTTAAGTAACTCCTTCTATTCCTCCTATTATCATTAATTGAATAAGCAAGGGCTCGTACACAAGATAAATAGAATGCATATTTTGTTTGCTCATATCTGACGATAATGGGTTATCACTCAAACCTTCGGACGAAGTAAAAGAAAGAAAAAAACTGTGTATCAAATGAAAAAACCATACTTATATTTGAGTTTGCGGGAAAAATCTCTTATTTATCCATCAGTCTCACTATAAGACTTTGAAAGGGAAAGGAAATGTAAAAATAATGTTTATTTGTGAGTTTTATAAGAATAACTTTAGTCATAATCATGCGAAATAAAGGGTGCCAAATTAGCGCCTTTTCCAAGTTAAACCCGTAAAAATAATGTTTATTGATGAGTTTATAAAAACTACTTTCATCCTTATCATACGAATAAAGGATGCTAAAATAGCGCCTTTTCCATTACTAATATATATATATATATACAGTTTTTATCTATTAGATGTATAATAAGGATATTATTCGATATTAATGTTTCGTCCTCTCTTGGCCCCCCTATATCTTTAAAAAAGTCCCTGCGTGTAGTATTATCATCTATCAATGGTACCAATTCACCTTGGAAGAAGAAGAAGAGAGAAGCATGTTTTTGGCTCCATAAACTCTAAATATTCACGACTCCGTGACAAGCCTCCGCATCCGCCTCTCAGCTTGAATGTAAGTCTCCTTAGTGTCATCATAGTCTACATACACCAAACAACGACATCTTGGCAAGACCTAACCTTTTGAAGAAGCAGTAGATGAAAAAAAAACGTTAGTGATTGATTAAAAATGATGAATCATCCGGGAGGGTCTCATGTACATACTTAAGCACACTAAAATCTTCATGTTTCCTTCATTTACTCTTTTTTTTCATTATACTTGCACTAGGCCCTTTTGCTCGCTCCTGGTGTGAGGTACATATTAAAATTTATCTTTTATTTTTGCAATAATGCCCCAGATGAGTTCATTTAAAGAGCATTCCGGAGCTCATGATCATAAATCTCCGAGACTTTTCCTCCCTTCGTATACTCAATTGTCGTTTGCGACGGGCTTAGCATCCAGGCATTTACTTAAGGCAGGCCTGTTGATAATTAAGGATGCTTTGTTGGTGGTGGTTCTCACAAAGTCACTAATAAACATAATTTCTTCCGATGGATACACTTTTTTGTGCTTCTTAGGGTTTGCTTAATGAGTTTTATTTATTTATGAACAGCGCTTTCTTTGGACACTATGACCCTCAAATAGAAAAGTAGCTTATGTTCGACTATTTGAATAAATGAATCTATCAGAAAAAAATATAACATATATTTGAAAGCCCCGAGATTAATCATTTTTGGCCGACTAAAATAAAAGCACGCTTATGTATAAGTCTGGAGACCACCATAAATTCTAAGTTGAATGAACTCAGTATGAGCCTTCAGGGAGTTCATATTTGTGAGATTAAAAAAACCCGAAATAAGTACATATATATATATATAAATATGTATTTTTGTCGACTTTATTATATTTAGCGAAATTACATATAATTACATATATATAATAAACATCCTAGTTTAAAATTAAATTGCAAAATATAAAAGTCAATTTCAATATACAAACATTCTAGTAGTTAAAAAGGATTCGTAAAATTAAAGCGGTAAAAACGAAACAAAAAATTACACAGTGACAAATAAATAATACAGATTAATTAATCACACAAATGTCTTAACAAAACCTCTATAAAAATGTAAGAGTTTTTAAGGTCACTCACTGCATTCTCCGAGAATGAGGGGAAGTAGCGAACCAAGTCTCCCGCGAACCTCCACTGGGAATCAGTACGTCCTGGAATCTTGATATCATGCAGAATAACGAGCAGCAGCGGAAATTTGAATACATATCAATACCTCCGTTCGATAGTTTTCCTCGACGCAAGGTGCTCGCTACGTAACTTCTACAGCTTGATAGAGAAACTCTATGGATCTTGTTTTCTCAGACGCAGATCTTAGGTTAGATGTGAGACCAAAAAGAAGAATGGAGTAAATATTTTTGTCGTCGATTCGATGAACGTGAGGCTGATAGAGTCCCTCACGATTTAAGAAAAGGACATTGCGAAAAGGCATGAATAATTGAATTATAAATTTTGCCACAGTCTTAACATGGAGCATGAAGTAAATACAACCCGTGGATATTTGAAACTGAGCAAAGAAGCGTTTTTCATGGCTAACTTTGGATATCGAACTCAAAATTCTACTCTTCAAATCCAAGTCTTTAAGTATTGTCGACAATTCTTTCCGCCTCAGCTTTCGTATAAGAGGAGAAACACATTCTTTGATGCCACGTATATATATATATATATATATATATATATATATATTATATAGAGAGAGGAGAGAGAGAGAGAAAAAGAGAAAAAGAGAGGAGAGCATATATTGTGCACTCAAAAGTCTTTGTAGCCCTTTTGGATATGCGAATAGTAGTAATTTATGTTGGGCGCTGAGAGAATTCAGATCATTATTTATTTGGATGTTGAAAGGGCATTGTGCAGGGTCTTAATTTACGTTTCTTCATATGAGGACTATGTTTCTGTGAAAAAATGAAGTTAGTGTTCGTAGTTACACGGACGTGTATTTATTTTAAAATGATAATACTCACTCAAACTTACCAATAAACATCATTTTGCCAGTTAGCTTCTAAAATTTCCTTTTACCTGCGTTTAATTGCTTGAATGATGACCCTTTCAAAGTTTTATTCTTATGTCTGAATGCATGTTCGCAAACACTCAACAGCCGCGGTGAAATGATTCTGATTTACAATTACCAACTGTTTTTTTATTATTCACTCCCTTTTCTTGAAATCTAATCCCGTTCTAGAAAAATATATCAGAGTGTTATCCTTACATACCATTTATCTAAATGCATATCGCTTACTTTTGCACTCTGTGCACTAGGGTCAATCTTATTACTACTTACTACTCGTTCAAGTTAAATATAACTGTATAAAGAACCCTTCATTTTTCCTTTCCAGTAAACAGGGAAGCTTCATAAGTGCAGTATTGTTATGTTAATGAAATCCTAGTATGGGATAGCTGTTTGAAAGAGAGTCAATCTTCCAATATCGTTTGGTGTTCTCTGCCTTTCCAACAAATAGAAACGATAACCAATGGGTCGCCCTTCAACGCTACAATATGTTGCTTCGGCTCCATGTGCCAACTCACTTTGATTACAATCCATGTTTCAAATGTTTCAATAAGAAATCAAGCTGTACTCCCATATATATTTTTTAACCCTAATTAGAATTATTCATACAATAAAGGTACCAAAACATGAAGCCTCTTTTGAAAAAGGGGATTCCTTAGAGATATATAAAGTCATATTTCAGATGCACTTCCAGCATCAGTCAATCCACGTTTTGATGTGCACCCTATTTTTGCATAATATTATAATTACTGATGTCGGAACAATATAAACCTCATTAAGCTTGATGTATCTACATCTGAGTCCTTTGTTCTAAGCTAATAATACTTAATTCAGTTGCCCCATACAACGAATAGGCCCTCATACTTCTTTCTCTTACTTTGCTCGTAAGATGCGTTTATATATATTTCAAATTAGTCGTACGACGGTATTATAAAAATATGCATTCTTGAGGTTGCAGTATGCAGTAATAAAGAGGCTTTACGACTACTTTGTCAAAATGGATTCTTTGCTTATCCATGGGGAAGCACTATTAACTCAATAATAAAACAGATCACTCCAGTTCAAAGAGTCTAAATCATAAATAAATATATATTTTTTCTGTATTATATTCTTCCTTGTAGAGAAGTGAGAGATTCCAGGGAACTGAAAAGTATATTTTACGATACATCAACTGCTCCCTGCATGACTTGCTATTGCTCGATGAGTCCTTTTGAAGGGCCTTTCTTTGTTGATACTTTATATAACTTAATTTTTAATAACTATAAATTTAAGCGTATACCCCTAAAAGTTCGGAAATTTTTATAGGATTATATAAGCTATATGATATATATATATTAAATATATATATATATATTTGTAGAGTAATAAATCTTTATTCACTTTATGTGTTCGTATACCTTTAATGTTAACCAATTCTCAGGATCTATTTGAAGGCGGCCTTTGCTACACCCCTTAACACAATAAGTTGAAAACCTGGTTTTATGTCTCACGTTTTATTCTGCATTCATATGCTTTTTTAAAAACAGGAGTGTCATTAACCGGTAGTGTCTCTCCTATCTAGCTGGCAATGTTGGATAAATAATATTGCATCCAAATCAGGAGCTTCACCATCATACATGCTTCATATACCATGATTGTTCTAATGATATTTAAGTATATATTTAAAAATCTCTGTATTCTATTTTTTAACAGACTCTATTGTAACCCCTCTTTTTTTTGGTTAAAATAATTTGATTTCTGTATAATATACATAATTAAATACAGTGTAAAAAACCAAACACTATAAACCTTTTGTGTCGTACTCTTGGCCAAAATATATGTATATCCAAACCCCCTCCTAGTGATGAGACGGCCCAGAGTGATGAACCGGTCAGTCATGGTTCGAAACTCTTGCTACTCATACATAATGACATAAGAAATCAAATCAAAATCCGGACAGCTGCATAAAAGAACATCAATTAACATATAAGTAAAACATCAATGAACATTATAGTAAAACATCAATGAACCATATGTCTTATAAACATTAACTGAACAAGTGATGAAAACCAATTAATATATTTAATGATTCAAATTTATTAATTGACATGGGTGTGGGTCCTCGCAATCTCTTTATGGGGATCAATGTTTGTAGTTTTGCAATCCTGTGGGATTTAACACAGATCATTTTAGGCAAAAAAATGTTTATTCCCTGCACATTCTTCCAATACCTCAAGCTCATCGAATTAAGCATTTTAAACCTTTTAATTTTGAATAGACAGTAGGTGCTGTTTGTAAAATACATAAAATATATGTATTAGGTTTTTACAGTAATTTCGACAATAAGTATTTTTTTTCTGGCCAACAGGCGTAACTATATTTCAGAGTGAACAAAAAATTTAATGTAGGAGAAAAAACAACAAATATACAAGTACAACAATTAAAAAATAACATAACAATTAATGCGTATTATGTTTTTACTGTAACTGTTGTTATATTTTTATTTATAATTATTCTTTTCTAGTGAATGCGTATTTTCTTTGGTTCCAATTGTTTTGAGTTCAATAAATACATATTTTGACCACATACAAGACATTGATGAGATCGATACGCATTCTAAAGTATCTTTTAAATACACATAAGCTCCCTTCACCTCTAGGTAACCGCCCTGAGAGGATGAATAGCTTCTTAAAAATGTGTATTATGATGAACGCAAGGCTAGAAAAATAAAGCCTACCTTCCATTTCTGTATTATTTTTCAAGTGTCCATGAGTGCTTCAGACGACAGAAACAAATATTGTATCATGTGTTGTTATGCATTTATGTCCATTGTTTTTTTTGTTGTTGTTGCATTTAATAAATTATGCAAGAATGGGTAACTGTATACTTGATACTATTTAGCCAATGACAAAAAAATGTTGCATAACATCTGCAAGCCTTGAGCAGAGAGCGAGGACGTCGTAATTATTCATCATTTATCATCCACGGTTTATGCCCACTGAAATACCATCTAATATGTGAGTTCCCTTCATATTATTCACTTTATATTTCATTTGTATATATCAACGTTGGATAGCTACTTTAGGATTATAGGAAACTATATACAAAGAAATAAGTATAAAATTGAACTGCTAAATGAAGCTATCTTCAGTTCTGCAAAAGTATTGCCTCACTCTTTCTCTTCCTATTTGCATGACCCTTCTGAAAATAACTATGCAACTTTTTACATATTTTCTAGTTAGCTTGGTGTGTTTATAAAATAGTAGTCATCCACTAAGTTTAACAGTTTGAATGTTATATTTTATAAATAGTGTAGCTCTATCAGAGGGGCAATATATTTTTTTTCATGGTCATATTTCTTTCTTTTCTTTCTACAATCAAAAAATGCATACATAAAAATACTGCATAAAGAAAATAAAAACGCACAATAAATATATATATACATTTTAATGAATCAAATACATAAAAAGCATACTTATTGAGGGAGCTCGATAGCCGTGCTTGTTAAGGCGTGTTCAACTCTCATGTTGGGGGCGCAGGTTCGAATCCGAGAGGGGATGGTCATTTTTGATCTACCTCATTGATAAGATCCTAGGTTCGATCGACTAATTTTAATGTATATGCTATTTATATCCTATTCGGATGCAATTCTATCGAACCATAAAGGCAAAAAAAAGCATACTTATCGATGAAAAAATAAGCGTATATTGAATCTTGCACAAATATACAAAATATTATATGAATATTAAAGAAACAGTTCAGTGGAGAAAGCATAGGAAGTGGGCATGGGAAAAAGGGTTAAAGTCTTCTTTCTTAACCTTATAAATCAAAAATATATATAATCACGCCCTTTCTCGTGATACATCTTTTGTCTTTCTTTGTTAATTCTTATAATTAAGATATATTACATAAAATAAAACATACTTATTTACGTATGTAGTAAAGAAAGGAAAATAAAACCAGCCCAATGAAATTAAACGACAATATATCAATGAATACAAATAGTTATTTAAACAATTGTTGTGTGTTTACTCCAATGTACTTTTTCCTTGATGCAAACCATTTCCTATATATATAAATAGCGGAGTTTCTATGTAAAAAGAGAATGTATGAATAAACAAAATTTGATGACTCACGGACTATTTTCAAAGTTTGTTAACGTGAATGTTGTAAACATAATAGAGTACAAAATAAAATAAATGTATAATCTTTGAATATCAAGCAAATGATCGGCTATCACCTGTAGATTGTAAATGTGATTACTTCCGCTTCAAATTCATTTGTGACCAAAGAATATAATGAAAAAGCCATTAAATTTCTATGTTTGCTTATGTTTCTGACTTCACCTATAGTAATTAATTTATTTTTATTGTTAAAATACATTGCTAATTAATGGTTTTATATTTAATGTTATAAGCAATATAATCATAAATATTTTAAGATATAAATATAACTCATTTATAACAGGACTAGAAAAACATAATAAAATTGGTTTATATTTTTAATAAACAATATGCGTCTTGATATTATTCTGAATTATTGTATATAATCATCCAAATATACTTGATTTTGGGAATGTAAATGTCTACATAGATAAACAAAGTATTTTTGGTTAAAAAATAGACAAATACTCTAAGAAAAGACGATATTAGTCTTGATATTCTACATGATAAGTAAAGCATGGTTTTGATGAGTAATATAGTTAGTCCCCAACTGTTGTTCAATATGAATTACGTTTTGCGAAAACATAATTGAATTAGATTGATCATCATTATCCTTGAATGGGTGTATATTAAAAAAAAACCCTGAAATAAACCTGAGCGCCATGGAAATTGATTCATCATCGTAAATCTATTTAGGGCATCAATTCCATCATCTGTTTCTATGAATAATGATAATATCATCCGTACAATTCAATCTAATTTTCCGCAAAAGGTTACTCCTACTTGCCTTCGTAGGCTTGAGCAAGCACACATTGTTGATGCTAGAACGCATTTGCATTTTTGATGATGGGGAAGAACACTCACTCCAATGCGTACTGCGTACACTCACTTGCTTCGACTTCCTTGAAGCTAAAGGAGGAAAATACACTTTTTACTAGAGTGCTAAGCAGTTCAACAAATAAATAAAACATATATAAGTGCCGAAGCTACGCATGGTAGCGATGAATATATATATGTGTATTTATTATGATTTCCATTCTTGGGGAAAGACAGCGACAGAGAGACTAAGAAAGAGTGAGACTTCTACTCTTTTATCATGAAATTGGGAGAGTGAATTGACATGTCTCATGTCGTCACACTATCTTTTGTCAAAGAAAGATTATTATATATATATATATATATAGTATATATATATTATATCAGACTTGTTGATTTATCGTTCATTTGTTGTTGTTCCCGAACGACAAAGTTTGTGACGAACGACCAGGAAAATCCCTTATCGTTCGTCGTACGTTTTGGGCCCAAATCGACAAAGATTTTTCATTTCAAGGGAAAAATTTCTTTCTAAAAAGCGTCATCTCTTGCTTCAGAACGGCGAGAAAAATTCCTTTAAAAAAAACGTCGTCATTTTTTTCAGAATTATGAACGACAAACGAACAATCCAATTTAAAAATAACGATGAACAATAACTTTGGTGAACGACAAACTAACGACAAACGACAATTTTTCGCGAACGTCAACAAGTCTCTATATAATATATATATATATATATACAGGCTTGTTGATCGGAGTTTTTTTCTGATCGGCGATCAATAGCGATATAGCGATATTTGATCGCTGATCGTAGTATCGCAAAGGTCCTGATATTTATATCTTTTGATCGTAAGAAAATCACTAAAAAATAGCGATCCGATCAATTTATTTAAAAATAAAAAAAATATTTTGTTTAGGAGAAAAAAAAACGTCATCACTTTTGTTTTTGGATTGTTTTCTAAAAAAAAACGACATCACTTTTTTTTGGATTGGAAAAATCCCTGATCGTTATATCGCTATATCGCAAAGAATTTTGGATCGCTATTTGTGATCGGATCGCTATTTTTTTCCTGATCGTTCACAAGCCTTACCTAATATATATATTTAATAATATATATATATAACTATATAAATATATATATATATATACATATATGATGTAAAACAAATATTAAATGCATGATTTGTGGAAACTTTCAAATCATTCATTTTTTCTTTTTTTTCCAACAACTACCGAGCCTACCACACTTTCCTCATAGGCTCTTTCACGTTTTGTTATTCATCCCTATATCCATATGAACACAAAATGAAGACACTGAAGGCCCCCATTTCCATTAAAGCAATCTAAAATACCCACACCCCCCCCTTATCCTACCTAAAACAACCTGACACAAAATGCAATAAAATTGTTTATCCTATAAACTCCGGCCCCCTTTTTTATGCGCCCATAATCCCCTTCATATCCGACTAATAAATTAAGGAGACTCAATTAATAATAATAATAATATTTCCATTTATATATTTAAGGGTTTTTTTGTTTATTTATATGGCTTTATTATTTAGTTTATGGGTAAAAAAGGTCTTTCGTAAAGCTGCTACGTGAGAGTAATCAACCTTTCTTTTTTTTGTAGGGATACACAACAAAAAACGTTAATATGTAAAAGGGCTTAATTAGTTATCTTACTTTTAAAGCCTTTCCATCATAAAGGAAGTATTTAGGAAAAAACGGGTTGATTGCCCCCCCCCCCCCCTCGTATTATGATGCCCTGTATCGCAGAGAGAGAGAGAGAGATAGTGTTATTGGCCTCAATGTCCATACGCCTAGATAGGGGGGGCACTCATCCCGCCTCATTTTTACGATAGGACTAAATGAAGGGATTTACTTTAAGCAACCTAGTTTTGTTTATTTTATCAAAACCAAGTTAGTAGTAAAGATATTCCTTTGGGATGATGAAATCCCTTCTTCCAGGACCAGACCTCAAAGTGCCTTTGAAGAACTTAATTAAAGCCATAAACCTTGTACATAAGATCCCTCCTCAAAATGTATATAAAATCCCTTATTTTTTAATTAAATTTCCATTAATGTAAATATAAGGATAATAAAAAGTATTATTATTATATTCTCTGATATTATCGATAATTTTTTTCTTTTATCTCTCTTTTTGATATTAAGAGCATTTCACCCATGAGTACATATATATACATATATATATATATATATATATATATATATATATATATATATATATATATATATAATATATATATTATTATTTTTGGGAAAATAAATTCTATTAGTTCATCCTCACGAGTTGCTCCACTTTATCACCAAAATATCAAGATTTTAATTATTAATAATGAGGTTTGTATCAACTCAGTTATAATAATAATAATAATAAATATGGGGTTTGCTCCGCTTCATCAAAAAAAACAAAACAAACAAAAAAACAGAGGGCTTCCATCAAGGTGCATTGAACGAATAAGAACCATCATTTTTGTTTTAAATATATATTTTGGGAGATGGTTTCGAGCTATAAACTAATGATTCAGTTACTACTTTCTTAAAATTCTGATGCATCTATATTTATATGCATGCATAACTATTTTCTTTCTTGCACAAATAAATATATCGTGGATATGGATATTAAAATTAACATTTAGCAATTCGGGTATAAAAAGTTAAGTAGCAAAATGCTTACGTCTAATGAAATATTAAAGGTCAATATTGTGAACATTCTTTGAATGTCATAAGGGATCCAGGACGGCTTTCGTTTTTCAAAGTAAGAATGTGTTAAACATTGATAAAGAAAGTTTCACCGATTGAAGTTTATTAAATGTATTTAAAAATATGGATGTTATTGTAAGTCGATAGTAGTTTTTTAATTATGCCAAAATTACTAAGTTATAAATAAACGAATACACAAACATTCACACTTTTTTGCTTTACGATTTGAATGACTGAATATATATATATATATAGGCTCGCGAGCGTTCAGCTTTTTTGGCGTTCCGTTCAGCGTTCAATTTATTAACCCTTCCTGGGGTGTTGTGGAACCCCATTGAAAAAAGAATGTAAAATTGTAAAATATGATTTCGAAAAGAATTTCCAAAATAAAGTGACGACGTTTTTTTAGAAAATAATTTCCAAAAAAAAGTGTGGACGTTTTTTTTTTTAGAAAATAATTTCCAAATAAGTGACGACGTTTATTTTTAGAAAATAATTTAATAAATCCTTTAAAATTATCTCCGTACTATTACACTATATAAAAAATTGAACGCTGAACGAAGGGTTATTTCTTTGCGTTCCGTTCAATTTTTTTTGGCGTTCCGTTCATTCATATATATATATAATATATACGTATATATAAAACCGATTTTTTATATAGTATTGTATTTATACATCGCTTTGAAAGATTTCGTACATTGTAAAGACAAGATAATGAGATGATAAACCAATATTTAAAAACTGAACCAATAATTATCTGAATTACATGAAAAACATACAATTATGTCCCACTTGGTCTTAATTGATCTAATAAATGACGAACAAAACAATTAATTTAAGTAATCAATATCTTATAAAATCATAGAGTATATATTAATATAAATGTAATAGTAACAAATAAATAAGTTTAATTCCGTTTCATCAACAGATAAATAATAGATTATACTGTGGTATCGAACTTTTTAAAATTCTTGCCATGGTGCTATCGGGGTCGTATCAATGTTTATATGTACCACGGTAAAACTGTAATAAATACTTATCTCTGTCTCTCTCGCTCTCTCTCTTCTCTCTCTCATCCTCTCTCTTTCCTCTCTCTCTCTCTACTCTCTCTCTCCTCTCTATATATATATATATTTATATATATATATATATATATATCATGAAACGACCGGGACTTAAATTTTTCGAGCCGGGCCGGGCCATAATATTCGACATTCTGAAGTGAGGACGTTTTAGAAAGAATCTTCAAAAAAGCTTAGAAAAGAATCTCTAAAAAAAGTGATGACGTTTTTTTATTAAAAGAAATCTCCAAAATAAAGTGACGACGCTTTTTTAGAAATAATCTCCAAAAAATAGTGACGCTTTTTTATAGAAAAGAATCTCCAAAATTTTTTTAATAAAAGAAAGCGTCTTCACTTTTCTGGAAATTATTTTCTAAATAAAATTTATGAATGACAACAAAGAAAATATTGATGTCCCGGACCGGTGTATAAAAACCGGGGCACCGGGCCGAGCCGGGTACCCGCTTGTTTCCTGATATATATATATATATGCCCATGAGTAGGGATATTCAGAACCAAGTTTAAAATATAAACCCTGATTTTTTTTGCCACGGACAGGAAATTATACGGGATGAATTAATTTATTACAAAAATATAAATAATGTTATCAGTTACATTTCATGGCTATTTTTTTGTATTTAAATATATTAAATATTTCCTTTCATTACAAGACAATAATTAGTTCATTCTATTTTTGGCTGTCATAGGTGTCAAAGTAGGCACTGTTAATTGGAAAATGGCTGCCACTAGAACTTTACATTGGCATATTGTCGCACCAAAGGACAGCATGGTAGTTTGTATAAAATAATAAAAGATTTTTTTTATTGAATTACCCAACATATTAATATCAATTAGTGTATAATAATGAATTACATAAAAGTTTTACTCAATGACGAAACCTTTATTCCATCATTTACGATCATTTCCCTCACAAAAACGTAATTTCTGCTGGGCTTACACGTTGGAACTCTTAACATAAGGTTTTCACAATACTCTCTACACTGTATAAACTAACTATAATGCATACAAATTTTTATTTTAATGTCTTTTTCACAAAAGGACATTATGGGCAATCATAAATACTATTTTTATTATTTTTAAGGCAGGTAATATGTATACACAACTATCTACTTTTTTACGATTCCCTTGGAAAAATAGGTCTATTCATCCTTTAAAAAAACACCCACCTTCTCCGTATATATTTAGAAACATGGCCTGAATTTGTTTTCGTCTATCTCCCAGCGGAGCATATAACATTTTATTTCCGTCTTTCTTATGAGATGATGATGGATTCTTCCTCTCCCGCCTTCTCAAAAAATATCCTTCAGGGGAATGCTCACAAGATAAAGAAGACACATATTGAAAGAGAATAATGCTCCTTGGATGCCTAAGAATTCATCAAATCGAGGAGGACCTTTTTGTCGAAGGTGGGAATTGAGTGAAGTAAATCATAAAAAGCAGTTAGCATTCGCAATCAATAATCCATTCATTTGCTGCTGTTGAGGGGTGAACATCAACACACAAAAGATAAGAACCCAATTGTCCCTCTTTTTGGTCCACGTCTTTACAAATCTTTTGAATGAACTACTCGAATATCACCTGTTCATATGAATTTATATAAAGAATTTATCATATTTGGACAACATAATATTTATTTGGCTCCACTATACTTTCCGATATATATA
>CP045896.1:28424146-28480431 GCA_013387185.1 Caligus rogercresseyi | reverse complement strand
ATATATATATATATTATATATATATATATAAGTTGACTCTTTTCCGAACTGATGCAAGAATGGTACGGATACCCAAAAAACATTAGTCAAGATGTGGAGATGTTGTGCAAACCTCATTCAAATGCTACTTAAAACTGAGGGGGACACATTAACTACTGTTTTGCATTTGTAGCTCTCTCTCTCTCTCTATCTGTCCCTCTGCTCCTATCTCTCCCTTCTTTTCTTAACTATTTATAAATACAATACCAGATGGGGCGACAGACATTTTCTTTCTTTTCCCTCAATCAGACTTGTATTTAAAATTCCCTTAAAATGAAAGGCATCTTAGTTTAGATCAAATAAATAAAGGTATCAAACATTCACACCCTTCAATTACACATTAATATACGATATAATATTACTATAAGTAATATTACTTCCTGTGCTTGTTTCCAGTAAATTGCCCTAGGTATACCTATGACAACTAATGTATCTATGAATGTTTCATGAATTTAAATTTCTCAAAGTTTATATATTTTATAATAAATTTATATATATACATAACAATAATAATAAATAAATAGTGTTCATTGTAGAGATAAACAACTGTTTAATGCATACCTAGCTCAACTGTTATTTACAAACTGGTACATCATTACGGTCAATATGACATGTCATTGCGTAAAAAGTTATATCAAAAAAGAGTAAAACAGTTTATTGAAAAATAAAAGACAGCTCTAAAATATTAGTTTAAGATATATCCTAACTGTAAAATAAATTAACCTTTTTTCTATTTAGAATAATGAACAATATTTTTTCTATTTTCTATATAGAAATGTTCAAAAATGAAAAGTATAAAATTAAACATGTCAATTGAATAATCTCCACGGCATGACCATCAACGATTTTGATCATTTTTGATACACTTCTTAAAGGTTATAAAATAACTCTTTTCCCAAATTTCCCTTAGATTAGACTCCAAAGGGTCATTTTAGGGGCGCTCAAAGTCTGAAAAATATCAAAAAGCCGTGCTCATCTTATATTTCAAAAGTGATTGCTTCCTTAAAGATGATTGGAATTTTTTGTAGCAAAATATTCAGGAGATACAGAGCTTTAATTTGAGTGTAAGCAGGATACAATACAACAAAAATATTTTTTTGGTGCGTAATTCAAAATGGCGGCCCTTTCTGGCCGTAAGTTTTTATCACTTTTTAAAGGTAATTGAGATTATTACTTTATAATGCAAAAAAGTTAGACTGAGATCTCAATGGGATTATTGGCTAACAGGGTATGAAGTAGAGGTATATTAAATATTTTAATATTAATATTCTTCTTTTTATACTATGTAATACATACACTGTCACTCAGAGGCTCAAGTTGACGTGGAACTACCCACAAACAAAATATATTTTTAACATATTGAATTAACACCTGTACTTCAGTACTTTTCTATCCTGCTAAAGTCTTCTTTATTTCGTATTTTGTCCCAATAAGAAACGTTTTAAAAATAAACATACAATCTAAATGTTGTTTTGGTTTTATTAAATATAAATAACAGTCATTAAAAATATATTTGCTCTCTTAATATCAATGGGGTTCTATCAAATCAATATAATATTTTTTTTTTACAGTTTACAGTTTTGAACAAAGCTTTTAAAATGCTCGATTTGAAATATTGCTTATAATAACCCAAAGCTTATTTATGATATGGAGTAAAGATTATATCGTTAGAATTTTAATGCGTATTGTTAATGAATAAAGAAAAAAATATGCAGCTACCTTCCGGGCACGAAACATGTTTTTACGACCCTCAAACTAATTCACGTTTCTGGAGATATTCTCTTTGGCTTTTTTCTCTTTGAATATAATTTTTGTTGAGTGTATTTTTGGAAGGATTCAAGCCATTGATTTTGATCATTATGCCTGCTTGCATATTCCCCCTTGTAAATCAGGGATAAGGTTCTTTGTTCGCGAATTCCTACCCTTTTAAATTATTACTCCGATCTACATAATTTAACTCACGGACTTTTAAAAGCATGCAAGATGTTAAAATTCAATAGACCTTGCCTTTATCTTGCCACATTTGAATATTCTGCCTCCAATCCGTGTTTATGATATACTAATGAATATATTATTTTTCCCTTAGAGGTACCATGAGTCCTTTATAAAAATAAAATAGTGTATAATATAAGAAGGCTGAAGGTTTTTGCACTATGCAAGATTTCCTGTAAAATTGTGTATACGTCAATGTTGTGATATGCCCATCGGTATAAGATTTCGTCATAGTGTAAAAGTGTTGGATATTATGTTATTTCCTAGTTTTAGTTTTACATATATTTGCTTTTATTGTTTTTATTTGCATAAAATATGTATATTAAATAGTAGGGCAAAAAGAGTTGGACCTTAAGTAGGATCTGACTATGTATAATTTGACAGGAGAATTAAAATTTTATAAGTTAAATATATAGATTAGTACAAGTGTTTTTTAACTATCATAATATTTCCCAAGTCTCTCCCTCCAACATCAAAAACGGATTAAAATTATTTCAAAAAGTTTCTGAATATTTCTTTGTTTATTTTTAACATTTGTGTTCAGAGTTTTAAAATATTTAATAGTAGTGTAATTTATTGTAAAATGATTTTAAAGGACGATTTTTTAATTTAATATTTTATTGTTTGTGTTCCTCCCCAGAGCAAAAAATTTAAACTATAATGTTATTTATGTTTTTATAACGCATTTGCTTTGGTTTTATGTAAATGTCTCATTTTTTATTTATTAACATAATAAACGAACTGGATTTAAAAAGAATATTTATATCTTTGTAACTCGATGCAATTGTATACAAACGTCTATGAATCATATATAGAATCCTCATCAACTACGAAAAGAGATTGGGTTGACTTGAAGCTGATGCTTTTTTTTTCATTCCGGGCAAGTCAAATCAGTCGATATGTGGTATTACACAGAGAGAAACATATGCAGGAAGCTTGATGTTGTTTCTTAATTATAAAAAGAAAAGAAAACTGAACTTACATGTTATAGACCTATGATTAAATATTCTAAATGTCATTATAGGGTTGATCTACTCATGTCAGCTATCTACGTTGGAGGTACTTTCATTATATGGGCACTTATAATTGTATCTCTTTAATTAGCAATATTTATTTTAAATATTATATTATTGAACTATGGATATTTGGGGATATGTAATTTTGTCTTTTAAAATGTTGTAATTAAATTTGATTATGCGTCTTTCGCTTTCTAATTATTAAACTATATCCTCAACAGAGTAGTTGATCAATGTATTTTTAATAAATTTCCTTTTTGGTTTTGATGAAATATAACATTAAAATAAGTATGATAACCATTATAGTTTATAAAAAATCTAACAAAACAATAAATATCATTTGGGCAACTATTTAAAATATTACAATACTTATTTCTTAATTTTAGGATATTATTTAGATTTTAATAATGTTCTACTTATTGATCCACGAATCCTTGGTGTCAGAAGGGAAGGCGTAGTTCGGGCGAGAGGATTGACGCTTTACAATTTTTTTTTTCTCAAACAACTTGCTATGTAGGCTTTGGAATTTATCGAAGCATATTCGATTGTTTTACTTGTAAGGGAATGGAATCCTTTTATTTCAAGGAATCGAATAGGATTACACTATTTTTTCAATCATATAAATAAACGTTTTGGAATCTGTGATTTACTGGATACATGTTACAAGAGAGTTTTTTTGTTCTACTTGTTAAGCTAATGTTTAAACAATCAATATATCTATTAATAATTCACCAATCTCTGTCCGTCTGTATGTCCGCACGCTATCTCCTCCCACATTTATGGTCAGATTTGAACTTTGAAGGTACTTATGGAATTCTTGGGTCAAGACGGACCTAATAAAACTCTTTGCAAAGTGATGGGACCAGAAATGAAAAAAAATTCAGACCTTGTCTGATTTTACTACCTACTTTTAAAGGTAAAGAGAGGAAAAAAGAAAAAAAGGAAAGGAGTTAGAGGAAATAGAAAATAGAAAAAAAAGCATCTCATGTGACTTAAAACATATTCTTTGTACAAAGTCAAACCTTTTTATGAGGAATGTTTGTTCAAAACATAAAATTATTTTCTCTATCCTCTCTTATATTCTTTAAGGTCTGTTTCACTCACAAACTAGCTCCAAAACCTACCCATACCCGAAGGGCGAACATATTGGAACCGTAGGCGCCCTAATATGCGAGTTTCCATAATTGTCCCTTTCAATAATGAAAAAATTATATAATTGAAGTATTAAACAACAGCAGAATATCATTACATATTGTTTTGCCATTTTCCCAGTTTAACATGATTAAAAACAAAAATCCTATATGGAAATAAATAAGCAGAATGGATATTTAAGTAACTTTAACCTACCAGTGACAGTAGTCTATAGCTTTTATATAATATTTTTTGAATATGTTTTGTTATCTGTTACTCCTAGAACGTGAGCACTCTGTAACCATAAATGTGTATTAAGATTTTTTATTTAACAATTTTCCATAAATCTATTAAAATACCATGGCCGAACACACCCCACACACACACACAAATATGGAAATGATTAAGTTACCTTAAAGGAACATTGAACGTAGTTTTTTCATGAATAAATGTAATCATATTTTAATATGTTTCGTAAGTGTATATATTTTTTCTTTTCAAATATCGTTTTATATCGTTTCATCCATAGATTTATGAACTATAAGTTCAGAAAGACAATAAAAATACTTCAGCATTAACTGTTCTAATCGAGATGATTGAAAGCTAAAAAAGTATCTCTGATAAATTACCCATTTCTCATAAATGAACAATTCAGTTTTATAATCAGTTTTTAAATTATTACAAACGTTCTTCTAGAAAAATATTGCATTTGGTAATAAAGAACAAAATTAAGAAAAAATTTTTAGTGTGTGATACAAAAGTGAATATTTTCTATTAAATTTTATTAAAAACTTCGTTCAATTGGATAATGTTCAGAGTAACTGTGTCCGTTTAAGATTCACTCAAACATACAGGATATCTTGAATTTGACAATCAGAAACATATATTTATAAAGAAAAAAGTATACGAATGTGTGATATAGTGAGGCATTTTTTAAAGTGTTAAAGCAAATATTCTCTACAGAAACTTTATTTACTTATTTTCTCATTCACATAACTATCAGATCAGCAAAGTAGTTCATGGATTCATTATTAAATAGGTTAAAGAGGCAAAATTTGAAACAAACCTATATTTTATAATAACTACTTTGAATGGATATATTTTTATTACGATAATTTTATTCAGAAATGTTGTTTGCATTATTATTTATATTTGGTCAACTACGATATGGGTATGAAAGTAAAACAATTATATTACCTTTAGATTCTGTAGAGTGCATTTTTGTATAGACCTTGATTACATCAATATTTTACTAATGTATTTTTTAATGCATCATAAGTTATTAAAAATACATTAAAAAACATACCTCCATCTTAACAAAATGATTCTCAAAAGTATATTTTTTATAAATTCCACGAAACGCTATAACAAAATCAATTAAATAAGTATTAACACATTGCACTACTAATGGTACTTTTTAGCACATTGTATAATTTTGCCATTCATGGTTAGCTATTTGTAGATGAGAAATGATTTGTAAATGGTCTGAGGATCTCCAATTACCGCCTATCATTATAGTAATGCTTTTGTTCTTCTTTTTAGGTAAGTTTCAATTCCCACCATTTCAGCGTTGAGTCGTTGCAAAAAATACTACCATGGAAACCATTAAGAGAGCAATTGTGATTGTACAGACATGTCAGTTAGTAGTTCGTTATATCTTTCTCTATTTGTAAGGTCAAAACAAACACAATAGAGTCATTGACGAGTTTTTTTAAAACGATAAATGTATGTGCCATTTTCAAAGCTTGGATTCCGTAGAGAAAAAATCCACCATTGGTTTCGTTAGTTTCAAGCAAACTGTACTCAATCATTACGAGTAAAACTTGTAATTGTGAAGGAAAATATTTGTACAGATATCCAGTTATGTCATAGCGCTCCCAATAAAAATAGATAAAGTCTCACTCTTAATTTAGTTCTTTGTATTTCCCAAAAAAGCATGATGACAATAACAAGTACAACGTTATTCAGCGCTACAGTCCACATATTAATCTATGCTCCCATTTCATGGAAAAAAAGAAAGAGACATGTCAACACTTGTTGCGTGGGAAGGAAGTTACTCTCAAGAAAAATATTTCAAATAGTTTTTTACATTCCTTCTGAGACACCACACTACAAAAACATCCACTTGTAGCTGGTTGTTGGTGTGATTCATTTTTCAGATGTAAAAAATGTAATTACTATTGTTATTTCGGTGATTTTAGCAAAGAAAATTATATTATTAGAATTATAGAGGGAGCTCGATAGCCGTGCGTGCTAAGGCGTTTTCAACTCTCAATGTTGGGGCGCAGGTTCGAATCCCGAGAGGGGATGGTCATTTTTGGTCTACCTCATTGATAAGATCCTAGGTTCGATAGACTAATTTTAACGCTATAATGCTTATTTATATCCTGTCGATGCAATTCTATCGAACCATATAGGCAAAAAAAAAATAATAATAATTATAATTATATATATACAAATATAAGGGTAAAGTCATCTGATATTATTATTATTATAAATAATCATTTTGTGAGATATATACTACGATGATATCATTGAATAATGAGTATGGATCCTTAGAGATTAGATAAAGATTTGTTTACTTAATTATTAACTCACTTAGCGATATGTCGACTAAATTGGGAATACCAAATTTAAGCAATCACTTCTTTAAATTAAAAGAAAACTTATATTGCATCCATAAGAATATGGATAATATCAAACCATATTGCATAATTGTGTATCGGATATCTTTATACTCGGATTGCTCATAATTAATAAAGCAATTGCAGGATTAAATTGTTACATTAATGTATTACTTTGGCTTAGAAAAATATTCAATCATATAAGATCAATATTACTTAGAAAGTACTAAATACGATAAAATATTTTATTAAATTCCCTGCATACTTTATATTCACACTTTTTTCATTTTACTTGTCTTGTTTCTCATTAAACCATCTCTTTGTTTAAATTCCTATAATAATAAGAATATGTTCAAGTCTTAGTTATCCTTAAAATCTTCTCAAATTAATCTTAAGTACCTAGATTTGCAAGAGATGTTTCTCCCTTAAAAGATAGCAAGCCTTGAATATTTTAATTAGTGAGCACAGAAATGCCTAAGTATCTCTTACCGACACAGTAATATCCTTTAATGATGCACCAAAGCTATCATTTGCTTCTTTTAATGAACCTCTTAAAAGTACAAAAGATAAAATTAAAAAAAAACTTAATTTGAGGGATGTCGTTGAAAAACAGTAAGTTATTAAACTTATCTTTGTAGGGTTCCCCACAACTTTTAATGCAAAGGATCTACAGCCATATTTCATAATCATAAACGTATTATTTTGCATTAGTGGTTGTTCCCTTTAATGGTTGCCTCATTTATTTCTCATAACACCCGTTGAACGCCTTAAAAAACATCTAAACATATTTTAATAGGTGCATTAACATTTTGATCCAATTATCGATTAAAGTCCGACAGGAACATGTACTAGCCATAAAAATATAGCTAAAGCCTAAATATAGTGAGAGGAGTAGTTCTGTGGAACCTTGATGGGCCTTTAATTTGAGGGCTCATAGCTTTATAGCTGAGAGAGAAGGTTATATTCTGATCAAGAGCCCTCAGCGATCTAATCAATTAAATTGCGAACAAAACAAATGGAGAAAATGTAAAATATTATTGGTGCTTTTAAATACACTTTGCATTAAAAATATCCCAGGTCAATCCAATGTCAAATTATCCCAATTATCTCATTTTTGGATTTATAGTCAGCCTTCTAATGGAAAGTTAAAATAATTTCCAATTTTTGAAAAATCAATGGAAGGCTTAAAAAATATGAAGCTGGTCTTTAGTGTTTTCAAGTTGAGTTTTAATGAAAAAGATAAGGTCCTAATTTTAGTGATTTATTGCGATATAACTATCATGACCTCTTCTGCGATGAGCAATAAAATATTGCTTAAAATCACTTTTAAAGAAATTTGAAAATTTAAATGATCTTTTACACTTCGTTTTTAGTGTTTATGTTTTAATAGTTTAATTATTACTTTTGGAGAAGTTAATTAATATGTTCATGTAATTTGCTAAAATTATGAACCATAATGTTTTATGTTGTATTTCTTTTACTTATTAGCATCTGTTTTATATATTTTTTGTATACAAATTTTATCATGAACTGTTGAATAAAAAATATATTGTCTAAAGTAATTGATTGCCAATCAGGAAAAAAAACTCCAATATTAAGCTTAAATTCATACATCAGATATTTTTTATGCAAGTATATATTATATCAAATTGAACCAGATATGCTAAAAAAAGAATGTCTCTCTTACGTAAGGGGGAGAGTTCAAAACTAACGATATTAAAGATCGTGCATGCAATGAGCTAAAAGTCAAAATAATTATTTTTGAATAAAGTTCTCTATTCATCAACAAATTGGTTTTTATATTTTAAATTTCATACATATGTACATACCAACTTAATTCTATTTAATGTAATTGAAATTGTAAATAAATTAGACTTTTAAATATTTATTAATTTTTTCAGTTTTTATTGCTTATTATTTAAATTTGGATTCAAATAGCCGTATATAAGTTTTTATAAATATATAAATACTATAACAACATTATAACACAATCTATACAAATAAACATCGATGCGTATTATTTTGAATAGTTGCCTCGAATTGTGAATGATTAGAAGCTAAAAAAGTATTCATTTGTCTAATTTAATGATGTAGTAAGTGATTAATTTCTTAAAGAGAGTGTAAATATTAATATACAAATGAGATTAGGAAGCTAAAATATCATTGCTCCATTATATATCGTAATATTCTGGCTTTAAAGGGATTATCTACAATTGATTTTTGGTAAATATAGCTTTTTATCACAACATTATAAGGAATGATTCCATGGACATATAACTATCCTATTTAACGATGTTGTTGTTCCTCAAATAGGGATTATTCACTTCTTTACAATGCAAAGAAATTTTGTTTGTTATAACAAAGCATTCTTTCTTATTGAATTCGTGTATCATTTTAAAACATTTAAACATTATTCATGAGAACATTTTCCAAGCATTTAAACGGAACATTTTAGAGGAACTCACGCAACCTATCCACAATAAAAATTCCTGCTTTTCTTTAACAAAGAAAAGAACAGTTAAATTGTTATGTACAGTTTGAAAAAGTTTTAAAAAATGTGCGTCCGGTAAAATAAGTAATGCTTTTCGAAGCTGGAAACATATATCAATTATAGATATTAACAACAACATTCGATAAATAAGTAATCAAAGCAGTTACCATACTTTCAACAATTAATGGCTATTTTTACTTATATCAAAAAAAAAAATCGAGATTATAAGCCCATATAGGTTTTAAAAAACTTGCGCCACCGATTTTACTCTCTACTTTATTTTCTTGGGGTGTGAAATTGATTCAGCTTCAAATGGTATTTCTAAAGGAATGGAGAACTTAAATATTTTTAAATTTACTCGTTTGTTACAAAAAAAATATACTAACTCCAATACATGGGCCTGAATAAAAAAATAGCAAGAAACAATTACCCCTGAAATTGTTTTTCACTTAATTCAAGGAAGAACATAGGCTATGGATAATTGTACATCCAATGGTCAAGTAAATACAAACGACAAATACTATAGAAAGGATGAATAACTGGCAAAAAAAAGGAAATAAAGAAAATCATAATTATAAAAACTCTCTAAAAAACATTCATTACGATTTCAAGTACTCACCATTCCGAACAACTTATACTATTGCAATTACAAACTAAAAAGTGTTGCAATCATTTGTATTTTTTGAAAAATATCCTGAGTTTTGGACAAAATTGTATGTCTAAATAATAAACATAATTTATAGTATTTCGTGAGAGATAAGCAGGCTTGTTGATCGGAGTTTTTTCTGATCGGCGATCAATAGCGATATAGCGATCGCTGATCGCAGTATCGCAAAAGGTCCTGATCTTTATATCTTTTGATCGTAAGAAAATCACTAAAAAATAGCGATCCGATCAATTTGTATAAAATAACTAAAAAGAAAAAAGGTTTGTAATAAGGATTTTAGAAACATACCCTACATTTCTTCAAACTTAACTAGCTGTCACATTGACCAAAATCCATTGTTTATAACTAATATTGGTGTAGAAAACACAAAATACAGACTAATACTAATGGAAAAAGCAGTGTGTGATATCTTGATATATTTTTTGTCCTAAAATATACAGACACGCGACTATGTAGAAGTCATTGTTTTGGAGCTCATAGGATATCGGAAACATTTATTCTGGCATCTCCTGTCTTAAAATATACAGACATATGACAATTGTGGAGCCAGATTGTTGGAGCTCATAGGCTATGAGAAACAATCATTCTGATATTTTTTGTCCTAAAATATACAGACAGGCGCCTATGGAGAAGTCGTTATTTTGGAGCTCATAGGCTATGGGAAACAATCATTTCATTGCCATATAAAGTTGAATACTTATAAAGGTTTGACTGTGTATTAGTTTGTCCATGGGCACGATTTTCGAGCCCCACTTAGAATTAGCCCGGCCCATTATTTAATATTAGTTTGATATGCGCCCAATTATTGAAAATATCGCTAGAACAAAGAAAAATTCAACAGATCCGAGAAATTTTTTTAGAAAGAGGTCTGAGGAAAAAGTTGAAGACGTTTTCTTTAGAAGAGGTCATGGAAAAAAAATAGAATAAATTAAAAAAGGCCGCCCGCATAGCCCGAACAACTTTACTCTGTCCATATAATTTTACTTAGAATTAGTTTACATGTCATTCTTTTCTCGCAATTAAATTGATCGGATCGCTGATCGGAAAAATCCCTGATCGTTATATCGCTATATCGCAAATATATTTATGATTGCTATTTTTGATCGGATCGCTCACAAGCCTGGAGATAAGTTATAAGAACTTATAATTTGGATGGAACAACTTTATTTTGTCCATATTTTTTGCGGAATCTTAAATTGGTTATGTGTCACTTCTCGAAAAAATAAACTATTTGCATGTTGACAAGGAGTGAATGGCAAATATCTGGAGAAATATATTGATAATGTTTATTTATAATAAGGGAAACCATTTATTGTTTCCTTTAAACTAATGATTTTGATGGCAGTTTTATTGTATTTATACTTATCCGAAAGTTATTTCTAAAAAGATTAATATATCCTTATATAGTGTGATAAATTAATAACAAATATTAATGCATAGTTTAGGGAAAACAAAGTTTTCAAAATTTACTTTTTATACATCATTCTTTTAAACAATTATTTGTAAAAATACTTGCAAAAATATATACATAAGATAAAGCGAATGAATTATTTCCATCCAAATATAGCGTTTTCCTTTAACGCTATTTCATTCTAGATTACAGTACCTCAATAAAAGTAAAGTGAGTTTGCAAATAATATTGTACGAGAGAATATTTGAAATTAGTACTAAAGTAAATTTTTCCATAATCATTTCCTAAATAATTTTTTGCAAACCGAACCCAATAAACAACATATTTAATTTAAATCTTTGATTTTATTTTGTTAGAAACCGGATTTGAATATTTTTGTTTTGTACACTTTGGGTTCGGTTTAGTCATAGACATTTATATAATGCTTCAAAAATATTTGCCATTTAATCAAATCATTTGATAATATCCTTTATAATATTTAAACTGTCCAATAGGACATTGAATTCATTTGATATACAATATAAGGACATTCAAATTTATCATGAGAACTTAAAGAAAATATACTTTTGAAATATGCCGTTTCACAGTTAGATTACTGTTAATAATTGATTCCGTGTTTTTAAATTTATTGCCGGTTATTTGCTCTTATGTTTATAAATATTTAAATCATCAATTGCAATAAATAAATGTATGCTTTATTTGATTTTTTAATAAGTATGTTAATTAAAGTTAAAAACCAGTTAGATAAAACATTAATGTAGGAAAGATATAAAGATAAAACGATTCCATATTTGGTAAAAAATAAATAAATAATTTCAGTCTTTATATCTGGCATTAGGTGTAACAAAATTATCTGAAACCTAAATTGAAGCCTTTTTGACCATACTGCCACTTTTTCTCCATTTGTCCTATAGTTGGTTTTAGACTTCATGAACCTAATGCTGGAAGTCTCTTTAAAACTTTAAATGTTTTCGCGTTAAAGTTGACGGTAATTTAAGTATCGTGAAAAGTTGATTCCGTCGAGTTAAATAACGCTTTTTTAAATTAAGACAATAAGAATTAATTACATTTTCCATATAGAAAACTTTATTTTTATTAATTTCATTATAATTAATTATTTTGTCAAAATATTTAGTTTTGACTAACTTGGATTATTCTTCAAATGACTCACCATGCCACTTTTGTTGAATGAATAATATTTATACCAGATTGATTCAAGTAAAACAAGTGGAAGCCGTCAGAAACATATGTAGTAATCTCAGTGAGGATACAATTGAACGAAAGAGAATAATAATTCTTTCTGACAGTATGTGGGCTATCAATAGTCTGGAAATTAAACCAGGTGACATTTTAACTGCAGAAATTATTGCATGTAAAGACGCCATCAATAATTATAACAGTAATATCACGTTAAGATGGATCAGAGGGCACAACGATAGCACCGGGAATGAATACGCCGACATGTTAGCAAAGGATGGCGCCATGAGAGGTACATCATTCTCAGTACCAGTATCTATGTGCCAATCAAAAATGCTCTTAGGCAAGTATCCTTGAAAGAATGGTGAATTGCATGGCAAAGAATGAAGTGTTGTCGTCAAACAAAATTGTTCATCACAGAGCCCTATGTTGGAAAAAAGATATTTAGTTTCAAGAGAAACCAAATTTCTGTCATTGTTGGAATGGTGAGCGGTCACATTGATCTAAATCGGCATCTCTTTAAGATGGGGAAGGTTGAGAGCACAACTTGTCGTCTCTGTAACGACGACGAGAAAACTCCATACCACCGCATCTACAATTGTCTTCTTACACGACATAAGATGAGACAACTCGAGGGAAATATCGGGGAACGAAGATTGTCTCTGGAGGATTATATTTTTAGGACATTTAAATGTTTATGCACTATTAATGATATTTTTATTTAAAAAAGACAATAGCTACTAGATAGGTCACTATCGGTTGATACCGGATTAGGTTCCGGTAAGGTGGGTCTATTCTAGGAACTAAAGAAACAAACAATCAAGTAAAACAAATAGAATATCAAAAGTGATGTTTAGAAATATTTCTTAGTATTAAATTTTAGGGATGTATTGGAAATATTGTCTTATGAAAAATTACAACATACAGGAAGAAGGATTGTCAGTTAAAACCATAAACAACGCTAGGTACCGGCAAAAAGTGTGATCCCTTGCGTCCGCTATGTATATGGGTCATTAATGATATCAAATGTCTCCATAGATTGGGCTAAGAGTTTTCGTAAAATATATATAATGAATAAATAATTCTTGTAGACACATTTTTGAGTCGTTTTGATGATATTGGATATAAGAAAAGGGTTTATGAAATGAGCCACTTAACGATTATATTAAAGAATCAATAATTTTTTGACCGTTCAATTCTGCTTGCTAAACTTAAAGACTATCTAGTAGAGTTCGATTTATATCAATTTTCCAATTCCTGACCAAAAGCAAGTACTCTGAATTACTAAATTATCATATCTAAATGTATATGTTATGTCTATTATATAACTTCATCATAAAACACTAATAAAAGCTCAAATATATTAATTAGGAATCGTAACCATCAATTCTAATCTAACCAGTCATGAAATTTACTATTTAGTACATCAAATATTATTTTTTTACATCATCCATCTAAGTTGACAACACGATTATTTATTTGAATTATAAAATATTCCTTACACAGCATATATTTATGTATAGTTACATAAGTGATTTTTTTTCATGGGATGCTCCAGGGATCAAATATTTTGTTGAGCATCACAGATTGATATCTTGTAGCTAATCGGAGTCAAAATATAAGTCCTCGATAGCAAATGTAGATAGCTTCATATATAGAAACTGGAACGAATTTTTACATATTATTTAAAAAGTATATTTTTTGTCAAATAATTGTTAAATTCGAGATATCAGAAATAATTACGTATTATAAATTTGGCTATATACTTATTAAATATAAACAAAAGCTTTAGAATTTGCCATCTTGAATTGGAAGACATAGATAGTAAAGAGACTTGTGACATATAAACATATATGGCCGGAGGAGTTTACGAGGATGCCAGTCATCTTACTCCATAAATATGAATTCTGAAGATTGATATCAATGATTACTCCTACGGTTGAGGTAAAAAAAATATTCACATAAACTTCAGTGGTCAAAGACATACTTAAAATGGACTTAAAGAATTTTAATTTATATTTATATGCTTTTATTCGACATATTAAATAAAATTTATCTTATACCTATTATAGATTATTAATTAGAATTCTTCTCCGGAGGTCTAGTTTTAAACTAAAACTTTTAACTACGCATTTATAGGCAACTGCTCCGCTTTTACATTCATGTTTTTCAAACATGTTTTTCATACATGTAGGTGTTACACATAAAATAAAAAAAGAAAAGTGGGGATTGAAAAAGATCCTCGATACCAAATAAAGCCGTGTAAGGGCAATTTTTGGACTTCAAATTTTGTGGGATTTCAAGATCCATATCCCTTTTACAACAGAGTCCCCAGTCAAATAGTCAATATTTACAAGATTGGAGCGGGAGGGGAATGGTAAAAACTAAAGCGTTAAAGTAAAGTAGTGCATGCAAGGAAAAAGTATCTCCTTCTTGGAAATGGGCGGGAGATATTGTACGATTTGTGCCATCTCGCTCAGGAGTATACCTGAAAGCTCTGAAGAGGATTTTAAGACGTCATCGGGATTTTTTAAAGAATAAATAAACGCTGTTTCGTCCATGTATATAAGGTTATAATCTCTTGACAGTAAATATGTTCTACAATGTTCATTCATGTTATTTATTTTAACGCAACTGTCAAGAGTATTTTTTATTTATTTATTGTTGTCTGTATTTTAGTGTAGTTATTTTTTACACTGTTTTATAATATTTGATAGCCAAATAAAGAATTTTATAACCGTAAAAAAAAGTAAACCAAAAAATCGGCCAAAATTTTGGTTATTTTCTTTAACGTTAGATGTCGCTTGTCCTTGAAATTACGTCACAATCCTATTTAAAACCGGTTTAAAGGATTAAGTTTGATGATTTGAAATTTATGAAATCACTATAACGTCTCCAAATATAAATAATAAAAGGACTTTGTTATTATTTTCTAAGAGCTCTATCATCAAAACGCCCCTTACAGACTAAAGAAGAACTAAAATTTTGGCCAATTCTTTTTGGAAAAAAAGGAAGAATTTTATGTTATGCATGCGCAACTTACTTTAACGCTTTAGTAAAAACGATATTAGATATCTCGAGCGTGGAGATTTTGTTTTGTATATGATGGCCAAATCAGATATTATCAACAAAAGGGATCAAATAGTTTTCTACGGATGGAGTAAAATATTTTAGTTGTCACATAGATACATTATTAGGTATGTGTTTGTGTCATGAAATAAATATTCGGTATCAATTTGACACTAGCTTCAGAGGTACTAAAAGAATTTGATAAATTTAATTAAAATAAATATATCAGAAAAATAAGAACATAAATATATTAGAAAAACAAATAGTGGACTAATTACACGACTTAATCTATTAAAAAATAGGTATCATAGGAAGAAAGGAATTTTAAGATATCAAACGTACAAGTCTGGCAAAATTTGTGTCGGGAGAAAGGAAAAGATCGTAGGTTTATTTGCTGCTATCTAACTTTATTATTTTCTTTACCAAATAACTAACAACAAAAAAGTTTTGCTTTGCTTAAGATATTAAATGATATAAATCAAAACTTTTTTTTGTTAACTATTTGGTAAAAAAAGAAAAGAATAAATTTAGAAAGTAGCAATAAACTTGATAATTAACAAATTTAAATACCGTTAAATATAAAACCCTTCTATTATTATTTTTTGTGACGGTAAGTGATTGCAAAGTTATACGGCCCAAACCATTTCTTATATTTTTTTCTCCTATGGAACGCCTTGATATACAAATATAAAAATACATTTCTTAAATTCGGTAAGGTCTATACGAAGACTGATTTATTATGAATAAAATTGGCATATACAAAGAGTTGAGAAGAATAGATCTGTATGATCCGGTGATTCTTAGATCCTTAGAAGTGTGAATCTGGAGCATAGAGATATAAAGACATAGAGGGCCTATTGGACTCTTAAGAGAAATAGGTCATTGTGCCCAATATTAACAAATCTTTATACTATTTGTACCACGATGACACAGGTGGTACAAATTACTTTGTTTATATTGGGCACAGGCGACATCTGAACGATGTTTCTCTGCTATCGGAGGTAATAAGCTCTATATATCGTTATGTATCTATGATTTGGAGTCTCTAAGAGTCATGACCTCACAAATACATTATAATGTTTGGCATGATTAAAATCGCCAATTTATAGTTATATATTTTAAAATAGAACTGCTAAATGGATTTTGTTATTACATGGATTTATTTTAATGCACTTGAGCAGAGCTATTTATGAAAAATGATGTATAAATACTTCTGAATATTGATTGACATTTGAATAGGAATTTTATGTTATTATTTATTGGGGATCGCCATCAGATACGAGTAAACCCAATATAAACTTTGTTAATGTGGAAAGGGCAAAGTAGATAGGATATTTTTTTAAATATATACCAGGTTATCCTTTGTATGTATTACGTAACTTACAACTTGAGAGATATATAGAGAGAGACAGATGGTTGACTTAGACTATTGTGGTCCAAAGGAAAAAGCAGTCCATTTTTTTCAAGTTTGATGAGAATAATAATATAATCCTCAAAAAGTTTCCCTCTTACAAAAAAGAACATGCGAGGAGGCCGTGTATATTTATGATAATAAATCTTTACAACCTCTTCATAATGGCATTTATTGCCGAAGTTAAGTACCACCAGGAATACAAAGCTTTTTTAGGGGAGGCATTCTTTTCCATTTAAACTAGTGGTTGAATACATGGACTCTTGAGCAATTTACTTATTACAAGTGTAGAGCATCATGAAGATAATTTGCTGCGCAATTATTTCACGAATAAATATTTTATTACTACATGGATCGACCTACAAAAGAAAAAATACAAAACATCCCGTAAATAAAATAATGTAGAACCAATTCTTTCACCTTCATATTAACACACAACCCTTTCTCGTATTACATATTTGTTTTGAAGGAATGCCATAGCAAAAGAAAAGTTGTTTTTCTGCTAGTATATTTATTTAATATACGATTAGATACGATACAATACACGATTTTTTTTCGGTTATAAAATTCTTGACTTATTTTCCGATAAGGAAATAAGTCAAGAGTTTTATTATGTATCTAGAAAACGAGTAAATAAAATACAACAACAGATAACAATAAAATAAATAAAAATATTTTAGATAGTTGTGTTTTAGAAAAAAATAAAATTGAACATTATAGAACAAAATTACTATCAAAAAATTATAACCTTATATAAATGCAAAAAAATATTTTTTTCCGTAACAAGCGACGATGACTTTTTAAGATCCTCTTTAAAGCATTCAAGTGTTCTGCTGCCATTGATGGCACATAACGAATTAGGTCTCCAGCCCACTCCCACGAAGAAGAACACGATTCATGAATTTACTTTGTGTATCTAAAGCTATATGTCCTACCCTCCTTTCCTTGTACAGTCGTCTGCTAAGATCAGATCTAACGTGTTTGGTTAGCCACTCAGGTCTCACAACGTCAAAATGTTTTGCCAAAAATTAGTTATTACATCTTTGAATCCTGGTAATGTATTTGCCTAACAACATTTTAGATTGAAAGTTACTAATTTTGGACTTACTCTATCAATACCGCAATGACTGTTTCGAAGACTCTACCATAGTCAATATATCGAAAATGTTTCTTAAATTTATATTTATTGTAATAGACGTTAAAAGGATATCAAGCATACATAAAATATTGTCACAATATAAATCATAACGCTTCTATTTTTTTGTTTCTGTTCTTATATAATCCCGAACTTTGATAGGATATTTTCGATTTCAATATGAACAACATTTCAATAAACTAAACCCTGAAACTACGTATTGTTCTTAATGCAAGCCAAGGTATAATAAAATACAAGGTCAAACAACTCGCAACCATATTGCACGCGATCCCATCCTTCAGGAGGTCGCAGAGGACACTCAGAGAGACTCACTGTCTCAGTTACTCATTCAAACTATCCTGGAAGGACCTGACATGCGACATCTCGACCCAAGCTCAAGCCATACGCCAAAATTCTCCCCCATCTCACCATTGAAGAAAACTTAACCCTCTTTGGTGATAGGATTGTCCTTCCGGCATCGCAGCGGGCCCAAATCCTTCAGCGGCTGCACTCAAGCCATCAAGGCTCTGAAAAACTTTGAAAAGAGCACGCCAGACAGTATTCTGGCTGGGAATATCGGCGAATATACGCAATATCATGGAAGCGTGCGAGGAATGCCAGGTTCGTAGACCAAGTCTCCCCAAAGAGCCGCTCGAATCAGAACCCCGGCCCAAGGAGATATTTCAGGAGATTGCGACGGACTTCTTCGAAGCAGGAGGAAAACACTACATGGCATTGGTGGACAGATACTCAAACTTCCTCACCCTCCACAGATTTTCAAATGCCCCACCGCCAAGTCGCTTATTAACAGCCTCCTCCAACACATCTCTATCTTCGGCAGGTCTCTGAGAATCTTCTCAGATGGAGGCCCCCATTCACTGCCGCAGAGACGCAGGACTTCCTTAAGCGCTGGGGTATCACTCAGAGAATATCATCCCCACATTTTCCCCAGTCAAACGGACTAGCGGAGTCCGCTGTTAAATCCTTAAAATCTCTACTCCTAAAGACCGGGAGCCCTGAGTCTGAGGCCTTCCAGGAAGGATTGCTGGAAATTCGCAAAACTCCAACTCGTCACGGCACGCTCTCCCCGGCCCAACTCGTCTTTGGAAGACCAATGCGCTCCAGACTCCCTTCCCACAATCTCACCTTTGACAAAAATTGGCAGAAGCGTCTTGACGAACATGATTTAAGCATCGCAAAGCAGCACCAATACGCGAGTGTTCAATATGACAAAACCTCACGGCCACTCAACCCCATCCCCATAAACTCCAAGGTCTGGGTTCAGGACCCAACGAATAAAACCTGGGATCGTCCGGCCACAGTGCAAGGAAAAAAGCGTAACCGGGAATACCTCCTACTATTTCCGTCGGGCCGAACTCTAACGAGGAATCGTCGCTTCCTGAGGGTTATTAAGAACAGTGAAGTACAGCAGAGCCGGGAGATGACCCTCGAAGACAACACTCCAGCGGTCACACCTTCAACCCATCAACGACCCAAAAGAGTCCGGTACGCCCCCGATAGATTTACCCCTTCATAATGACTTAAGGTCATCCTCAGGGCTCGAGAGGGGGTGTGAGGATACCTCCTATACGATGACGTCAATAACTAACGTCCATCACCATTGACGCCACGGGAACCCCATGTGCTGACCCCGACCTGATCTCTCTCTCTCTCTCTTTCTTAAGTATTGAAATAAAGTATTGTTATCTATATAATGTTCTATGAGTTATTCGGCATCTGTGAAAACCCCACATTTGGTATCTGCATTCTTTAGTGCTTTCTGTACCTCATATATTAATTTTACAATTAATCAAGTACAGAAGGATGCATTTGAAAAATTGTAACATCTTTAACATATTCATTGAATCATTATGATTTTTGTCTTGAAAAAGTGACACCTTGACTTAAAAACAATTGAATTAGATTGTTACAAATGGAAAATGCATATATATATATAAATTAATATATATATATATATATATTTATTTGTATATATATTTATATATATATATATATGTATATGTTAGATTAACAAAATATGAGATAAACGGGTTAATACTTTGCGAAAAAGAGGAAATGACTCTTGCAAAACCTCTTAGTTCACAACATAATGCCAAAAAAAACAGTAAAGGTTTTGGTGCTAAAACAAACAAAGAAACTATAAATATATATATATATATATATGAATTAGTGAAATGCCTCATTTTATCATTTCAATATTTTTTGATCCAATAATATTATTCCCCTCCATTTAATATGTTGACTTACGAAGGACATCAGATAAGCTATGAACGCATTCTTAATGGATCACAATTTTCTCTTGGTCTTTGTTAATTGCTTAATTATCGTCTTCATCGTAAAAAAATCCCCATCCAATATTAAAATATAATACGCCAAATCATATAAATATACTAATATTTGCATTTCAAGTTTCCCACTAAGTATTTGTAGCTTATATGAAGAAAAACCAGTTGCGGGCTAATGCACTCGACAAAGGAGAGCTTGCAAAGTAACATGCTTGGCTCATTGTGTGCAAGGGCTCATCATGCAATATTTTCGCGCCTAAAGCCATTTAAACAAACTTAAAAAATCTTCTTCATTCTCCACGTTGTGCAATAACATATTAAATGTATATATCTTCCTCAAACGGCTTTATATTTACAAAAAAATGATGTTGCATTCATGAATAGAATACATCATTTACACCTATGCAAAGTTTTGTTCTAAAATAATCCTTATTTTTCATGTTTTATTATTGAGGGAGTTATTTTATGTCATTTATTCTAAGATAAACTAAAGGTATATATACACTCAGAGAGTGCAAACCTCCGCCGTCACGGGGTCCTTATGAGCCTTCCGAGGCGGATTTTTCACGACTGGGGCGGCGTAGAGGGACGGGGGAGGGTTCCCCTTGACGGAAATTCCGAGAGGAAGACGCTCCCGGCACCTGATTTCACAGCACAGCGACATCTATTGGCAGAGTAGGCTAACTTGAAATATTTATTAGTATTTAGCTCGTTTTGCATCTTAATTCTGCACTCAGAGATGCCAAAATTTAATCACTTGTTCCTTTTGGCATTTCCAACAACTCCACAAAGTTTCATCCAAACCCGTTCCGTACTTTTTGAGTTATCTTGCTGACAAACCAACAAACAAACAAACCAACGAACCAACGCCAGTGAAAACAATACCTCCTTCGGCGGAGGTAATGAAGTAAAAGATTGCATAATTTAATTTTGGGTTTCCCCGCCAAAAGTACCTGAGATATATTTTTATTTGTTTTCCCCTTCCCTCTACGTATATTGTCACTTAGTTGTCACTTGGTGCCAAGATTTAGCGTATATTTATGGGTATTTATTATATAAGAATGCATTGCAGGGTTTCTGTTCTGGAGTGTGACTGGTAGGGATGGGTCAAAGGTTGTTTTTGCAAACTCAACAATAAATATTACTTTTCTCGAATTTTATAACACTATTTCCTTTCTTTTTTACAATCTGATGGTAAGAGGATCCATATATCATCAGATATGATCAAACAAAATAAAAATCATTGTTTTCTTGAGGAAGAGCACTAACTTTTCCCACCATTCAATCGCCTCTCATGTCCTCAATATCATTTTAAAATATTTTAAAATAATTCGGCTTAAAATGTAGGTAGGATCATAAGAATTCCAAATTAGTTTTGGTTTTTATAAACAAACCAAAAAAACCATGAAATTAAAGTTTGGAAATAGTCATTTTTGGGGCATTCTGCATTAAAGTATAACTACATAAACTTATTAAATAACATTTGGGTTCGTTGAGGAGACACTTAACGTTATTCGCTTTCGTTCAAGCTTTCACAAATTATATCTATGCACTGAAGGGTGCTCGAATAACGTAATGTAAGAATCATATTAATATATAAATATTATATATATATAATGTATAAGTAGGGTTGATATGCTCAAGAAGACAGACAGAGGAGTTGAAAAGTAAGTGATGAGTGTCACAAATATCTTTTTTCTTTCTTTCTTCAAATGAGAGGCTCTTACTAAAGAAAGAGAAAAAAATAGAAAGAGAGATGTCTTTTGAAAAAAATATATAGGCCTTAGGGAAGGTTGTACATAACAATTATAGTAATAAACCAACAAAATGAGCTGTCTTAAAAGGATTAGTAGTAAATACGGTCAATGATAGCCTGTCAAGAAATATCTTATTTGAGTGGGGTTAGAGTTTATTTTATTAAAAAAATCCTTTGTAAACAATTCTGTATTTAGGATATTACATAATGTTCCATCAAACATAATATAAAAAAGGCAGTTATATTTAAAAGAGTGATAGTAGGTCTGACTTAGTCTTTACAGTGTCTTAATATTTAGTTGAAATTATCTTTCTTGGTCCAAGAAGATTACAAAACAAGTTATTTTATTGGGATGTTGAATATTTATATACTATTTGATCTCCATGATTTCCATTTAGTGTTCATATTCACGTAAAAGAGATGTAATAAATATCACGTGGTCCCCTATATGGCTGCATTTACTTAAGCGGTGATACAATTTAGTGAAAAATTGATGTTTTTACTTATCTTATATATTTATATATAAAGAGAAGTTAAGCTATTAAGTAATAATTTAACCTGAAGAAATTCTACAGGAAAGAATTGTGTTCGGATATTTCTATTTGGCTAAGTTGTAATGATATATCAATAATCCTGATTTATTATTATATGGACCTAGGCTTACTATATCATCCCAAATTATACATAATATAAATGTATGTAGGACTCTTGGTTGAGCCCTAATCTCACTTGTGTGTAAAAGAAGATAAATATAATTTAATTTAATCTTATTTTGATTTTAGGAAATATTTGGAAATACGTATTTACAATATATTTTCATAATTACCTCCGCCGAAGGAGGTATTGTTTTCACTGGCGTTGGTTTGTTTGTTTGTTGGTTTGTCAGCAGGATAACTCAAAAAGTACGGAACGGATTTGGATGAAACTTTGTGGAGTTGTTGGAAATACCAAAAGTAACAAGTGATTAAATTTTGGCATCTCTGAGTGCAGAATTAAGATGCAAAACGAGCTAAATACTAATAAATATTTCAAGTTAGCCTACTCTGCCAATAGATGTCGCTGAGCTGTGAAATCGGGTGCCGGGAGCGTCTTCCTCTCGGAATTTACGTCGAGGGAACCCTCCCCCGTCCCTCTACACCGCCCCAGTCGTGAAAATCCGCCTCGGAAGGCTCATAAGGACCCCGTGACGGCGGAGGTTTGCACTCTCTGAGTGTATATATGCCTCTAGTTTTGTAATGAGCTTACTTTGGTCTTTCAAAAAGTCACATGTTAATGAAGTGGGATTTTTAATCCTTGAAGACGCCATGAATACATCTCAATTTAATTTTTGCTGAATAGCATAAGATTAGTTAATAAATATAATCATTAGTAATATTAGTTAACTATTTCTTAGAATCAAATTATACATAAATAAAGCAGTTTTTAAAGTAATGATTTGTACTACGTTTCCAAAAACATTGAACCATTATGAGACAGTGCCACTAAGTATTTTTATATGTAGGGCCCAGTGGATGTAGAAAGACTTTTTCTAATTCAATGACTGAGAAGTTTGGTAATGTTCAAAGGGGTCGTCGTACTTTTATAGTAGCTTCAAATACGGATGAACGAGCTTGACAAAGGCATCAGGAATAACGTTTGGCACATGGTGGACTATAGTTTGGGAGTAAAAACCCTGCTGTGGTTCCTTGCCTATTAAAAAAACATTAACACAAATAACTGAACTCTCATGTTGGAGGCGTAGGTTCGAATCCCAAGAGAGGATGGTCATTTTTGGTCTAACACGTTGATAAGATCCTAGGTTTGATAGACTCATTTTAATGCTAATATGCTTATTTATATCCAGTCGGATGCCATTTTATCGAACCATAGAGGCAAAAAAAATCACAGTTTACCGAATAATATGTTTTGAACCGAAAAAATATAGGAAAAAACGTTCACTAAAGTGAAAGAGGAGGTAAGAATGACAATGGTAAACAATATTGTGACTGCCTGAAACCGGAATCTCTTGAGCTTAAGTACTGGTGAACCTCCCACCCAAAACGGTGACATTCTAAAATCTACAGTCAACAAGCAATGGAACTATATATCTGCATATGAAATTTACTACACCCTCATGGAATTCAGAAACAGGGATGTAGCTTAATTTGTTACTGGAGACTCAAGTTTGGCTATAATGAGAAGAAGAACCTTAATTTAAATATGAACCTTAAGCCGACTCTGAAAATAAGGAAGAAGTTTAGTATAAAATTCGTTCAATTTTAGCAGACATATTATGAAACTCGTTTGGCTCAACTATAGGACTATTTATGCCCTCTTCCGTTATTGAGTGCCATCAACTAAATGTGGCTCGTTTTTACTTTAATATTTTCATAATACAGTTTCCCAAAGCACAGTGCCCTTCCTTAACTCTGTGAAACTATGCAAACTTGATTCCATAGAGATACTAAACAACAGTGCCTTTATTTTGAAATGAACCTTTTTCTCATGTGTTGAAACATCATCCCAGACAGTGAAATAACTGTTTTCTCTTCATAATGTAAAACTGAATGCAAAAAAAAATGAGGAGTGCCCAAAGAAGTCTACAGATCCTTTTTTCTTCATTGAAAGGGAAATGGTCATTCACATTGAAGTACTTAATTCCACGGATACAATATCCTGGTTTGCTCGTTAATGCGGGGGCTGTGATATATCAATTAAACACATTTCTTTAGAATAAGATGAAGAAAAATGTAGGCATAGATGGGCTTTAACGAAAACAAATGAATCATTAGAGTTTGTAATGCAAGTAGTAAGGTGGGAAATACGGCATTAACAACATAAGATTATGTTTTTCTATTTATTTTATGAGTAAGCTGACAATTTTTACATAAATTAGCAATAAATATGGTCTTTAAATAATATTTATTAATGTAAAGTTATAGTTGTTCTATTAATTTATTAAAAATTGTGATTGGAAATTATTAAAACATTTAAATAGAAAATATAAAAACGACTCTTTTCATCTTTTTTTAAACATTACCTGTGTTAAAAACTGTTTCAATATAGGTTCTTTAGTCGATGTTATGTTCAAAAGTTATTTGAAGTCAGCATAATAAAATGCTTAAAAAGGATGAAATGCAGTAAAGCTTGCTGAATTTAAAAAGTAATATTACGACTCTATTTTCTGAGTCTTGGTTTGCCTAAATAACTCATTGATTAAACGTTACACAGCATTGAACATTCTAGTTTGAATAAAATGCTTGGAAGTATTTTAACATTATATAAAACTATAATAAAGACGCAAATTCAAATGGATAACAAAATTACCCATTCTTATGAAAATTCTGTTACATAAGCTTTGGAATCTTGTTTTGGCGTATTTTTATGACGGTGATACAAATAATGGTATATATATTTTAATTTATTATTATTTTCGGCAAAAGGACTTTGATAAAGAAATATATACTGTCATGTGGTGTTGACTTATTTTTAAATCCACTAATCTTGTTTAAATGTACATGTTCAAACAGAGGAGTCTTAATTGATTAAAGAGACTGAGTAGCCTTTAGAGATTCCTTATTAATTTTGGTTTTATGATTATTTTGTTCATTTATTTCAATTAATACTATATATCTTTTATTTCATAATTATGGAGCACAAATATTGCGCATATGTCGTTATATATTATTCCAAATGTATTTTTCTAACACAACAGTCTAAAAACCAGTATATGATTAAATCATCACAATTGTATAATATCATCTTTTATATTTAAGGCTCCTAGAGCTTTCTTGTATCATACCCATAAAAGAAGTAACTAAATCTCTTTGGCCAAACTTGTTATTACACATACAAGGATTGCGCAGCCATATTATTATAGCTAAGTTATTGTGTAAACTCAACCCTCTGGTCATTTATGTATCCCTCCCAAACTATTAAGCAACATAAAAGTATCTTACGTATGGCTACAAAATGAAGTATATTGCACCAAATATGAATTTGTAATATTTTTCTCATTAATGAAATAAACATGTCATATTTCTTGCCGAAAAGTTTAAAATGACTAAATGAATATTCTTCATGTTGATGTCATGATTTTGTAAGTTTCTTCCTTCCACTTAAATGAAGATTAAGAAGTCGTTTAGGTAAAAAAACCTATGATTTGCATGATAAAATGAATATAAATGCTAATGGTCAATGTACAAAAAAACATTAAATTGCGCAATTAGACATCTCCTTATCATGGGGTCTTACTGGCTGGCATATGCAATAAGTAGAGAGGCTTTAAGCATTTTTTTATATTTTTTATTACCAAGGTAAAACTTTATTCACATGATATTATATCTTATAATATTCATAAAAATACATTAAAACTTCGCGTTATTAACAATATGATCAACCAGAGAAGTAAAAATTTTAGGTAAAGGAACGCGAGTAGATCTCATTTATACATAAAATATTGAGTTTTAGTGGTAATAAAATTAATCTCTTCTTGGTACGGTCCAGTATAAAAGTAAATAAAATCCTTTCTTCGTAATTGTATATTAAAAAATCATCAATTAACAATTTAAGATATACTTAATTTCTAACTCATATATGCACTCTAATAAAAAATGTTTTGATGTCTCCAGCGAATCCCCGCAAAAAAGCATAATCTTTCCTCCGCTATAGTCCCATATATACTACCAAATGTCAATGTGTTGGTAAGTACTCTGTATTTAAACCATAGAGAGAGTGATTTAATATTTTTGATTTTAAACCACCATGAATTAATATATTTACTGGTGTTCTCAGCCCGTAATCTTCTTTCCTCCTCTCAATTTGACTTAAAAATGACTTTTTGAATTTTTAACAACTAAAAAAATGTCGGAGTTCCTTATTACTAATTAGTTTTATAAAATTGTAAAAACTATTTATTGGCCCGAACTCCCTTTTCTTACAATTAACCCATTTTAAAACATTTTGATTGTTATATGATGATGATTCATGGCTGCTTGGAATGCTCCATGCTTCCAAATGAGTCGCATTTCAATCTTTTGATTTTGTTTATCATCCTTCTTCTCTCTCTCTGTTGTTTGAAAACCAAGATCATCTCAAATATGATTGATGACATGTGTAAATATAAATAATATATCACTGGATGTGGTCAAATTCAAGAGAGAGTGTAAATATATATACAAATATCAGTTCACCTAATATCTATTTGCTCATATTCCCGAGGAGAATATGCTCATATATGCTCATTAGGGGTATTATAGAAACCTAATATTAATATATATTTGACGAAAATTTGCAAAAAATAACAAAGTCATAAATTGATCATAGCTAAGTTTAGTAAAACTAAATTATTTCACAATAATTAATAACAAAAAAGTTTCGCTTCATAACGAAACCTTTGAACGCAATTTGGGGGGGGGGAGGGATAAGGGAGGGTTCAAACAAAAATCCATTTTTCTACGATCCTTTAGTTTCTTATGACGCAACTTTCGCAGGGGGGTTAATCTTAGTATTAGGTTTCTTTAATACCCCCTAATGCCGAGGAGATCCGAACTGCCAATGTGATTCCAGATTTGACGGGCAGGATGTGAAATTACACGTGGGTGAAGATGAAGAAATATAAGCGGATAAAAATTCATGACAATATAGGTTCGAGAACCACTTGCTATGAAGGATCTCATCATCGCATAATGGAACTGAACCAAAAGGCAATTTTGTTAAACTCATATTTAACATAATATATAATTTTTCTATCTAATGATAAAAATAAGTAAGTTATGACAATGAATTAGATTTACTCTTGCTACACAATAATATTTTATTACAATCATAATGTAGTTTCTTCTACTAATAAACAAAAAATTGTTGAGACAATAAACAGTGTTATCTACGTTTAGTCTAAGGAATCATATGAATTAGGTTGGAAACGTGATTCTGATTAATTGAATGGCTCGGTTAAAGTATTTTTACGCCTTGTATATATGTAGACTTCTATCAAAGCCCCCCTTTAGATATGAACACAAAAATATTTTTATGTAAATGCTAAACGGCATGAATATATTTTTGTTTTTTGCTTCTTCGTGTGCATTTCATCTGTTATGTAAGCTATGCAATCACAAAAATAATGTATATTGTGTATATTAATGTTTCCCAAACCAACTATTACATTTTTTTTGGAGTCTTAACATCATTTCATTAATGTATTTTAATTATTTTATATTAGTGCTATTTTTCTTCATATAAAAGTAAATTACGATAAATGTAGATCCACGATGGACACATTGATAACTTAAACAAGATATAAAATACTTAAATGACTTAAAATATTTATAAATGGACTTAAAGGGACTCCCATTGTTCAATAAAAAGTCCTCCTTATACACATATAGCCTTATTATCGTTGTGGTTTCTTTTTTTTGGTTATAACTGACTTATAGGGGTCCACCACAAAGGTAGACTTTTGACCCATAAAAAAAGTCTATCATGACCCTTTGTGGTGATGAATATCTTTTCTCATGTTGTTGTCTTTTTTTCTCTTGAAGAGAAAGTGGAAATTAATGATGAATGCTCCAAGTGGAGCTTTTTACCCTTCGTAAATACCAGTCGGTGACGCCCAAGGTTGGACCAAGGTTCCACTTTTATGGGTCTTATTTAAAAAACAAGTTTAATTCTTTCCTCTGGGTCAAAAAGTACATACACATATATATTTTACTATATATATATACATGTGTGTGTGATGGAAAAGAATTTTATCATGAAGTTATATATTTAAGTCTATGGACATGTATAGTATACATTTTTATATGGGCTACAAGCATGGCCTCTGGATAATCCATCACATAAGTTTTTTATGGCTCTTTGACAACATCCACAACGGGAATATCTTTTTTGTTTGTTGTTATAATATGTAGGGTCGACCATTATGGTGTAGATAATGACTAAAACACAATGAATAGATTATGTAAGCAATTCAATTATACACTAAATGCCCTTTGAATGCTTTATATTTGAAAAGAAAAGAAACATATTAATAATTTTTATAGATATTTAATTATAGAAACGAATAGTTGTTTTATAATTTAAAAAATAATATTTCTATGTCTCGTGAGTTTAAAAAATGGTGTCACTGTTTTTGTAAAAAAAAAACAGGAAAAGTTATGTTGATTCATCATGTTATAATATCTGAATATCGTCATTGTTGTAAATTATTATTTCAATAATGTATAATAATATTATTTTGATATCTAAAAAGAAGTTAGAAAAAATTCTTTTAAGTGTAATAGTATGTCCTTTCCAGTACATTATCGCATGCAGAAATGTTGGATAAGTAGATGAATTCCTCAAATGCTATAAAAATGACACGCTTCTAGTGCGATACGACCTTTATGTAACATGTTTATAGTTACATGATTATTTTTTTAAATAATGACACACATTCCAACTATATTAAATCTAATTGATCTGAAAATTATGTTTAAAATAGAGCCACAAGATTTTTCATTATCACAGAATCAGGTTAGAATGTGTCTTTGATTATATCAGTCCCAAGAGGGAATATTAATACTAGAAACATCAACATTCATCTTCATAGATAAGGAACTACATGTTGTGGCTATACGATTTTACCAAGCTTTTTGCGTGTCATAGAGCCATCATTTATGTCTACCATAATCTTTACGATATATGGGTGCTAAAAATGCCATTCTCATTAAGTAAAAAGAAGTGTTATTGATATATATATATATATATATATATATATATATATATATATATATATATATATATATATATATATATATATCACAAGTAATTTGTCAAATATATTACTATCGATGTTCAGTTTTTATTTGATAGATTTAAAAAATAAACTTTGATGAGCATTAATTCTTGTTGATTGAGTATTTATGACATCTCAACAGGACATCATATATTTTGTATACTTATGATTTTTGTGTGAAAAAATATATATTAATATTATTGTGTATTAATGTTTTTGTCTTTCCAAAAACAATTTTAGTTTTGTAAAATATTACATTACCTTAAAAAGTATTGGGTTTTTTGGGAACTATGTAAATATTGCCTTACCAAAATTATTTTTTGTCTTTGTAATTAAATATTATTTCCCACTTCTCGAGTTGCTAAACAAAACGAAATTTCTTCTTCTACATGGTCAAATTCTGCTATTTCGTTCATTATAAACTGTGAAATTCCTAAGTGCTTTATAAGACAAAAAATAACTAACAAGCAAATTTAGTATAAAGCTATTTTCAGGACATAAAATTGTTATCAAAATATGATGCCTATTATTTAGACAGTAAAAAGAGATCTCAACGCATGAATGTAAAGATAGCTGAATTATACAGATTGAGCAAAGTGGTGGTAGCTTTTAATAATAATAAAATAGAATATCACTGAGTAATTATGGTATTTAAGCACTTTACAAAATTTATACCTATTACCACCTTGGAATACAAAAAAATAACTCAGCGAAAATAACTAAATTCTTAAGTAGGTTTTGTTTTTGAGATACATTTTGCCTGTGGGCAGTAACTTTATTTGAAATTTAATTCGAAAAAAACTTCCTATTTTCTGAATTATTATGACAGATATTTACTGTGATTTTCTGCTGGTCATTTTCCAAACATGTAGTGACTACTAAATGTTATTTAAATTGAAATTATATTAACTTGAGGAGGTTGTAGAACCGACACTCAAAAAGCACAAGGCTAAATATGATATAGCTTATGTTACTTGAAGAACAAAACGCCTCCGAATTGTATATATGTAGTTTATTCATCAATATGATAATTTGTCACTAATTTTATAGGCGTAACTTATTTTAGAACCAAAATACATGGTCAAAAGAGATAACTTTACTTACAACATTTGTCATTTCCGCACATGCTCAATGCTTGGGGCTGCATTTGAATACTGTTTTTATTTAGTTCATAACAAAGATAGCGTTTGGTAATAAACTATTGAAGTTGTTTCAGAATCTTTTCAAATATCTTACAATATTTATGTAGCTCTTTTTATAAAAGTAAATATCATGAAAGTTTTCAAAATATAAATGTTTACATGAAATGCATTAAAAAATTGGAAGATTTACATACATGAAAATATGGCTTTATAATAATGATTAATAATGCATATTTAAAATGTATTATAAAGCATTAAATTAATTCCGGTTAGTACCTTTTGAATACAACTTATTATATCTAAGAATTAAAGAAGAGTTATTTTTGTCTATCCGTTTGTTTCCCTGTATTCTCCAAATAAGATTTGGACCTAATTTATTTGAATGACGTCTAGGTTTTAAGGTGTGTGTTTTTTTTTAACTTTTGCTTGTTCCCCGACAACTTTTTTCCATAGGGTTTTTTATGTGAAAAAATATTTTTAAATATTGAAAAACGCTAAGAAATATTTTTGAGCTAGGGAGGGTTCACGGAAAATATATACTATAAGCAAAAAAATCGACCTTTATATTTCGGTGTTTGGTCCTCTGATTATCCTAAACACTTAGTTATATATTGATCAATTTTTCTATGAATAAGCTTACCAATGAAATATCAGGTAAATGTGATTTTTTTTGGTAGAAGTCATTATTGTCATGTTTATTTTATTCGACAGAACATTTGCCCACGGTTTCTTAAAATTGTCCAATTAAATTTGGAATGAATTTTTGTTGATGACTTTTGCTGTGGACTTTTTTCAGAAAGTTTGTTTATATATATATTTATTGTATTCAGAACATAGTTCCTACGATATTGTTGATAATGCTGTCAGATTTGGACATAATATTATGTGCAGGATTTTGAGATACTAACAAATATTTTTGAGTGGAAAGCTGTTTCTGAAAAAATATATATTTACGGCTCGAAAATTGTTCAATTTATTGGTTTGTTTGATCCTCTGTATCTCTAAATACTTAAATACTTAATTAAATATTGATTTTTTTATAAGCTTAAGGTGGCAAGGAAATATTAGATCGAAGTGGACATTCTCAGAAAATCCAAGGAAACGTCGGATAGCATACTCTAGTATCTAATACAAAAATAATAATAAACTATTTAGTCTTCCAAGTGTATATATCATAAAAACTAAAATATATGAACATTATGCATAAATAAAAATCAATAAAAAAACTATTCTTAAAAAGATACTTTTTAATTTGTAAAAACTTTGTAATATAAAACAATCCAAACCACCATTTTTATACCACAAATGTATTAGATAAGACTCAAAAGTTTTTATAGCGCTATACAGAAAAATGCATAAAATGATGCTTAAAATAAATAGTGAAAAAAAAACATTCCAAATAAATTTCAAACCGTAATTTGAATCAATGGTATTCCAGGTAAATTATTTTAACCATAGATACATGTCTAAATATCCCTAGATATGTTATGTCATAGAACATACTACATGGACTAAATCTATACATTATTATATGAATCATCATACCTCTTAGCCCAAAAATGGATATTTTTGTGTGATTTACTAACATTACATTCCATATGGAACATTTCTTGATGCCAAGATGTATAACCAATTAGTATAACAAAGAAGTATTTATGTAAAAATAAGCTTACCAAAGTTATATGCCCTAAGGCAACAAATTTACAGCATTACAATTTAAAAATGAAGCCATTATCCTCGTGGCAAATGCAAGGAGACCTTTGTAAGATGTATGATATTGACTTTGAAGTCTGGAATAATAGGCCACGCTCTACTTTGGACCACTAAGGAATTATTTCAAATACGTTTGATATAAAAAACTTTTTCTGTTGCTAATTAAGAACTATAAATACCTTCCAATTTTAAAAAGTAAGTTATTGTAAAAATCCTGCAGTCGTTACATTTCTTTCAGTAGTAAGAACAATTCCACTTTAAACGAATATTTGCAAAACATTTAAAAATCATCCCTGGAAAAGTAACACCCATAACTTTTTTTAAATGTCTATCAAATATTTTGGGAGTAATTTTTATCATATCATAATCAATAAATGCTTTACTCAACGAAAAAAGTCCGACTGCACTCTGGCTTGAGTTAGTTAAGTCCTTGATATTGATTTAAAAAAGCATCATGCTCACCGAAAATGTGACCTGGTACATAGCTAGATCAGCTTTTGCGAAGGATAAATTAGTTTCATAATTTATTAAATTAAAAAAATAATCCCAAAATATTTGATAGATATTTGAATTTATTTTTGAGCTATCCTTCCGTAAGATGATTTTCTTATGAGAATTAAGAGTATTTTTTGTTTCAAATATTAGTTTTAGAGTGGGATGTAAGTTTTTTTCATAATCTAAGTCATTTTTTTATTTGACGACATTATAATGTATATATTCATATGAACTAACATATAAAGGGCTAGCATTAAATTATAAGAAGATAATTGTGTCAAAAGCATAATGTTAATATTAATAAAATCATTGTTTTTAAAGTAATTACATTTATTTTGTAGAGTGGCTACAAATAAGATGGTTGTAAAAGTGGGAAAAATCTATGATATCTTTGCTTTATTACCTCCGCCGAAGGAGGTATTGTTTTCAGTGGCGTTTGTTGGTTTGTTTATTTGTTTGTCAGCAGGATAACTCAAAAAGTACATAACGGATTCAAATGAAACTTTGTGGAGTTGTGGAAATGCCAAAAGCAACAAGTGATTAAATTTTGGCATCTCTAAGTGCTCTTTTAATATGCAAAATGAGCAAAATACTACTATAATAATATGAAATGGGGTCTCTATTCAGGGAGTAGGAAAGAACAAACGCTAAAAAAATATTCATTGACGTATTATTGTTCATATATCAGCTCAGGACTATGTTAACCCAGTGACGTAGCTTAAACTTCTTCCGTCTCCCATCTCTGAGTGCTTTTTTAATATGCAAAATGAGCTAACAGAGAGGAAACAATGATTAGAGATAGAAAATCGGGCGTGTGAAAGGGAGAATGTTTGAATAGGAATGTTGTGGGGATCGGCGGAGGTACACACTCTCTGAGTGTATATTATTTTCTTTGCTCTCTCCTCACTCATTATTCACCAAACTTATGTAGACATATATGATTGGATTGTAATTCTGTTAAGTGATTCATTAGGTGGGGATCGGCGGAGGTTTGCACTCTTTGAGTGTATATATGCCTCTAGTTTAATTTAAAAAGTGATCAAGCGTCTCTGGACTATAAAACTTATGTAAGTAGTTATGCACTAAGATACATAAAAAGTCTTGGATATCGCCCCCCCCCCTCTACAATATTTCACACACAAATAAATTAAGTTCGGAACTTTTTTACATTGTTTCCAATCAACCAATATATATATATATATATATATATATATATATATATATATATATATATATATATATATATATATATATATATATATATATATATATATATATATATATATATATATATATATATAGCTATATATATATATCCTATATATATATGAACTTGATATTATGTGTTTAAATGTATGTTTTGTTTGGTAGGATACTAATAATATATTTACATAAAGAATTATAAGAAATGGGAGTTACTTGACTCTAATTGGGTGTTGTTTTGTTATTGAGATAATATACTTTGCAGACCATGTTAAACTATAAGACTTATTACTGTATTCTAATTTATGGATCCTTTATATTTGTATATGCTTCAATATTTTTTACTTCATGATATATTTCAATCGATAATTTAGCGTATAAACTTAGTTAAAACCTTATAAACTTGAAGGAAAGTGTCCACTGTTAATTGATGCATAAAATCGACTGAGGCAAATGGATACTTTTCATGATGGAATAGAGAAAAATAATTACTACTTAGGCTGCAATATATTTCTGTCTTAGTCAAAACTAAGTCTTGCTAGATGCAATCTGATATTTCTATTACTAAGTTTATATTTTTATAGCATCATCGTACTTTGGATGTAAGACCATCATTTGTGTCATTTACAGGGACTAGAAAAAAATAATTTGACAAAAACCGGAAACTTTTTGTGTAGTCATTTTTTACAATTTTCGTCGTAGATTATTTTTTGCTAGTGTTGAAGTTATATAATATTACATATTGTATATATATTTTCAAGCATTCTGATTGAATACCATTACGCACTTTGTTTGGTTTGAGTTGTCCTCTCCAAAAATAACAACATTAAAAACGAGAGTTGACATCAGTTGTACTACTTTTTTTAAAGTTGCTTTTTTCTTACAGACCTTATTTTTTAGTATATATATTTTTTTTGCTAGAGGGCAAACGCATAGGAATACAAAAAGATAATTAGGTATTTCTTTATAACAGGCAGTCTAAGGAGGGCTTGTCAGATAAGAAGAAGAAGAAGACAACATCATAGGTAGAGTTGCATTGGTCAAACTAATGGCCTAAGGATATACTTCTTCGATACTCGATTGCTTCAACACATTCGTCTTAAAGAAACATATATATTTATTGGTAATAGGATAATAGAGACAGAAATAGGGTTTATATTGAGTTTCTATTTCATTTGAGGGTTTTTTTATCCGTTAAAGAAAGAAGAAGGGTGTATTAAATTGTTACTTGAATCTCTGTAGTACCCCTAGAGCATAAGTTCCAATCGTCGTTCTGCAACAAGTATTATATATTATATTAAAAACTAGTTACGTCCGTATTGACTGCTGACTGCTCGCTTGTAGGTGATTTTGAATGACGTCACACCGGTAAGCGGGAATATAATATTTTGTAATGCGTTTCTTCTCGCTAATATGATCAAAATTATGATGTTACAATAGGTTGAAAACACGAAATAAACATACCTGGTATTCTATTAGCATTGCTTCGTAATAATTAACATATACTTATAACCACAATAAAGGACTTTTGAAAGGAGGGATTTCTAGGAGTTTTTTCCCTATCAATGGATTTATCAGATTCAGTGAGGCTTATACCATATTAATGCCTTGTGTGAATGGGCTTATCTGAGAGTAAAAAAACAAACAATCAATGTAATATCAACTAAAGCCGCTTAACTTGTATATTATACTGCTTAACAGATATTTAGTGGTACTTTTTCAGCACTTTATTCCACAATTACTATTTAACAGACTATAATTGAATATAAAAATAAATACATTATGTTATATAATTCAGTCTTCGATCTCCACGATACCAATGCTGAAATTAATGAAAAAATATTTCCCTAGATTTAACCCCATAATATATAGTATTTTTTGTATCGTTCAAATAATATTGTTTAATACGAATTATTTAAGGCCATTTATACTAACAAGATATAAAAAATAATTAGATATCATATCATATTTTTTTAATTTGTTCATAATATATAAAAGTAATAGTATTTATTAACGGAGTTAATTAATGAAGGACATTCATCATGCAAATTGAATATAATTTGAACACTTCTGCTTTCCTTGACAAATTTCTTAACCAATTAAAAGAAATAAATATAAATGTTGGCAAATGCACTATTCATACAAAAATTATTAAATGTTCGCTTAACGGAATTATATTCATTATATCCTTATAACTTACTAACGCTATCAAAGACCACGTCTCATAACCTTTTGGCTTTTGATATATTTTCTTAAACAATAGTATCAAATCCCATAATAAATTTTACATTGTCTGATTAGTACAGAAAATCAAATTAAAGAGTGACGTGAAAAAAATGTAATTGAACGGTTGCTATGACAAATACTTATCATAACACGCAGTTTTATGGATTTAATCAGGGACATTCAGCAAATATCTCAGACCCCAAAGAACTGTCAAATCCAACTTGACCTTATAAAATCCATAAAACAAATATACAAAATCGTTTGTCATCCTATACTTTTCATTACTCATTCTAAATATGTTGAAAATATACAAACCCTATTTGAAAACATTCTTCTACATATTAAGTGAATATGTACTTCATGTGTACAATCTATACATATTTGACCAGATTTCAATATGTATTTGTACATTGTATCATGTCAGAGTAAGTAAAATATATTTTTGCGTAATTTCCATTGTATGATGCTCAAAGATCCGAAAAATATATATTTTTCTTCTCACTTGTCTCTTCATTTGAAAATGCAGTTTTATTGAGGAGTGTATTTATAGTGAGTAGCAGCAGAGAGTGCAGTTTAGACTCTTTTAAGCTCTTTTAAAAATGAGGTATTCCCCCTCCAGGATTCGGGTATTTTTGTGGTTGCTAGACAGGGTATTTATATACATGCTTTTTGCTCGTGAGAGTGTTGGCTCCGCTCATTGTGGGGACCATCATCTTCTTCTTCTTTTTATTTTTTTGGTGGACGTATTTTTTTATTGTACCTTCGGAATTGAAGAAGAAAAAAAGGGAAGACTTGGTTTTCTTAGTCTCCCCCTTGGCATCCATCTATTTTTATTGTCCCGAAGCAAGTCCACTCGTCAAATCCTTCTTTCTCAAAGAAAAAGGGACTTCAATTTATCTCTTGGTTTCCATGGTAAAGCATCTGAATATATATAAATGAAACACGTCAACTACGTCTTAGTTCTCTTATTAATTGACATGTGTTGCTTTGTTTTTCAGTTACCTAAATAATAACAATAATAATAGCCACAACAACAATCTTAATAACAATAACTACGACAGACGCCATAATCCTCCGCCATCCATTACCCTAAGCCATATTATGGACACCAACGAGGGAGGAATCTCCAATCCGGGTAAGTGATTAAAAAAATATTTTTTTGGCGTTGAAATCTCTTTTTATTCTAAGAGTCATCAAGTACAAATATTAGAACTCATATAATTTTTTATAAATTTTAAATATATTCTTTTTAACGAACAAATATTTGTTAATTTTGATCCAAATGTAAAGGATATATATAAATGTCAGAAAACTCTATGATATAAACTGTAGAATTATAAATATGTAGGGAATAAAGTTTTTTTACTTATTTAAGATTCTTTCGCCCGGTTAATATGTATTGAAAATCCTTATTTTCGCTTCATGCTAAACTAAACTCTCTTTATTTTTAATATAATTGAGCTTTATTTATAAAGCTAATATTTTTTATGATTTATATTTTAAAACCATACAATCTATTTTTTTGCTATAAAATTGTATACAAAGATTTAATGGGACACTGTTTAATAATTAGATAATTTTTCTGTAACAACTCGTTCTTAATATAAAAAATTCAAAAGTTCGTGTAAATGATTCAAACGATTGCATTTTTTTACTTTACTACTTCTTCTAATTATTGTGTGAGATGTGAATAATAGATAATAAATAATGGCTGATTTAATACAAATATTTGTTCATTTAGATATAAAACTATACGCAATTATTTTAGATGTAATAAGATCTTTTTTTGTTCAATTGGATTCCCTAACTGAAAGTTCCTATTGTAAATAATTGAAGAAGTTAGATTGTTTGTTCAATAATGTAATGACAAAACTTCTTGTGCTGTTTCATTTACATGGATAAGTAGTTAATTGCTTCTTACATTACAGTCTGTCCGATAATTTGCTACCAGAAGCCTGAATTATATATAATATATAAATATAAATAATCCTTTTCCTCGCATTTATTGTACTGTTAATTCTGTGTTGTTATTTTTGTCTATTAGGTTAGATGACATTGCATCCGCTACTCTAAATTAATAGGCTTTATAACGTTAAAATGAGTCTATTAAACTGATCTGAGTCCTGTGCTGATTTATAGTATTTATTAATTAAAAACTTTTTTCGTAAAGTAGCTGTCCAAATAAGACTCTGTGTGCTGAAAGTGGTAATAAAAAATAATAATTGCATCATTGATGCAAAATTTACGAAAAGTGTGCCATAGTCGTGTGTGCTAAGGCGTGCTCAATCTCAATGTTAGGGGCGCAAGTTCGAATCCCAAGAGGGGCTGGTCATTTTTGATCTACCTCATTGATTAGAGCCTAGGTTCGATAAACTAATTTTAATGCTATAATGCTTATTTATATCCAGTCGGAAGCTACAATTCTATCGAACCATATAGGCAAAAAAAAATTAAAGAGAAGTGTGTAATAATTGATCACTTGATATTGATTATATTTTATTTGTTACAATGAATAAATTAGTATTAGTTTTTTGACAAACTGTAATCAAATTGTTATTAGGTGCACTTAAAAAAAGTAGAAGCATTCTAAGCTATTACATCTGGATGGTCATAGTTTATAAGAAGCTGAAATGACAAAACATAAATATAATTAACAAAGGAATACAGTGGCTTAATTTGAAGTAAAGTTGAAAAGCGTTCTGAATTCAACATGAAGCTGAAAATACCTGCGTTGTAAGCAAATACAAACTCTTAAAGAATTTTTGAATGACGTAATTGTATTAAAAAACTGCTATGGCTGACCGGTTTATAAAAAACAATAGATTTGCTCTTAAAGATTGACGTTTAATCAAGTCAATTAAATAAACTTAGATCCTTGGTATGGAAACAATGAATGCTTATAACTGGAAGAGTTAATGCGTTTATTTGTAATGCCGGGATTTGACTATCAAACAAAATATAGAAAATAAATATTTGTATAAGAATGCATAAAAATTGCGAAACATCATATTAATGATTTTGTGTTTATTAAAAGCCTCTTACACCTATAAATAATATTCTTCATTCTTTCTCTACGTGAAAACAAATAATTAGTGTAACTATATAGTTATTAAAGTATATGAAATTGTTTTGAAATAATCTTACTTATGTGACGGTATATACACACACACACACACACACTATATATATATATATATATATATATATATATATATATACACAATAGTTATTTTTGTAAGAGAAAACTTTGTGTCGTTATAAGTTTTTAAAATATATTTTACACAAAACTGTCAACCACTGATCCTTGCTATTGTGTTTTTATATTTACATTGAATACATTCATGTGATAAAAGAAGCTACATCTATATAGCTTTTGTTTGTTTAAAAACAGTTTCATCTTCGCGGACATTTAAAAACTCATAGAGTTAAAAACAAAATGCATGAGTTTCCCAGGTTTAAATCCTTTTCAATTAAGGAAACTTACAAAAAAAAATTATCCAATTTTGGTAATATATTTCGAGTTGTAAATTACACGCCATACAACTTTAGCAAGGTAGTTTATTTTTCTATTTGAATGTGTATTGAGCTCACTCGTACAAACTCCGAGCTGCCCATTCACAAAATGATATATATTTTTTAAATATATATAGTTGCAAATAAATCGGTTCATGCATAAATGTTTTTATAAGCCCAAATGTATTATAAAGTTATTACCAAGATTTATTGAATAACATGGATCGACCATATGACAATTGAGCTGAGGTTTTTTTGCGGGTGAGTTTTAAAAACGTCCCTCTAGCGAGCAGAAATAATAACATTTAGTATTGATTTGTTCTATCTGTTTACATCATCAAAAATTCATTACTACAATAGACTTTTTGAAGACGTGAAAATTATAATGAAATGGTTGAAGTTTTGTTATGTAGGAAAATAAGAAATAACCAAAAAATATTATTCTATATACCTTGTTTTTTTCTAAGATTATCGCAGATATAATAAAATACCAAGGATTTTAAAAATATATACTCATAATATTGATTTCAAGAGGTCAGTTGGGAAATGAAATTCAGAGTTTAACGAACCAGTGAATGCTTGCTTAGAAGAAAATAAATACAACTATCAATTATACCAAGAATGTCAAAGATATTCTTTTCTGATTAAAAGAGCTCGGTGTTCTTATGATATGTCTATGTTTTAAATATAAAAATAATTAAGTAAGGGCTTAACGAGGAGATTTTTCTTCAGCCTTATTTTGAGATACAAACAATATTTGAAGAAATGTATATGTAATTAAATATAATAAGGAGATGTGAAGTTATATACGAGATATATCTATATAAAGTTTTGGAGACGAGTTATTTGATAACGAGCTGTCCATGGTTTTAATCTAATATAAATCATAATATAACTTGAATGTCAAAGGATTTTTCCCTTTTAACTTAACAATAAAAATATTTTCCGGAATATTTAATCATTTCCCTGTAAATAATATCATTAAAAGAGGTTTTTTTTCTTCTTTCTTTTAGTAAGTTTTCTAACTGGACATTGTCTGATATTATAAAGGTATATATATATAACAATCAACTCCTTCAACTTTCTATTATTTAAAAGAATTACCATTTATCAAAAGGGTCACAGACAGTGGAGTCCGCTTGTCTGTTGAAACCAAAAATACTATTAAGTTATCAGATACAAAGTACATTAGATACAACCAAAAACGTGTATCCCATATTAACATGGTGCTGCCTCATATTTAAAGTTCCAATATGTTTCTTATGATGGTTCGTTGATAACAAATGATCGTTCATACTTGATATCAAAGCCGAGCAAAAGGAACAAAAAGTATGGTCATATTATTAAATAAGTTTATAATTTAATTTCTATAACAGGCAAGAGAACGATGATTGATTGATAATCGAAGTAGACAATGATTTGAACATAGTGAAATTGAAAAACTCTACGATGTTGGATAAGTAATATATTCAAAGCTTAATATGTATTACATATTTATGTGGTGTTTTGTAGGAAAAAAATTGTCAAATATATTTGTCAATGAATCAATTATTCTTTTTATAATATGATATTTATTCTAACATTTCGCTTTTTACTGTAAACATACTCTCTATATCAAGGGAATAGAATGGCGAAATACTCCAAGGATGCAACACAAAGTAAAAAAGGGCGAATAACATTTCAAAGAATATCATGAAGGATTGGCTCATGTAAATCCCCAAATTAGCCAATATCATATTACATAAGATGATGATAGCTCTGATGTGGTAATATCTGGTAAGACCCTTCTCTTTCTCTCTATGGTAATGCCCGACTATGAAATTACAAATATTTTTTTACACAAAGTAGCTATTATTGGCTTGGGTTTTCTAAGTTCCAAAATTCCAATAACAAAAATAAAGAAGAATGTTCGCACAGGATTTATCTTTACCTGGTTCAAAGGTTCGAGAGAATAAAGAAGACATGTAAGAAGGATTTAATCATTGTGAAAGAAATGTAAGGTTTGCACCCTTTGTTAAGTAAATAAATAATAAAATTCCCCCGTATATATATATTGTATTCTGAGAAATTGTGAGTTCCTATGACAATTATTCTAGAATGGATTACTTAAAAAGGGTTAATATATTATGGGGTTTCTTAGAATGACCTTAAATTAAAATATTAACTCATAATGATCACCTTCATCTTGGACCTCTATTTGATGTTTGAAGGCCTTGTTCGTCTTGACGATAAATTATTTATCCTGCAGACAGTCTTGTGGCATGTAGAGAGGTCTTCAGGTTCCCCCAAAATCAATTTATCTATGATTACTACCTTTCCCAAAACATCAGTTTATAAGCTTTTTCCTTTTGATCCCTGAACTAATCAACTTGAATGTTATCTGAAAATAATGTGCGAACCTTTTTTCATTATTATTTAGCATTCGCTGATGAGGGTGGAGGCAGCCGAGTGACTCCGTCCACTGAGGACACCACACGACTCCGAAGTCCAAATCTAAACGGCAAGAAACTCGGGCCACGATCAAAAACTCAAGAGGCCCTCAAATCCGGTCGAGAACAGAGAAGAGCTACCATCCTCAAGAAATGCAGGGACATCCTAACGGAGATTCAAAATGGGAAGGGGAAATTCACTCATATGGACACCCTCCTTCAAGACAAAGTAAGTTTCCCGCCATACTACTTATCTCCCTCTCTTTTAATAAATCTAACCATTTTTTTTTTTTTTTTTTGTAGAATTTCACAAACACATTTTTCGAGTTATTTGACACGGATGCCTCCACAGCTGTCTCCCAGCAAGACTTTTTTGAAATCCTTCGAGTCAACTTACAGTAAGCTGCTTTTCTGAGTACATATAATGACATAAGTAAATATTAAATACTGGAAAAAATGTTTAAATAGTAATAAGAAATAATTCAGGTTTAATTTGTAAAAGAATGGATTGTACGACAACGCATCAGAACAATCTTAATACAGTCTATAACAAATTTATTATTCTCATTAATAGTATTTTATTAATATTTCCATTATATAAACTTTAATGAGCTCTAATTAATGATATATTTTGAGTTATGTATAGTGTCAAGAAGAATATTACAAAATAATCTTAACATTCAAACAATCATATGTATTTAGCTCCTTCAAACCTAACTTTTGACCATTTTTCCCCCTCTTCATTTCTTTTGAATGTCCTTTAACTCTATTTTAAACTGACTCCTTGCAGTAGTGAACGTTTTTCGCATAAGCCCCCAGAGTTTCGCTACGATGTCGTGGAGCTCTTTGAAACGGTTACATATCTCATTCATAAGGAAGACGATCTTAACAGAGATACATTTTATAAGGTCATCAACTCCAAGGGCATCGCCAATAAGCTCTACATTCTCGCCGACTACGATCGATCCGGAGATATGGACGTTGAGGAAATGATGGACTTTATTCTCAAAATCAGCAAGCCCGTCCACGTTGCAGACTTTAACACGGATCAAGTCAAAATTCTTCGGGATGTTTTTCAAAAGGCTCTGCCCAATGGACAGGACCAACTTACCATGAAAGAGTTCAAACAAATCATGACCTCCAAAAATGTAAGTTATTAATAGAAAATATCAATAATCCAAAAACATTTTTTTACACTGTTTATATTCTTCCAAAAGACAAAATTTATAACTTATTAAAAAATGATTTTTTTCTTCCTTTAATTAAGGGCATTAATTCGCTTTTCCCCCTTTCATGAGATGACTTTTATTTTGTTTTTCTGAGAGTTATAAATAATAAAATGTAGAAAGACGGGTCCTATGTTTTCCTTTTATATACTTAAGCGCTTGAATAAATTCAAGCATACTTAGTACTTATCCTTTTCTTGAGATATAATGAAGAGTATCATTTCCAAAATCAACACTCAAAGAATCAAGTGTTAGTGTTATGTAGAGAAGATGTATATATATATATATATATATATATATATATATATATATAATATTATAATTCATTAAATTTTTTGAAACCAAATATCTAACCATAACTTTGTTTTGTTTTTATGAATAATATGCTATTTTATTTTCATAAGAAGAAACAACTAAATAACTTTAGCTTAATTATATGATTAAAGTGTGTCTAGAACAGACTTGGGCAAACTAAGGCCCGCAGGGCGTATACGGCCCGTTAGACAATTTAATCCGCCCACCGAGCTTGTCCAGTACATAAATAATATTGCTTCATAAATCATTCTTTACGTCTTGTCCATACAATACCACGTTTCACCAATAGATGGTGCGCTGACATTTAGGCCGCACCTTACTCTTTATTTCTCTTTTGAATTTTCTCATTGCCATTTGAGCCCTTCTGTAAAAAAATGAGCGAACCAAAGAAAAGGAAAGTGGGCAATCAATGTACTGCTGTGGTCCCTTTTCTAATTTTATAACCCATTGTGGCCCGCAAGTTAAAAAGTTTGCCCCTCCCCTGGTCTAGAAGGATATCAAATGAGCTTGTTCTGATGGAAATGATTCATTTTTAATGTTATATACCAAATAATATTTAAAAAAACTTAATTTTACACATAATATTTTATTATTTTTCGTTATTTTATTAAACTTTTTGGCATTTTTTCGCTGTCCAGCCCTCACCAGAGTAATAGCATCCTTTCATTTCAATAAATATTAATGAACTTTGCCCTTTTCTCCATTGCTTCAGGCCTTCTTTTTGGAGCGATCCTTCAAGATTTTCGATCAAGATGGGGACGAAAAAATATCCATGACGGAGTTCTTCGAATCCATGAACACCTTTGCCGCCCAGGGGCCAACGGAGAAAATTACGTTTCTCTTCAAAATATATGATATAGACGGGGATGGCTTCCTTCAGCTGGAGGAAATTGAGAGCATCATACGAGCCTCACTCATCGAGTCAGGGATGAAGCTTCCTGAGAGTGACATTCAGGCTCTGGCTTTTGGACTCTACGATGAAGCCCTGGGTGAAGACGGGGAGGACACCGGGGAAATCAACATTGATCAACTCACAACCGTTTTTGCAAACCATGAAGGCCTCTTGGAAGGGCTGAACCTAAGGTGAAGAAAAAAAAAACATACATCCTTTCTATTTTTAAACCAAATAACTTTATATCAATAAATTATATTCAATGTTTGGGAAGATCGGATAAAGGTCAATAGGATAGTAATCAGTGACGAAAAAGGCCAGTGGCTATGAAAGGTGAAGCCCTTACATCACCAGTCAGATTTAAGGTACCAGGATTGAGTGCCCTAAGTAAAGTACAGGGTTCAAGTTTGTAAATTTGACCGATGACGTCATAGCTTCCCCGTACACCTCTGACAATACTTCAGTGCAGAAAATTGTTACAAAGAAGGAATTTGAAGGTATCATAATATCAAAAGTTACAACAACCTTAATTGAGTTAATTTCATGTATATGTATTATATTTAAAGTATATGTCTTATATTTCAAAAGGTTTAGTTGTAAATCATTGAGAATTTTAAAAGTTTATTAAATAGTTATACCGATCATATTAGCCATTATCTTATGCTTAATATATACATTCTATTTGTTTCACCATTTTCCTCGCTTGCCATTTTTTTTTGGAAGAGCAGATTATTAATCGAAAAAATTTCTCTTTCAGCTTAGCAAAATGGCTGACGCCACAGCGAAAGGAGAAGAAGAAAAAATCCTTACCTTTTATTTCCTCACTCATGGAAAAGCTCTCCCTCCGACACATTCGACAAAACTGGCAGTTTTTCACTTTTTTACTCTTTCTCTTCACGATCAACGTCATACTATTTGTTACAAGAGCTGTTTATTTTAGTGAATTCAGGACTCTCTCGGGGGAGGCGCCAATGGATTTTACATGATGAGTCGAGCAAATGGTAGGAACAAAGGGATTAAAAACGAATGTGTATTTTAGTATTCTTCGAAACAATTAACGAAAGGTATAGTTATAATTCAATCCTGTTATAAAATGGATATAATGTGTTGTGACGTCACTCCGGAAAGTCGATCAATAAATAGGAATTGAAATCCACGTTGGTGTCGACGGGTTGAAAGTGGGCTGGAGCGGTCCTGAAGGCCGTGCAGGCAAAAGATGTAGACTTCATCATGGTAAAAATGTCTTAAAGAAATTAAGATTATTAAAAATGCAAAGAATGTTAAACAATTTTCTCCCTTGGCTATAATACACCTGTTCGATTCGAACTTTATTCATTCATAATTCGGAGCAAGCTAAAGACGAATCTTAATTTGTTAAGTATACAGCATGGCTCCCAGCAATAAAAAGTAGGAGAATCCATGGTGAATTAAGGATATAATTTGGAATTCCATTGATATTTTCCTCGTCATACATACATCTGGCAAGCATTTGATCTTTTTAATGCGTCATAAATCACTTAATAGTGCATATCTTCTATTAGAGGAAACCATTTCTTCTTTTTTTTTAACCTTAAAAAGCAACATATCTGTACTTTTTAGTCAATTGTCGGGTTGGATTATAGTTACACATATTTAAAAGATCACTTTGACATGTTTTAAACATCCATTCCTTTCCTAGGACGAACACTCTTATTTAACTCCATGATGATACTCGTCCTGGTCCTTCGATATACAATCACAAAAATGAGGGACTTGGACTCAATCAATTCCTACCCATCGACAATAACATTTACCTACATAAAGTCCTCGGGATTGTGTGTTTCATACAGGCCTGGTTCCATACAATCATGCACATATGCAACTTTGTAAGTCAAACAAGGGTCTCACTCTGCATCAATTTCAAAACATATGACTTTCTTTTGCAGCCATCAATGTTGCTCCGGACCCTGTTAAGTTTGTACAGTTGACAAATAGTTACTGGGCCGCCTATAATCCTAATGCATCCAAAAATGATACACTCCACTGGCAACATTTGAACTATCAGGTATGTGCAAACTTTAAAATATATTCATTACTACTCTGCATGGAGAATTTTTTTTTAAATTAGATGTCTTAATAAATTATATTAGCACCAGATCACTCAAACTATTTCCTCATGAAATGAAAGCAATATATATATATATATATATTTTATAATATTGGTTAAGTTTAAAAAATTATCTTCATTAGTTTACTTTGGAGGCAATTCAATGCTTTAGAAAACCTAACTTCATGAGTGACTTTCATAAACCTTAATTGTAGTAGGGTTTTGATTTGATTACTGATGCAACTTATCAGATTAAGAAATTACATATTTTCGATTCTGGATATTATATACAAACTAAAGGACTCAGAGAGTGCAAACCTCCACCGATCCCCACCGAATGAATCACTTGGTTTTTTTGTCATTTGCCAATAGATGTCGCTGTGCTGTGCTCTCCTCTTTGAGAGCACAGCACAGCGACATCTATTGGCAGAGTAGGCTAACTTGAAATATTTATTAGTATTTAGCTCATTTTGCATCTTAAAGAAGCACTCAGAGATGCTAAAATTTTATCACTTGTTCCTTTTGGCATTTCCAACAACTCCTCAAAGTTTCATCCGAATCCGTTCCGCACCTTTTGAGTTATTCTGCTGACAAACAACAAACAAACCAATCAACCAACAAACCAACGCCAGTGAAAACAATACCTCCTTCGGCGGAGGTAATAACACTTGGATCAACAATTCTGGGGGTTTCCTATAGAGTCCACATGTGCTGCCTTGTATTCTTCGAATATATTTTTTTTAAAAGTTGTTATATCATTTTAGGTGTTTTTCATTACGCACTGTCAATATCCACTCTCAATAAATGCCCTAAAGCTCAATACGATTCATATTAGCACTATAACATTAAATATTAGGCGTAGTCGTCCATTTTTATAAGGCAAACTTATTAACTTAACACACTCGTGGTTTGATCCTTTTATTGAAGAAAGAGAATTGTTGGGGGTAGATTCAAGGATTCTTTATCTTTGGGTGACCAAAATGTGAATGCGCATTATTTGTATCTCTTGTTTTAGCTCCCAAGCAACTGTACCCTTTCACAAGATCCTGATGTTTGTCCTGAGGGCTCCCTCTGGTCTGAAAAAGGAGTTGATTACTGTCAAATATGTGAGGAGGGGGGATCACCCTGGAATGCAGGGGACTGGCTCTTTACGATGAAGCCCGGTGTTTTTGGTATTATTGGTGGGATCGCAAATCCCACGGCTTCGCTCTCATCATCATATTCACCATCATGTTCATCTGCTCCCTGCCATTTGTCCGGAAGAGCGGTCACTTCCAAGTGTTTTACTTTACTCACTTAATGTACTGGGCTTACTTCTTCCTCCTCATTCTCCACGCCCCCGAATTCTGGAAGTGGGTCATCGTCCCTCTCACGATCTACGTACTCGAGCGGCTCTATCGCGGCTTCTCCACCATGATCGGACAGGGAAAGAGTCACATCGTAGAGGGCATTGTTCTTCCCAGCAGGGTTACGAGGCTTGACATTCACCGACCTCCCAACTTCCGATTCAATTCCGGGGACTGGGTCTTCATTCGTATCCCGAATATTGCGACCTATGAGTGGCATCCCTTTACCATCAGCTCTGCCCCTGAGAGATCCGATATTTTCACACTGCACATTCGAGGAATTGGTCAGTGGACGAATCGTCTCTATAACTTCTTTGAGGAAAGGAAACAGGAAATTAATGCTGAAAGTCGAAGACAGTCCATGAAACAGTGAGTACTATGCAATTGAAAAACTATATCTTAATACATTACAATGCAATTCCATACTTTTAAAAATAATCACCAATTATGTACAATGATTTATATGTTTTCCGGTCATTGTATTTAAACAAAAATAATTAAACTATTACATCTAAGATCATACCTAAGAAACATTAAATAACAAATACCGCGTCACTACTATTTTATCCTTTAATTTGGAGTTATTCACAAGTGCGGATTTCTTTAATCTAATAACTAGCAATTAAATTGTAAAATCTGCCATGATGCAATACAAACAATCTTTAATTTTTTTATTGTTGAAGCCTTCGATTTCCAATTTTCATCTAATTTTAAATACTACAATTATTATTATATATATAAACTCATAAAGCATAATTAAATTAAATGAACTTTAAAATTTAAGTAGGCAATAACCGTTCGATAAGGGATTTGATACAATATTGCAACTGCTCACAAGATCAATTAGGGATGATTCCAATTGATTTGATATCGGATTTTGTTTCACTGGTCAATCCGTATTTGCCCTTTCCCCAAAATCTCTAAATGGATTTAATGTATTTCTAAATGAATATAACTTAGCCTTTTTTAAAGCCTAACATATTTATGTTCAAGTATAAAATTATACCAAACTCGCCAACAACCATCATTTTTGAGTTAGTAACTGTCTTTTCTTTTCTTGATGTTTGATAGAGTGATGATTTATTGATCTTCAGGCGTCATGTAGAAAAATATACATTCTCTAAGGATGTAGAGTTATTTTCTTAAATCAATAGGTGATATTGGAGGCATCCATTCAATTGATTCGCAAATGTCATGGGTCCATGAGAGGCGATGATTTATCGTATGAAGAATGGCATTCTTATCTCTGAGAACAGCTGCGAGTGAATTAATGCATTATTTCATAATGTCAATTGGAGGAAACGACTCTCATTTGTTATTCTAACTAATAGTCCATATTTTCAGCCGTCACGGTGATTCCATCAAGAAAAAGAATTCCCTCTACGTAAATATGATCAACGACGGAATGCCAAGTCCCATCAAACGAAAGGAAAAGTTGGAGGTTCACATCGATGGTCCCTTTGGGGCGCCTGCCAGCAGCATTTTTAGAGCTGAGCATGCTGTCCTTATAGCCACCGGCATTGGCGTTACACCATTCTCCTCCATCCTACAATCCATCATGTCCAGATACTATGATACTAAGCGGGAATGTCCAAACTGCACCTATAAATGGTCCGATGCCTTGGGACACACCATGATGAACCTCAAAAAGGTAATTTTCCAAATAATACTGATAAAATACCGGAGGGAAACGATTTTCTTCTCACTAAATATTTACATAACGATGATTGCTTATAATATAAAACTCAGGGGCTACGGGCTGAATATAAATTCCGAGTCTCGAATCCGATATTGATTTATACGCGAGCCGAGTCCAGAGTCACATATTGATTGATTAACAAAACCTGATAATAATTTAAATGAGCAATAACTATGGTCAACGTATTGTTATGACATGAATTGTATAAAAGAGTTGTAGAAATAATGAGGCAAGTTATATGGGAGGCATGTAAAAAGTAAGGCATTTTTTTCCTCTCCAAAAATACTGTTGAATTCTTAATAAGTTCATGTTCGAAGGATTTTTTGGACACTTTTTATATTTATCTTATTGGACTAAATCTAAAGATATAATCTATCTTTATAAAAAATTGTAACACTTTGAAAAATTCAAAAATGTCTCCTATTTTATTATTTTTTTGATATGTGTTGAAATAAGGATTTGTCTTTCTAAAATATCTGTTTAATAATACATTATTAAATATAAAGACTTTGATAACGCAAATCTTTAAGGAGAAAAATTAATCATTTTTCATTTCTCGATACTAAAAAACAATCCATAATTGACAAGGAAATTTATTGCTCTTGGTTTTTTCCTCCTCTTAGGTGGACTTCATTTGGATTAACCGGGATCAAAAGTCCTTTGAGTGGTTTACCAAGCTACTGCATCAGATTGAGGTGGAGCAGGTTGAGGATAAACTTCTCCCGGACACCGTCATGAACAAGTTCATGGACATTCACATGTACTTTACAGCTGCATTACAAAAGACTGACATGAGGGCCATCGGCCTACAGGTGGCCCTGGACATTCTCCACAAAAAGGTGAGTATTAGCATACATCCTTTTGAAGAAATCGAAGGAAATTTATTTTACTTAGGGTTGATTTCTTGTTTACCACTGAAGAAAACCACTGAATAATAATATTAATTTAGATCACATATATGAAAAGCATGAAAAAATAAAATCGAAAATTCTAGTTTGTCCTGTCTTATATGCCATTTAAATTTTAATTATTTTTATCCTGCCACAAATAAGAAAAATAATAATAACATTTCTTATTCCTAATAAATAAGAAAACAGTCGCTATCCTTCTTAGTTTTGGGTCATAACATTTTTGAAAATAATAAATCAGATTCATTGAGCCCGTAAAGATATTATCTATCAACTGACCAAAACGGACTACCAGAGCCTTTGATAGCTCTCCAATGTTCTTGGTTGGAAGTATTATGAAAATACTCATGAGGTAAATTACCAATACATATACAGTCGTCCCTCGCAAAGTCGCGACGGCTTGGATCCACTACACGACCATCGCGATATATATGAGGGTCGCGATGTTGATATATATTGAAAAAAATCAATATTTTTTCGTTTTGCCGTGAAAAAACGGGAGCCAAGCCGTCGTCGCGTAGTAAAAGAACTGCGAGATGTCGAGGGGCGAAGTAGTGAGGGCCGACTGTAATAATGAAATCAATGAATGGCAGATGTTTAGATGATTGGTAAAGAACTGAAGCATTGCTGCTTCTCTCGCCAGTTCATACCCAAAATAATAATATGAAACTACAATGTCTTTTTGAGGATTTAACGGTTAGTTTAACCCAGTTGCCCTTTCTACTTTCCAGGAGAATCGCGATTTGGTGACTGGCCTCAAAGCAAAGACCAATGCGGGGCGACCCCACTGGAATCGCGTCTTTTCTCAATTGAGAGACCAAAACAAGGGAAAATCACAGTTTTCTACTGCGGGAATCCCCACCTGGCGAAAATCCTCCGAGAGAAATGTGAGGAATTCGGTTTCGCCTTCAGGAAGGAAGTCTTCTAAGCCAATCAATAATAATCAGAAAACCATCATCAACTATAATAATATTAATAGTCAAGAGCATGGGAGTAAATTATGGATTAGAAATGAACCCCTCAAATCAACTCTTTTACAAATGTCCATATATACTGAGGTCAAACCCTACAAACGTATTCATTATTTTGTATCTATTATATGTATGTTCAACACCCTGTAACATAAAAATATGTTATACAAACAAACTTGAGAATGTATCTTTGTTCTTCAAAGCTTAATAAATTATTTGTTTATGTTTTAGTTAATCATATAATAATTCATTCATGCATATAGTAGGGTCAATATAATGAAATAATATATATTATACTCACAAATATCTTAAAAAAGTACCATTTATCTCATCACAACATATGAAAATAAGGAAAAAACTTACCTCTGGCCGTTACTTGATGAAACAAAAGAGTGGTTAAACAAGTTATTATTATTTTTAAGATTGAAAAACTATTTGTTATACGGAATTAATTTGTCAAATTAATACAAAATAAATAGTTTAATCTATCACAATATGTTCTATAGTCTGTTTTAGTTTCCCTGCAACAACTATTTCAATGCTTTTTAAACGGCGACGGCAGTCTTTATGAACAAAAATATATAAATAGTCATTATATATATATATATATCTCTTCGGTAGTAACGTTATTTAGCTTTAATGTATACATAAGAACCAAATATATAGTAGAACAATAAAATATGAAGAGTATCATTATATGATTTACCACAATTTTTACAAAGACAATAAAGAGACGAAGACCAATGTTGATTAAAAATTGTGATGTAAAATATCGACCGTCATAGACTTCTACAAAAGAATATCTAATCATCCGATCCCAAGAGGACGGAAAGCTGTAATTTTTTAAATAATATTCAGCAACTTGTAAATTTATGTATTTGAATCTTGTGCGAATAAACTTCATGTACCATGGAGTTAAAGGAAATATATTGAGAGCACTTTTTTCAGGGGGGAACCTAAATCTCCCAGTGTTAAAAACTGGCTCTCCTTTCAGATCATGAATAGTCAGAGTGTTTGTTTCGATGGCTATGTTTTCGAGTTGTTCTTGAGTAGGTAAATTCCAGAAAAAAGGGCCCTAATTTAATTTTTTGTGTTTGATATTCTTGATACTGTTGGATTTCAAATAGGGTACTGCTTTCCAAAAAATTCTTTGAGTTGCTCACTATTCACTAGAGCAACGAACTAAAATATCATTTGATAAAGGAGTGTCAAACATAAGGCTTTTAAATACAGAAGAATCGTTTATAAAACCTCTCCATTAATCGTTGGGTTTAATTAAAATGTATTTAAAGACTTTTATAACTACATATTAAAACTTAAATTTAAGGAAAACTTGGACATTCTACTACCCGTGGACCACTTGTGTTCTTCTAATTGGCCCACAGACCCCGTTCCTCTCCTCGTTTGCCATTTTATAGCGTCCCCTCGATCTTAAAAAACTTCAAACATCAGGTATGATGTGGACCTCTGACATAACTTGTTTCTCATTAAGTAAACACAATAAGTAATTATATTTTACCTTTATAATGTTATTAGGCTCTTCGAAATTATGAACAAAATAATTCCAAGGGAGCTCGATAGCCTTGCGTGCTAAGGCGTGTTCGACTCTCAATGTTGGGGCGCAGGTTCAAATCCTGAGAGGGGATGGTCATTTTTGGTTTACCTCATTGATAAGATCCTAGGTTCGATAGACTAATTTTAACGCTATAATGCTTATTTATATCCTGTCGGATGCAATTCTATCGAACCATATAGGCAAAATAATAATAATAAATAAATAATTACAAATTACAAAAAAGAAGACTCCTGCTCCAAGTCTTTAACGACGATGTCCTTGAGGGTCTTTTTGAAGAAGGTCTTAAATTGGCTACTATTACCCAGGGTTGTGGATTGAACGGAAAAACGAACGCGTTCGAGAATGCAAGTCTTTTATAAGCAGAGTGAACTTTAAGAACATCATCAAGGGTCCTCTAAAAATGATATATTTTCTAGTATTTTTGACATTCTCCTTTCTTAGAATGATATGTCACCTATTTTTCTTGATGTTCGGAAGAAACGGTCAAGAAGATATCTCCTTGGAAAAGTAGTCCAGATAGAAAAAGAAATAATTTGATATGGGAAAACGGTCAGTATTTGAGTGAAATACATCTTAGTAATTCCTTGGACGTTTCTTCCGTAAACTATTCATCAACACGGACCTCTAATACATCATTGAGAGACGTATCCCTTATAAAAACTATCTCATATGAAGAGGCTTTTATTTTTTTTTTAAGATGGGATTTTACCTTGAGCTAAAGATTAACACGGGTATAAAAGTATTTCATCGATTTTTGTCTCCAGTTTCAAGATGGAATAAAACACTTTTCATCCGTATATGTAGACACTACAATCTTTTACGCTAGCTCTGCTTATTACAGCTGAACATTCATAAAAGGTGAAATAATAAAACAAAAATATAAATCTGTCTATGGATGCAATCTCGATATCGCTCTTCTATGTTTCTTGAGTTCGTTTTCTCAGAATGCAAAGAAGTTTCCCCCGCTGATATGTCTCCATAAAGGCGGCTGAATGTACACCTGTTTTAACGCTCCTTTACTCCGACAACCATAAAAAAATAGGTTAGCTACTGCTTTTATTGGTTAGATTTTTGCTTTCTATGACTTCATTTTATTTCTGCTAAATAGATAGTGAAAATGTCAGCAAACTATGTAGTATGTTCCGGTAACACAGAACAAATACCTATATTGTCGTTTGAGTAATATCCGTTTTAGTAAATAAATATTCAAATATTGTTCTCTTTGTTGATATTTTTCCTATCACTCGTGCGAACTGAGGAACCATTTTGCTAATTTATTTTCTTGAAATATAAGCATTATTCATCAAGTCCATAACCGGACATTGACTCATGAAGATGCTTTTAATTATTTTTCTTAGGGGGGCATAAGATAAGTTTATCTTCCCTACCTGCAAAGTTTTTTAGGAACGCGAACAGACCTCAATCAAGAAACAAATCAAAGGATAGCGTATGAAGGAAAAAGATTTGTTAATCAATATTTATTCCACAGTTGTTTATAGATATTACGTCAATCAAACCAAAGGCGTCGCCAATACATGAACTATGTAATAGCATTTTAAATAGAATATTGAATGGAGTTAAACTAACATTTAGGACAGCATCCTCATGGATTTATTAGGAAATATGCACTATTATATTACAGGGTGATTCACTTAAATTGAGACTCACATATTACAAACTACAATCTTTGGATTAAATTTTACACAATAATTTTTAACAAAAATGATAGCACCATGTGTAATTTACAAAATGTATTTCATTAATTTCCACCTATCCTCCTTTGGACTTCACTACAGCTTTGAACCTCCTCACGGTGGAGGCAACACAGGCAGGAATCTCTTCTCAGACAAAGAGGCCCAGGCCTGAATCAGCTTCTTCTTTAGAATCTCCACCGATGGCCAGGACTTGCTACAACCTTGTCTCCAGAATGGACTATATTCCAAAGTCCATTGGGTTCAGATCTGGGGAGGAGGGAGGCCACAAGTCTTTGGACCAAAAGTCTGCAACATATCAGTGCAGAAGCTTTGAACAATTTGCTGGTATGGGATGGAGCTCATCTTGTTGGAACAGTAAAAGAGAGCCGTAGGATACTCTCTTTGTACCCATGGGACGACCTCCTCTGAAGAAGATGCAGGTATACCTTGCCTGTTCGATCTTCCCGCCTCCTCGACAAAGATCATTGGGGCCTTCTTTCCGTCCGACGTCACTCCCGCCCAGACCATGACTGAGGGTGGCTTTTGCCTTCTGAAAGAGTCCTCAGCTGCATGGGATTTCTTCCTTTTTTCTAGATAAAACCCGGTCATTCTGACTGTTGTGGGTGGCCTGGACCGTGAAAATCTTTGTCTGAGGAAGAGATTCTGCCTGTGTTGCCTCCACCGTGAGGAGGTTCAAAGCAAGTGAAGTCCAAAGGATGAGGTTGGAAATTTATTGAAATACATTTTGTAAATTACACGTTGTGCTATCCTTTTGTTTTAAAATATATTGTGTAAAATTAATACAAAGATTGTAGTTTGTAATATGTGAGTCTCAATTTAAGTGACTCACCTA
>CP045896.1:28384608-28414035 GCA_013387185.1 Caligus rogercresseyi | reverse complement strand
AAATTAATCTACCTAAAAAGACCCAAACTCAATTAAACAGAAATAATACGCAATATAAAAACAAAACTATAAAACAAAAACAAATCATAAGGGGTTATAAAAACGGTGATATTGAAGGACTATCTTCTTCAACAAGGTGAGGTGACGGCTCGAAGAAGGTACCATGTATGAAACCAAGTCGATGGCATATTTCCACGAATCCGGCCTAACTCCGGGGATCTTTAACTCCAGTGCGGTATATCGAGCTGCGGCAGATAATAAAATTGGACGCAGGTCTTGCCTTGTCACTGGTTCCTTCCTCGACAGTTTTGAACCAATAAGGGCCTTCGCACTCGATAGTGCGAAGTGAACAGCCTGAAGAATTGGGTTAGTCCGTCGCTTTCTAGGAATACCAAATAAAATAGTACCTGTCACTTCGAAAGAAGAACAAACAGTTTAATTTTATGAATTCACTTAAAATAATTATTAAAGGGCATTTTACAAAAGCATGTATAATATTATTAAAAACGTTTCCGCAATTAATGCAAGGGGTATTAAAATATAAACATCTGGTTGAAATTTGGAATTGAGCTGTGAATTTAAAACAGTCATGAATACCAGAAAGAGAGTCTTTAATCCGTCCTAACCAATTAGTTGGCAGATTTAGTTCCCTTAACCATTTTATGCAGGCATCAGGGCCTCTTCCTTATAGGAGGGAGGCTCAAGCTTAGATGCCATGGACGAGGGGTAGTATATATAGAACAAGCTCTCTTTAAAGGAAAACGAAATTTACCACAGCTCAATGCCGAGTCTTCATGAATAACCAGATCATGAAAAGTAAAAATTCCTTTCTCCAAGGCTTCACGCTCTAATTTTTTTGGCTCCTCAGTTGATTTGAAGAAAGCCTTCTTACTCGCATTTTGAGTAATTATATCGACAGTTGAAGAGGAGTCACAAACCGGACCAAAATTCCAAATTACTCGCTGAACTGCCGCCCAACTAGGCGATATAGTTAAGAGTAGGTCGTTTGAAGATACGGAACTCATCATAAGAAGAGTGTACAATGAAGAATTTGACACAACAGACCTCCACTCGAGATCTGGTCTTTTAGTAAGGTCAATTAAAACTTTTACGAACACTTTCGGTAACACTTTGGTGAGAAGAACTAGGCCACCACCTAGAAGTGTCCTTGGTCTTTTAAGTGCTTCAATATAGGTCTTGTGAAAAAGAGTATTAATCCAAATTTTCTCCTCTTTGATGACTTTATCAGCTAAAATAGGTAAAAGAGATGCCTTGTATAAAATCGAAGGAACAATAAAATTATTATAATTATCGATTCTAGACCGAAGATTCAATTTTCTCCACGATAAAATTCTTTTTAAAACACACGTCCTCATTGAGTTCCAATTTTCAACTGTTTCGCCATTTTTATCATAATCAACTCCAAGAATTTTAATCTTTCCCTCCACTGGACAGTCGGCAACTCTAAAATCCTTTACCGGAGACCAGGAGCCAAGGGGTAAAATTGTGGTTTTGTTTCTGTTTAAAAGTAGACCTGAACGTTTGCCAAATTTAGTAAAATATGCTAAAATGACTTCAATCCTCTTTAAAAGTTGAGCCTCTGACTTGGCTTCTATATACAAAGTTACATCATCAGCGTATATATCAATAATATGCCGTGTGTTGCCGAATAAAACTCCAAAACCCCATATTTCCTTTTAATAGAGAGAGCCAAGTCTTCTATTGCCATTACAAAAAGAAGGGGAGCCGCGGGGCATCCTTGTCGGCAGCTCTTATCGAGTCGTATAGGAGAACTTTCTATACCGTTAATAGAAATGAGGAAGATCCATTGGCAAGGAGGGCCCTTATTGGATTGAAAAGATGTTTTGGAAGATTTTTCTTTGCCATTTTTAAAATATGGAGATGTGATACCGTGTCAAAGGCTTTTCGAAAGTCAATTGCTATAATGGCCCCAAACATTGTCTGGAGGCAATACAGTCCATGGCACAACAAATGTTTCTAGCAATGTCACTAGCTTTTCTTCCCTTTAAGAATCCCTTTTGATGGTGGCCAATTTTCTTATTCAGAACAGGTTCTAAATTCACTGCCACGACGCCAGCTAGAATGCGGTAAGACTCATTTAAAATAGTTATGGGACGCCAGTGGCTAATATCAGTGCCATTGCCTTTCTTTGGGATTAAAACAATCTTTCCTTTAGTTATAAGACTTGGTAAAACACCTTTCTCCTCCATGGATTTACCTATGTTTACTAAAAAAGGGACAATTCCCTCATGAAAATGTGTGAACAATTTTCCACCAAAACCATCAGGGCCATAGGCCTTGTTGTTTTTAAATTTATCCTTTATATACTTAGTTAAAGACTCAATGGAGAACAGGGAAAAGGAAGGATTGTGGCGAAGTTTATGGGGAAAATTTGGTCGAGAGTCTTTAACAGTGGCCTGAAAGTCCTCACGAAAACAAGATAAAATCTCATGGATATTAGTGATGCACCTACCTTTATAAAAAATTCTACTCAATTTGGCATTTGGTCCTTGTCGATTATTATTTGTACTTTTAAAGCGATGTAGCGGTAAATTTTCTACTGCTTTTTTTCTCTCAAATTCTTCCTCTATAATATCAGATAGCCGATACGAATTTACACTGTCTGCAATATATTCTTTCCAGAATAGAGAACCATTTTTAATATTTCAAATATATTTGCCTGAAATTCGCGAGCTCTCCTTCTATGACGCCTAACGAACTTCTTTGTTGATTGACGTACACAAAATAATAGGGCGAGAGCTGTCTTATTTGCACTAAAAGATTTATTATAAAAAAGGACTAGATTAGAATTCAACGAGCAAGAAAACTCAGGTTCATGTAAAATCCACTTAGGTAAATAAAACTTATTTGGTGAGGAAGCATGATGAAATAAAAGCTCAATGATTCGGTGGTCCGAAGATGGTTCTGGAAGATATTGAGCACTTTTTAACTTCGAGAATAGAAGAGGGGAGAGAAGAGCGTAGTCTATACGTGATGAACGATTCCCACTGCACCAAGAAATATTGTCCTTATTATTCAAGACGTTCAGTGTGTCAACCAAGTTCAGACTGAGGATAAGATTATGAAGTATAGGACTATTTGCATATCTTTTTGGGAAATCTAGGTCGACATTTAGATCACCTAAAATCATAATAGGGTAACTACGAGCTTTATTCTCATTTATTATAGATTGAAAAAACGGAAATGACTTTTGATTAGGCCCATAGGCGTTAATTAAATAAAAATTAAAATCATCACAATTTATTAAAATTTGATGCCAATCACTGACACCGGTGTATTCTCTTGTGCAGGATGGAATATTAAATTTTTGGAGATAAAAGTCAGTACACCTCTGGAATTTTCCGAACCAGTAAAAAAATTATAATAACTTTGTGGAAGACAAAAAGGACATGTATTTATACAAGAAGAAGATACTTTGGATTTGACATCTTGCAAACATAATAAGTCAGGCTTCATTAACAAAAGATGTTTCATCAACGCATGACGGGGATGACGAGATCTGCCACCCCTTATATTTAATGAAATTATTTTATTTATGTACCACTGTCCTCCAGTATCAGTGTGATTTAAGGACTTGGATGGGAAACATGAGGTAATCTTCAACTGAGACTCACTGTCCCTAAAGGAAGTCACATTTTTTGAAGAGATCATGAGGGAATATAAACACATATTTATACACAGTTAAACGAAAATTACTCTCGACAATTGGCTCTTTTACCCGTGTTCTTTACTCTCTCAGGGGATAAAATAGAATCAGAGCGATTTCTTTTACCAGCCGACTGAGAACGAGTCCTTGAGGGCAAGATCTGCTGGATTTCGTGGCGCTGTTTCAATGGTTTTTTGTCTTGTCAATTGGCTTTTCATTATGAAGGGAGGCATTCTCCTCAGCTAATGTAAGAGAAGGTGACGTTTCAGGTCCAAGAGGGATAGACTTATTGTTGTCCATATCCGACACAGTAACACTCGGTGGGTTAAGACGAAAAGAATTTACATTTATAGTGGGGGACCTCTCAGAGGCAGCAATTGATGAGACGACTGTTGATGAAAAAATCTCCTCATTCAGTTGGTTGATATTTTGATTTATTTTTTAAAACCGAATAACTTTATAACTTGTGTTGAAGGATTTCAGATTCATATAGATTAATTGATAGTTGTAATCGAGGAAACAATAGAAAAAATATGAGGAGATCAGAATCACAAGAACTTCATAAGAAGAGTATCATTAGATATAGAAAGGCGTAATTAACGGTGACTACTCAGGGAAGCTTGACGGGGACTCATATTGGTGTTGGTAGTATTCATCTAAAGCTCAATTTTCCGAATTTTGTGTATTGATTTTCTTTCAGACTACATACTCTCTTCGTTCAAAATTTCTGTTGATTAAACTGAAGTCATAAGGAGAAGTTCTAAGGTGGAAGGACGGAGTCTTAAATGGAAGATGGCAATATGACACAAAAACTATTTCATGATGGAAATCCTCACTATTCATAGCCTGGTCTGCTGTTGTTATTGTTGTGTTGGGATACTTTTAGAGAGAATATATAATAAGTATATTAATATCCCAGAGTTGTCGCCAATGAGATTGCACGGCAGGAAGCACGACACGTGTGAGAGGGTCATGACTAAAAGACCTTTTATTAACACAGCAGGAAAAGGGAGGAAATATGTACAAGGAAGAGGAAAGAGAGAGGTACAGTATACATGACGTCAAGGTGTCTTCCAACGTGACGTCAGGGACATAACATCACCCCCCAAATCAACATTTGCGAGGTCGAATTTGATTATATGTCGAGTCCTAATCTCGGATCAATTTGGACAGACAATCCTTTTCCAATTGATCCGACAGTTTTACCCGGTACCCATTTCGGACCTTTGGACTGAAATGCTCTACCAAAACAGGTATATCCTTTGAGAGGGAATTTGTAGAGCATTTTTTTGGGAGGAGACCATCTAGGCAGGTCCGGATCGGGCGAGAGAGTTGGAGTTCCGCAGGAGTTCTACCTGAGGAGAGAGGAGGAGGGCGGTAGGAGGAGAGTAGAGTGTCGCGGTAGGAGGAGAGAAGTTCTTCCGAAGAGAGTTTTTTTTGAAGTCAGGTCCTCTTCTGGCCAAGAGGTGGAGTTGCAGAGATAATTCGGAGGCCGAAGGGAGACCAGACCTAAGTCGAGGCAAGAACTTGAGCCTAAGATTGGTTGATTCACATCCGTAACCACGAATTCTAGGACTTTGCGGCATCTTTTCAGAGAGACGGGGAGAGAGATGACCCCATAAGATTTGACCTTACCGCCACTGAAAGTCTTAATGTGGCCTTCAGTTCCATGAATCCGGGAGTTAGGGCAGAGAGACTTAGGAAGGATGTTCACGTTTGCACCCAGGTCGAGTAGGAATGGGACCTGTTTTCCTTTAATTAAGAGAGAGACGTATGCTCTTTTGGAGGGAGCAATTAGAGGGGAGAGTGAGGAGTCGCAGGCAATAGCGTTGGAGAATCCATTCGTGCAGCAGGACGCGAAGTGGTCCAATTGCAAGCATTTTGAGCATACCTTGTCCACGGCAGGACAGAATCTCTCTTCAGAATGTGAGAAGTCGCGCAAAATTTACAATGCTTTTTAGTGGGAGAAGGTGGAAGCGGCTTACGAACTTGGAATGTCTGCGGGGCGATCTTTTAGGCTCGCCATGAACCTTTCGGACCCTTATATTCCGACGCCATTGCAGTATGTTCAGCCACATCTCGCGAGAGTGAGCTTCCGCGGACTCCAGTGCTCGTCCCAGTTGGACAACCTCATCCAGTTTGACGGCCTTTCTCTCAAATGCAGACCGACGAAGTTGAGGATTAGAAGTGTTCTTGATGATGGTTTCCAAGACCACATCATTCTCACAAGGAGTCTGGCAGGAAGTACAAGTGAGCCGATAGGATTTGGCCTGCCCCCGAAGGCGAGTAAGGAAGTCGTCAATGGGCTCACCAACGCTTGCTTCATTTCAGTGAGGCAGAACCGTTCGTATAGAACAGATTCTATGGGTGAGAATGCCTCAATCATGGCTCGAAGAAGGGAGGAGTAGCAGTCCTCATCATCTTTAGTCTCGATGGAGAGGGTTTTGTGCCAGTGTTGCACCGTTGGGCCCGCACAGCGGTGGAGAAGAGCCTTCTTTTGCTCTGGTGGTAGCTCCCCACAGAGAGAGATATAAGTCTGGAAATCATCGTTCCAGGAAGACCATCGATAACCTCTACGAGGAGCGAACATGTCGAAGGGGGGAGGTTGAGACACTCCAAAGTGAATCGTTCCTGAGAAAGAGTCCGTGGCAGAAGGAGGAGGAGTAGGGACCGAATCGAAGTCGTAGGACTTAGGATCACACCCACACGACTCGATATAGTGACGATGAAGTGCAACGAGTCAAGCTTCTGTTGACTTTTAAGGGCTTCTTCAGAGTCACATAACTTCATGGAGAGACGCTCCGCACGCAGCTTGGCGGTAGTGAGTTTGGGTAAGAGTTTTACCATCCTAGTCAGCCAGATGTTGTGTTGGGATACCTTTTAGAGAGAAAATATAATAATTATATTAATATCCCAGAGTCGTCGTCAGATGTTGTGTTGGGATACCTTTTAGAGAGAATATATAATAAGTAAATTAATATTCAAAGTCGTCGCCAATGAGATTGCACGGCAGGAAGTAATAAATAAGCACGATACGTGTGAGAGGGTCATGACTAAAAGACTCCTTTATTCACACAGCAGGAAGGGAGGAAATATGTACAAGCAGTGCCTTAGAGTAGGAGAGTCTGGACGAAAGACTGATGAGTCATAACTAGGGATCGGAGAAATATTTAAATGAAAACACCGAAATATTTAAATATTTATTTACTAAAAATGACAAAATATTTACTCACAACAAAAAATATTTAATCTGTGTTACCGGAATATACTACACAGTTTACTGACATTTTTACTGTCTACAGGCATTATAAGCTGAAAACAAAATCCAGCCATACAAAACGAAAATCTTGCCGATAAAAGCTGTGGTTCACCAAAAATTAAGCAAGATTTTCTGATGTGAGCCGGCGGCGGTTGTCGGAGAGAAGAGTCTTATACATAAAGAAGGAGCGCTCAACATCGACACTTGTGACAGGTACAAATTTGTATTCAGCCGCCCTTTGTGGAGATATGCCGTCTGGGATGACTTCTGAGGCCACGGACTCAATAGAACGTAGAGCAGCGATATTGGGATTGCGGGCATAGACAGATTTATATTTTCCTTTTATCGTTCCATCTTTTATGCCTGGTAAGCTGTAAATAGTAGCCTCAGCCACGGATGCAAAATATTTTGTTATGCTCGATCCTTGTCTTTCAAGATCTTGAATGACTCGTGGAAGGAAGTGTAAATTAGCCGCAATATATGATAGGCTTGACCTCATTTCATCATCGCCAATTATAAATTGACATCTTTTGATGGCCTCCGAATTATGTGGATTAAATTATTCGACCACAGTCTTCATTGCGTCAAGATTCTCAGCATAGAACAATGCGGCGTTCACCCGTGTTCCCCTCCCCAACGAGATAGTAGTGGATCGGGAGGCACTGGAAAATTTGGGTTGAAATTTTTCTATGCTAGAATCCGTGATGGAGCCTTCAGGAACACTTTCTTAGTACTAACTGAGATCAATTCGTTCACTTTCGGAAAATGTTTCCGAACACATTCAGCGATTCGATGAAAAGCGTGGGGTGACATGTCACATGAAGAAGACTAGGATAAAAAAATCAGTTGTCCACCACATTTCAGAATGTAAGCAGCAGCATCAGAGAGCATCAGTTTGACATTATCAGCCTTAACTTCCAAAATATTCATTACAACATCATTTACGGCAAGAGATACTGTCTCAGCATTGGTTCTTTCTAATATCATCGAGTGCGCCCGTTCGGATCGATTGGATGAATCTGTAGCAAGTTTTCCGACAACCACGTTTAGAATGTATCGTCCTTCTACGTCCGTAGTTTCATCGATGGCGAGCCAGATGGGTTGATCTTGAATATTAACTTTAATTTTGGTGAGCACATCCTGATAGCGGATGCCCAGGTAAGTCTTTCTCAGAGTGTTTTCGTCAGGAATAGATACAGCACAATGCTCTCCAAAAAATTGACGAAACATGGGAACCTGCAATTTGTGCCATGGGATGTTCGCAGCCAATAAAGCTTGACAGAGTTTTAGTTGAGGTGAAACGACTTGGACTTCTTGGCGCTTCTCTCAAAAACGTCTTCAAGCTGTGCTTGAGAGCTGCTCCTTTTCGTCTTGAGTTACATATTCTTCTTGTGTTTTGCGGACTCGATATGTTGTTTCACTTGACTTTTGTGCCGAGATTCAAAGCTGGATTCACAATGGCGGCAAAAAACAGTCTTCATTTCGACAAACTTGATGTCATCATTGCTTAGGCTAAGCTGTTGAAGCCACTTGTGTTGTAAACTGCTTCCTGACATCTCCGCTGGATAAATGTTTTCTCGCCTCAACAGTCAAAATATTTGCAAAGGTTACAAATCCAAATATGAAATAAGAAATACAACGCAAACCAAAACTTCTGGCGCTATTAGAATATATTTGTATAATAACTGTCTGACTTTTGCTCGTAGAGCTAACGAGAGGGTACAGTATCCACAAAAACGTATATGGTCAAGTTTCCTCTAGTGTGAAACTGGAAACAACAGTTGATAAAATATTTTTATAACCATGTAAAATTGGTATTCAAGACAAAAATACGTGCACAATGAACATAACATATTTTTAAAATAAATTTTTAAATAATTTTTCAATATATTTTTTTTACCTAAATTGCTTATTAGTTTAAAAGTTAGATAAATATCGCTAAATATTTAAAACAGTATTAAAAAACAGGAAAATATTTAAAACAACTTTAAAAAAAGGAAAATATTTTATATTTAAAAAAATATTTTTACAGTCTCTAGTCATAACATAAGCTGACAAAAACCCATAACAAACAAATTTCATATCATAAATTAAGAGGTATTTGGATTTAATAGCAAATTTAATGTTATTTGTATTAATCAAAGGGGATATATTTTAATGTAAATAGATGGCTATTGAGTTGAATTTGCTATGAATTGCCTTATTTTTATAAATTTGCAACTATTTTGAGCAGAAATAGGATTTATATGTTGAATAACAATATTATTGCATTTCTAATTTTATTCATACTGTGGGCAGCCCTTCATCAATCACGAAACCTTTTTGTTTTTATATCTCAAGGATCAGTCATCCAAATAGGTTTGTCGTAATACATTACCCAGAATAATAGCAACAAATGATCATTCCGGAGTCCGATCAGTTTCAAGAGTAGAGTGAGAATAATGACAGCAGCCTCATTCTACTCTTGAATTGTGCGATGTACGATAGGATTGCCTTTAGACATAAGACAGTATGCGGGATGCTTCCAATTTTTTTTTTACTCCGAAAAGATTATTTGTTGCTCTTTTTCTGGGTAAAGTTTAAGAAAAACCTATTTTGATGATGGATCCTAGAGATATAAAAATAAAAACAAAAAGTTTTTGTGATTGTTGAAGGGCTGCCCACATTACGAATAAAATTAAAAATGCAATAATATTGTTATTCAACATATAAATCCTATTTCTGCTTAAAATAGTGGCAAAATCATAAAAATAATGCAATTCTTAGCAAATTCAACTCAATTGCCATCTTTTACATTAAAATATATCCCCTTTGATTTGTACACATAATATTAAATTTGCTATTAAATCCAAACACCTCTTAATTTATGATATGAAATTTGTTTGTTATGGGTTTTTGTCTGCTCATGTTATGACTCATCAATCTTTTGTCCAGACTCTCCTACTCTAAGGCACTGTGTACAAGGAAGAGGAAAGAGAGAGGTACAGTATACATGACGTCAGGGTGTCTTCCAACGTGACGTCAGGGAAATAACAGTTATTGTCTCATAACTTTTCAGTAGCACAAATACAAGCCAAGTTTGTTGAACATGACGGCATAATTATTCAAAATATAGTAATTTTGTATATTACAATGAGTTTAATATTAGCAATATTATATAGTATTGAGTGATTTCATCATCATGAGTCAATATTTTATATTGATTTTATTATCTTAAACGTATTCAATTCATCTTAAGTGTTGCATAAAATTAATATTACTTTTTTAAAAACTTTAAAAAACAGTGTTGAAGATAATTCTATCAACTCATTTTATAATTGAGGATAGGTGTGTCAAGTTCAAATATTAAAGTAGGAGAGAGATAATTCGCAGCGAATGCCCTTCATTTTTTAAATATGAATAATAATTATCCTAACAAATAGGTTATAGGCAATTATCTGCGTGAATTAAAAGTAGGTTATTATCCATACGAAATATGAATCATAATCAAAGTAAGAGTAATTTATAGCAATGCTTGTTTTTAAGCTTCTTAGGTCAACGAGTTCAGGGTGTAAATGGATAATTTACATCCTCATTCGTGGGAATACGACTCACATAAGTTAAGTTATAAGAAAGGGAGCTCGATAGCCGTGCGTGTTAAGGCGTGTTCAACTCTCAATGTTGGGGGCGCAGGTTCGAATCCCGAGAGGGGATGGTCATTTTTGGTCTACCTCATTGATAAGATCCTAGGTTCGATAGACTAATTATAATGCTATAATGCTTATTTATATCCTATCAGATGCAATTCTATCGAACCATATAGGCAAAAAAAAAAAAAAAAAAAAAGTTAGTTATAATTTGATGTCCCAATTTTCATAAATGAGGATGATTATTGTCTACAAAAACTTATCATAAATGTTCTCGCTCTATGCCTTTGTTAAACAAAATGTCATGTAGAAAGTATATAAACTACCTGAAGATTCGGGTGAAATTACCGTATTGAATCATCAACTAACTTAAAATAAGTATAAGCTTCACTATGGGGCTTTTAGGGACCTGGTAAGCATTATAATGATAACAATATTTTATTGAATCACTACATTTTTTGCATTCAAAATGGATAAGCTACTTTTGCTCACTCGCAATTTATTGAATTTTTTTTAAAACACATACATTGTTTGGTGTAAGAAGCTGATAAGAAGGACTCCAAATGATTTTTATAAATATTTTATAATTGGTGTGCTACAGGGGGGGGGGGGGGGGGGGGTATGATGTTGTTTTATTTAATTTATCTAAAATATGGTTTGAGGAGGTAATTCTTGACCTCATAGACGAACATTTAAACGCCGAAAACTCCCAACTTCAATTCCTACATTTGTTGCTTTATTTATTACTTACCTGTAGATATTACTTAAAAATAACATAACATAATCACATTTTATGTATTTATTTGACATGAATAAATTGTAGGTGCATGTAATGTATCAACAAATATGCCAAGTCTTGGATATGATACTTTCATGGAACTATATAAAATCAATTGAATCTTCACATTTAGAAGTATTTATTATTGATGAATATAAATACATTCCTCCAATGTTATTTTTTGTGTATTATTTGGTACTTATATATAATTAAAAAATATATCTTAAATCTAATACTTTTTTCTTCTGTATACAAAGTAACATCCTTATTATAAAGTTTTATTATCTAGATTATAAGTCAATGTTAAATTAAAATAACTTTCCTTTAGGTGTTCCACTAAGATCCTACTCTTTGAAAGACAAAAGTTTAATTATTCTGCACGATGTTTCAAAAATCTTATTTCGTTGTTGGTTACCTATTTAGAATGATATTTAGTGTAGCTGATTCACGAACAGTATTTATTACCTCAACATTAACAACCTCTTCGATTTAATGCTTAACTATAATATGTATAGGTAATCGCTATCACTGAACACGTTACCTGAAATAAAACATTTCCTGTCACTCGTCTACAAGCATCAAAAGACTAAGATTATAAAAAGTAAGAATTGCGAATAATCTTCTTGTCTGAATTGAGTATTTTAATATAAATATATTATTCTATATCTATCCTTTAAAATATATTTTAGCTCTGCCCCTAGCATAAAATAAAAATTTATTTATTCATGTGATTCATCTCTATATTTTAGATATTAATATACGGTTTTACTTAAATACTTAATTATACAATAAAAATGAACTGTTAAATATAAAAATCTCCTAAGTATTACTAATGATATAAGGAGCACAATTTTAAGTACAACTTTTTTAGTTGAATAGAACAAAAAAACCTTTAAAAATACCCAACAAACGACTAACGAAATTTCACATATAGGCATATAAAAATAATAAAATGCCAAATATAGAATAAACTTCAATCAATCATATTAGTATTAGCTAAAATAGGCCCATCATTTATTTAAGGCTGATTATTTTATGCTATTTTTTTAGAAAAGTCGATTTTTGATATATACTTAGATTCAAATTACTTTTGGAAAATTATTTTCCCCGCTGTGCTGATGCTCTATGTCCCACAATAAAATTGGTAATGCTTACGTTTGGATTCAGTCAATGGAAATCCAACGACTATGATTGGAGATTTTTTATAGCATTTATGTACATTATATTCCGTCCTTCTCCTTGGAAATGCATTTAGCCTTTTCAAAGTGAATTCCTCCATATGGTCCTATATGATCGTCCGTCCAGATAACATGGTGCGCCATTTTTGAGAACAGAGAACTTCTACTTTTTACTAATGAAGTGAGATCTATCTTAGTTGGAGTTGTGTATTGAGTATGCCAAACGTTTAGCAAATCTACGCTAATTCCTTTGTACAAGTGTGATTTAAGAAGTCTAATAATCGTGGGTAACCAATGTTGAGTCTAAGGAGGAAAATTGCAATTAATTTGTCAAATTCAGAGCAGTGAAGAGAAACAAATGAGGGATTGATAATATATCACTACATACATGATGTAGAAGACGCATCAATCCTGATGACTTAGTATTGCTGTTGGCGTTGTCAATAATTCTCACATTTTAATGCGTTATAAACATGGCAGTCATTCAAGTAAAGAGTTACACATTTTTGATCCATAGAGATATAAACTATTTCTATGGATCCAGGATTGTTCGAATATATATATATATATACATATATTCAGGCTTGTGAGCGTTCAGCTTTTTTTTGCGTTCAGCGTTAAAAAAAAATTAGCGTTCCGTTCATGTTTTTGCTTTATTTGTACAGATTTTCGTGGGACATATTTGAATAATGCTTTAGTTCAGTGGTGCCATGGTGACGGCCCGCAGGCCGGAACCGGCCCGAATGGACATCTCATTTGGCCTCGTTACGTTAGTGGTTGAGAAGTGTTTTTATAAATAGATAATATTATGATACAATATCAACAAATTTAAATCTACTTTTGCTTAGTGTTTAGCGTTGCAAGGCCAAAAATGTACCGGTAATTTGGCCCCCCCGAGGTCCAACTTGAAAACAGTCCGGCCCCCTGACCGATTTCACCCTGGCATCCCTGCTTTAGTTGCTTCTTCTAGATCCTTTGTTGTTTCTATTATAATTCTTTCTTACCCATATGGAGACATTTTTCACTGCCCATGTAGATAAAGCTTAGCATACCCAATGTACTTACCCTCTATGATATTCTTTATACCTTACATATTGTGCTCCTGGAGAGGTGGCACCACAGTTATTCCTTATAACGAAACGTTAAGAAGAAAAATAATACTCATCCCCCTCCTCGCTGAAGGTCTTTTGTTATTTCCCCTCTCCTGGGTTCCTCTTTCAGACTTCAGATTTTCCCTTCGTTATACCTTTTTTTCACTCGGCGTGCATACTTCACCCTAATACTTGTTTCTTCCTCCGCCTAGATGGTTGCTCCTGATAGTGATTTTTTTACCATTATGATTAGTGATAAGTCTTCGGTTAGGCCAACTGAATTAGTTGTTATGATCATGAAAATTTCCTCAGATAATAAAAAGGTAAACGGCTCATTTTTATTTCTATGAATTAATGTATTGAGTAAACATTTTATTTTTGTACATCGATGTTGGAAACATTTCAACAGGGACCATGAAGGATACAATTTGTTCTTTTGTATGGTTGACTTGCGTCATGTCTTACATACTCAATATTTGATTATCAACTAAATAATCGTACATAACAATAACCATGTTCATTATCATAATAAAAGCCCTCGACAATTTTCATTTTTTTCTTCAATGTTTGAATATTACTTACTCACATTTAGCAGCAATCTATTTATTGAACAGATTTGCTCTAAAATAGTGGTGCGTGGTCTTATGCCCTCACATATGCTAACGAACTGACTAGTGTTTGATAGTGTATCTATATATTGTTCTTCAATTAAAAACGTGACATATCACTTGTTTGTGCAAGAAACATGTTTATAACCTATTCTTTTATTTTTCAATGTTGGACTATTTTTGACTGTAGTCTGAATTCAAAGCTGTCCATAGGTGACATACATATGTGATGTATTGGCTTTAAAATGACGCTTCAAAAAAAGAAGAAGAGAAAAAAGCCTTTTTATGTTTCTAGGATGAATTCACATATATTTTCGTGGATTTATATTTCCATTACTATTTGTCTTATATATATTTTTAAAATTATGGAAATTAAATTTTACCATTATCTTGTTTTAAATAATGTATAAATTTAGAGTAATGTACAAATAGTGCACATTATATTCATCATCAAACGGTTCTTCTATTTCTAAATTGGATATTATACCCTTTGCGACAATTGACTGGTTTTATTTTATTAAGCATACATAATTAATCCATATTCGCCACTCACTTTTTTACAATGCCCAAGAAATACATCATTATAATAATTTTATTTGGTGTACAATTTTATTAACACTCTTCAAAGTATGAGCTTAATGGATGGAGCTATAAAAACCTCACAATATAATTAAATTAAATACCTTTTTCCAACGTTAATATCTAATTTTGGGTTTTATATTAGGAGTGATAGAGAAATCTCCTGCAATTTAAGAAAAATGCATTCCCTGAAAGTAGTCTACTTCATATAATGCATCGTGGAATCTAATTATATATATATAAATTTACTATTAAAAGACAGGTTTATTTCATAGTGGAATATATATATATAATATATATACTACAGATATATATATGTTATATATCTATAGATAGATATATATAATATATCTATATATATATATATATAGATATATATATATATATCATAATATTATATATATAATATATATATAGTAATATATATATATATTATGTATATATGTATATATACAACACACACACAATATATATATATATATATATATATATATAATATAATATATATATGTATATATATATATACCACATACATACATTAATACGATATATATATATTATATATATATTTATAAATATGTATATATATATATAATATATATAATTATTTAAAAAAACATATATATATATATATATATATATACTATATATACTATAATATAATGAATATACTATAACATACATAATATATAAAGAACAAAAAGAAACGATTGAAAGATAAATTATAAATAAGCATTTTGTGTAAATTAGTCTAGCGAACATAGGATCTTGTCAATGAGGTTGACCCCAAATTGACCTCCCCTCTCGGGAGTCGAACCTGCGCCCTCAGCAATGAGAGTTGAACCCGCATTAACGCATTGAGATTCACACTCTCTTTCTACTCAAGCTTTTCGCACATCACGAATAAATCTTTCGCCTATTACTTACTTTGTTTTCAAACCTTTATAATAAATGCCAAATAGAGTACAATTTAGTTTGATCATAAAGTGTGTTTATAATTCTAACTCTTATACATTCATGATAAAAAATATAGATTAATTATAGTGCGTTAATTTAAACACTTATTGTATGAGATCGCCTTAACTATACGATTATTTAAAAACTGATGGCACAAAAATTATTTAAGAACCTAAGCTTACTGTAAATTTAGGTATTATAATATCATTTTTTTGTATTTTGACAGTCAATATATAATTAACGAAAAAATCTCAAAACTGATAAAGACCTTTGACTTGTTTGATGCCATGTAATGTAAGGTAGTAGAGGCTCATTTAACCTGAAGGCAACCCTATAATTTTATATAGTTCATAACTTTTTGAATCAATCCTTTTGCCATCCAGGTAGGTTATTCACATCGAAATACGAGAAAGTTTTTCACCCCTTAATACTCGGAGAATAATCGGAGCCAAGGTGTTAATTTAGGGTTTCGGACATTACATATATATTTAGAAAGTATGTATGACGGATTATAATTTATCGTCGCTGGGAATAATACCAGGGTTAGACAAGATTGATGTTTGCGTATAATAAACCGGTTATTTTCCTTTTACATATAGGAAATGTATTCAGGAAGTACTTGAAGATGGCCTTACCATCCAACTAAAACACATACTCTTATATTATTATATTACATGAGGACAATATTATAAATACCTTATGACACACATACTTGTCATAAGTTACAATAAGACTACGCTACACGTAGTAAGTTAAAATCATTTTAAACATGGAGTTTCCAAAGGGTTGTAGCTATATTTTTTGTGGGTTCAAACCCATCGCCGATTAAGGGTTCCATTAAAGGTATCAGGGGCCACAACCCACAATCAAGGCATATTGGGCTTTCAATGCCAGGTGGTTTTACTTATTACAATAACTATGGCATATTAGGATTTCAAAACCAACAGAATATAGGGGTCTGGTCATTACAATTATATCAGTTTTGTGTTTCAAAGTAGCCCAAGGCTTTACACACGTGAGAATTATAGTATGTTATGTTTCGAATCAACTACTGTTAGAGATATGTCTTTCCATCATATATATATATATATATATATAATATATATATATATATATATAATATCTATATATATATATATATATATATATATATATATATATTGGTTTGTTTAGCTCATAGCCCATCCCCACCTCACCCGCCGGTAATAAGACCCCCTAGGAGCTAAACTGTTTATAATTACTAATTATCGCCATTATTTATAGATATAGATATTGGATATAGCGCACATTATTTCATAAATATGCCTCGAGGTTTGGACATTGATGTTATATGATATATATATATATATAAATATATATATATATATATATATATATATATATATATATATATATATATATATATATATTATATATATATATATATATATATATATATATATATATATATATATATATATACTATATATATATATAGATATAATATATGTGTGTGTGTGTGGAAAAACTTACTTGAATATAAATCATGCTCCCCAAAGGCCGGATTTTATCGTCTCTGTTTTATGATTGTCTTCATTTCATGAAAGTAATATTTCGAATATATTCCAAAATTGTATGTAATGTATATATATATAAATATATTTATATATTTTATATCATAATTATTTTTGCTTCAACAACACCTCAGAGAAATTATATTTTTAACTCTACATTCCATATACATCTTAAGACTTTAATATAAAAACAGCTTACTAAAGACAATGTCTGTAACCTTATTAAAAATAATGAAATATATTATACCTAAGTAAGTGTGGTTAGTTTTTCGAAGTGTAAACAAGGCGTCAAATATGAAAAGTGTGACTATTCGGTATCTAAAACAATGAGTTCCTTCAGTGATTATATAATGTATTTGTATGGAAATGTTCAAATATAAAATGTATCAAATAATCAAACTCACATCCAATTGACTTCTGAAGATTAAAGAAAAAACATTCAGTGCCCTAATTGAATACATAACTTAATTACAGGGATTCATCAAAGCTTATATTGACATTGGAGGAACGTATATAATAATCTACGTCATGGTTGATAGTTTTGAAGGACTGAAGGAAGAATCATTTACACCCTTCATAGAATATTGAATTAGTTATTTTGAGGATACCGTTTTCAATACTGACGTCACTGGTAGCTCATCTTTCAACGATGACCTCACTGGAGCTATGCATGCTCTCTCTCTCTCTCTCTCTCTCTCTCTCTCTCTCTCTCTCTCTATATATATATATATATATATATATATATATATGCAATATGTATATATAAGATGATATAATATATATATATTTGTATATATATATATATATATTAACACAATTTTACACCATTTAAGTCGAAGCTTTTTGCCAGTAGTTGAAGGAATTTTTAAAATATCGTGACAAACATTCGTTTTCCCCTTCTTTTCACCAGCAAATGAATAAAGACTTTCTACCTCATGTAATAATTCTTTTCTACGAAAATAATGAAGTAATTTATTGACTCGCACTCCGTAGAGAATTACAATGCTTATAAATTTATATACGCCCGAAAATAAATATTTTCAATCACGTTCAAATATTTGTATAGCTTTCATCTACTTTTCACTGTCATTGACACAGATATCTGAAAGTATTTCTATCTACACCATGCTTAAACCCGCCCATACACAGCCAACAAAACCCTCTTTGTATTGGAATTTAGTTATTTCGTTTATGATGTTACTTTTTATTAACTTCAAATAAGGGACCCGTATAGAAAGTGCCGTAAACAACAAAACCATATAAATATATGAATTGTAGCAAATATAATTTCTTAATTTTATATACAATAAATATAGGTCGTTTGACTCCAAGATACTATTCCATGTGTTTTTAAATCGTTTATTGTGTGTTTTAGTATCTAATGAAGGGATATCATGTGGAAATGCAAAAAATGAAGTCTTACAAAAGTTTAAATTTTTAACTCTACAGTTAAGGTTGAGTGATTATTTAATCATATCCATGATTAATAGATGACATGCTATTGAGAAATGCAAAAATAACAGAGATATTGAAGAGCAGAGGAGAAAATAGCGAGAAATGAGGAACTTTAAGATAGTTTTAAGTTTCAACAATATTTTATTTGGCACATTTTATTTATTTACCTCTGCACATTATGTAACTTATAATATACAATTTGTGTTAATACTCTATTGAATGAAAATACTTTATGGTCGTCCATTTATTTTTATATATTTATTTCAAAAGCATGCGTATATATGGATTTGATTAAATAGGTCACTCAAGCCTAATGTACCCATAAATGCCCAACCAATGAACAACAACCGCTCGACATGCAGGTTAACTTTGTTCCTTTTACGACCAAATGATGGTCACTCAAACTGAAGGTAATGCATATATCAACTTAAGAGCAGTTCATTTCGTTTGACAACAAAATGCATATTTAATAGCATATTTTTTATATGCCTATCAAACCGAATTACCTTTTTGGGAGCGCCAGTCATTTATGTAGTGTTTGAGTCCTTTATTCTTAGCAATAAAAGGGAAAGTTATTATTGCAAACTGTAAAGTATTTTATGGGATTCTTAGTGCTGAGGGCGCAGGTTCGTCTCCTGTGAGGGAAAGACCAATTTTGGTCAACTTCATTAGGGATCTAACTTTAACGCTACAATGCTTATTTTTAAACACATGGGTACTGGAACGAAATACGCAAAAAAAAAGTTATTGAAGTTGGTGGGATTGGAATTTCTTGAGAAAATAGCAGAATGTACCTTTAACCAACTCCATATTATTCTGGCAGATATTCAGATATAAGGAAGACTAGTTTTTGCTATAATTGTTAACATTAAACATTTTGCGCTGGAATTAAACATAAAGCCATTCAAAACTAAACTCTAAAACTAATTGTTAGAATTTTAGCATCGAAAAATTAATTGAATATTTATTATTAAGGAAAGATTCCTTGATTTGAATATAATTAATGAATTATTATTATTTAATATGTTTCTTTATACAGTCCTAAAGTCACACGAACTAAGTAACAAGCCGTCATGATCCTAATATATGTACGACTGGGTTCCTACAACAATAAAAATCACAATTGCCAGTTGTAGGATTTTACCATGCGGCAAATACTTCCATATTTAATAGGAAAATAAATAATAAGAAAACGTGCGAATAAAAATAATTACAGCTGAGTAAAAGTTTCTTCATGTTACTCTCTGGGAGAGGAAGATATGTTTTAGAATAGCAATGTCAGAGAAGTATATACTCATGAACTTTTGATCAAGCTTATCAAAGATATTTTCTAGTCAAGGGATTCATTGAAATGTATCTATGAGTATGTATGTCCTTTGACCTTCTATGATTTTGTCTTTGACATCGAGAGAACAAAGAAGGATAGTAAAGGAAAAAACAATCCATATGGCATTCTTTGCTGGTAGAGGTTGGGAGATAAATTATACTTGACTACGGACAGCAGAAACACGGGTTTAAAATGAGATTTCATCATCTTTCCGGTTTTCCCCCTGATAATAGCATAATGGGTAAGTATGGCCTTATGGTAGTAACTCTTTTAAAAGCTGTATAACTATTTTTGTTCATTTTGCAACTTGATATACTTTATTTTCTAAACACTTGATTGTCAAAATAAAACAGAATCAACGTTGATGAGTTAATTTAGTGTGAGCTGTAGTTTTATATAGTTATCATTATATATATTGCGATAAAGCTCAATCTAAAGATATGTAATTTTCACGGATCGATGTACAAGAGATAAGATGTTCATAGAGATGATATTATTATTATTATGTCAGACTTGATGCTTATACTTTAAAGGTCACGATGGAAATGATTCCTCCTTTTTTATTATTCAAGCCAGTTTTTCTTCGAGACAATGGTTTTAGAGTGGCATCCTTAGTAATGAGCTAGAGAGTCTCTTATTAAAGGGCTTTACATAAGGATGAGAAATGTGTAGGTAGAACAATATTTTCGTCTTCAGAAAACAAACGAGAAAACCAGACACAATATTTCTATTTTATGTAGAAAACTAGTGTCAAATGTTAAGTGTTAAATATATACACTCAGAGAGTGTAAACCTCCGCCGTAACGGGGTCCTTATGAGTCTTCCGAGGCGGATTTTTCACGACTGGGGCGGCGTAGAGGGACGGGGGAGGGTTCCCCTCGACGGAAATTCCGAGAGAAAGACGCTCCCGGCACCCGATTTCACAGCACAGCGACATCTATTGGCAGAGTAGGCTTTCTTGAAATATTTATAAGTATTTAGCTCATTTTGGATCTTAATTCTGCACTCAGAGATGCCAAAATTTAATCACTTGTTCATTTTGACATTTCCAACAACTCCACAAAGTTTCATCCGAATCCGTTCAGTACTTTTTTGAGTTATCCTGCTGACAAACAAACAAACCAACAAACAAACCAACCAACAAACCAACGCCAGTGAAAACAATACCTTCTTCGGCGGAGGTAACAATATAATTCATAAATCATGCAAGTCATATCGATTTTTGATATCAAAATAGTCTTGATCAAAATACTTTTATGACTGATTGTCTTCCTTATTATATTTATCTTCAGGAAAATTATATCTGCTCGATATTACTAACCATAAGAATCTTATCATTTATATGTATGACAATGTGTTGTTTTAAATACTAATTTTAGAAATACTTAAGGCTGTGCTACTTGAAGATTTTTTATTCCGCTTTTTGTGTTTCAATTCTTATAAAGCCAATGTGCATGGATTAAATTGAAATAAATAGGCAGTTTAGTCTAAAATTCATGCTCCACCTAGAGAACAATCAAACTACATACTCAAAGTTTATAACGTACTTACATAAAATGTTATGATTTGGGTTAGTTTGTGTCGGGTATGAGATTCGATATTCATATGGCCTTTGAGAAGGCGTACTTTGCGTCAAAGAATGAAAGTGTGGATTCATATCATTCTTGAGGAAAACATCTCCCTTGCTGCAGTCCTCCTGAAGGTCCTTAGGTATTGTGATAATACGCTTGAGGAGGCTATCATGCATGCTAGTTGATTTACAGATGTTCATTTGGGAGTAGTCGTCGAAAACAGTCTACGGTAGGAAACGATGAGGTCGACCTTCTTTAATCATGCAAAAAAATATTCTGCATCGTAGATCAGTATTTACTCGCATATGTCCGCCCTTCAGGTATGGGTAGGTTTTGGAGCTAGTTTGGGAGTGAAACAGACCTTAAAGAATATAAGAGAGGAGGGAGAAAATAATTTTCGGTTTTGTACAAACATTCCTCATAAAAGTTTGACTTTGTACAAAGAATATGTTTTAAGTCACATGAGATGCTTTTTTCTTTTTCCATTTCTCTAACTCCTCCTCCTCCTTTTCTTTTTCCTCTCTTTAACTTGAAAAGTAAGTAGTTCAAATCAGACAAGGTCTGTTTTTTTTCCTTCATTTCTGGACCAGAAATGAAGGGAAAAAAAAAACAGACCTTGTCTGATTTGAACTACTTACTTTGAACTACATCACTTTGCAAATTGTTTTATTAGGTCCGTCTTGAGCCAAGGATTCCATAGGCACCTTCAAAGTTCAAATCTGACCATAAATGTGGGAGGAGATAGCGTGCGGACATACAGACTGACAGAGATTGGGGAATTAATGTATAGATTAGGCGTTTACTCCAGGTTTTTATTTGAAAATAGAAAACAATAAGATGGTGCTGCATATTTTTAATTCATTTTCTTCTATCTACAAGAAATACTATTAGTAATGTCGAGCAATTTTCATATATTATTGAACTAAATCGCTTTTCAAGACAATCTTCCTCATTCTTTTAATATATTTATATAAATATATATAAATTTACAAAACATGCATAAACATAGGCTTATATTTACCGAGTAGCTGTGTAAAAATATATAATTCAACGCTTAAGTTTAAAATGAACCCTCCTAGGAAAGTGAAGATATATATTTACACATAAATTCCTAAACCATAATCATAGGACACGTCAGTCCTATAAGGAAACTTATATTCAATTTAAAGGTCGTTGTCTTGGGAAAAACTTCATTCCTTAAGAATTGAAGTTTCTTTAGAAAACATTATGACTGAGAACACAAGGCCTAGCCACAAAGGTTTTGTTTTTGTTTTAAAAAAAAACAACTTTGAGGTTTTTAATAGCCACCAAGGTCACCATTCAATATGAGGTTATATTATTTTTATTCTTAGATACAAATTATGTTAATTCAGATGCACTTGGGAATAAATAAACTTTTTTTATGTAGTACATCTGAAGACTATTGACATTTGTCTTAATTTTTTTTACTATTTGGAATTGCACCCTTGTGGATATGAGTAAGAATTATAGCTTGAAAATTAATCTAATGACCTTGTAATATTTTTTTTCGGTTATAAAATTAGTTATTTCGTTATCTGAAAAAGGGTAAATGAATTACATCAGTTAACATTAAAAAAATCATCAGACAGTTGTGCTCCAGAATAAACATGATTGAACATTATAGTACTGTTTAAAAATGATAACATTACATAAATTTATAAATACTAATTAAAAATGAGTATTACTTTTTAACAAATTTTATTTGATAAGTTCGTTATCAATTTCAAAATTTGCAATTCAATGTGCTATGCTATGAGACTGGACTGTAGAGAAAGTCAATTGATTAAGATGCTCCAAGGTCAACTGAGGTTTGTATTTTAATTCCAAGTATTTAATAAAGGAGTCAAGTTATTTTCTCAAGTTATTCAAGTCACCTATATATATATACATAATACATTTCAGCAGGAAACGACCGGCCCCGGCTGTTTTTGAGTGTCCCGGCCTGGCCCGGTGTTCCGGCTTTTTATACACCGGGCCGGGACATCAATATTTTTTCAATATGAAAAAAAGTCGTCACTTTTTTGGGGGGATTCTTTTCTAAAAAAACCGCCGTCACTTGAGAATGTCTAAGGAACAAATATATATATTATGTCCCGGCCCGGCTTGAAAAATTTAAGTCCCGGCCGGGTCCCGGTGAAAAAAGGTGTCCCGGTCGCTTCCTGCATTTAAGGAATATTTTCATAATGAAAAGTCTGAAATCTTATTACCTACTTAATTTATAAGCTCTCTGGACGGTTTTTTCATATTGACATTTATTTATGTTTGAAGATAGAGACTTAAAGAAGTCAATGCATTTATTCTTAGATACCTGTGAACAAATGTAAATATATATAGTAACGACATATAATAAATAATAAAATGCAATTCTGGAAATGAGATACTCCAAATAGGTCTTGACTGCATTTACACTGCCTTGTAGTTGCAAACTACATTTATATGTATATATATTTAAACGAGTTGAAAATAAATAAATAATGACTTCAACTTTTAATTTTTAGTTACCAAATAAGAATTATTTAAATAGTTTTATGATGACAATAACTATTAATCTCTTCATTTGCATTACTGAATATTTAAACAAGTTTGAAAATAGGTATTAAATAATGACTTGAACTTGGATATTTCAGTTGCCAAAAATAATATTTATATTTTTATGATGACAATAAAATTGATTTCTTCATTATGAATGACTGAAATTTTTAATATCAAAAAATGGTTTTTTTTAAACCTCCTAAAATCTTTTGACAATGTTAGAATTAGCAATTTAAAGAAATTTACCACAAAACATGATCTGTAAATACAATAGAAATTGTATCGTCTGATAAAGGATTTCTTATGGCAGTTCTTTCAAACTCTATAATTTCTTTTGTCTTGGGCAATTCAATATTACATTTTTGAGGAGTTCCTTAACCCCACTAATAATAATATATTTTTGAAATTGATCTTCTTCACCCATGAGAAAAGTAGTGTTCTTGTATCTGAGTTGATGTTCTCTCCTCAACAGTCACAATTGAAGGGGAATCTTATTTCATTCAGCTAACTATTATTTGAAACTTAACACACTCATGTTCTTTGGAACCAATCCCGATATATATAAAGTCCAGTGTTTCATACTCTTAACATTGATCCTTGAAGAAGTGATTCAAAAAGCGGTTGAACCTTTATATAAGACGATAAAAATTACTTTCTAAGATACTTTCATTATTCATTTATGCCTCATCATTGAAAATGTACTCTCGTCTACATGAGTGAATGATTACAACTTTTTCGAACAATGTCTGTCTTTAAAAAAAAATACTTTCTCTTATTAGAAAAGCTAGGGCCTTTGAAAAATATAGTGTTTATAGCAATTGTTCATTTAAATCTTAGGAAAATATATAAAATATGCAAGACAAAATGAAAAATTAATACAAAAATAAATGTATATTTATATATACACACAAACACACACATATATATATATATCAGGCTTGTGAACGGAACGCAAAATTGAACGGCGTTCAACTGAACGCACGTTCAATGAACGGAACGCAACTTTTTTTTGAACGCTGAACGCAAAAAAAAAGAGTTTTGCGTTCAGCGTTCAATTTTTCCCAACTTTTCTTTGACTTTTTTTGGAAATTCTTTTCTAAAAAAAAAAACGTAATCACTACGCAGTACTTTTTTTGGAAATTCTTTTCTAAAAAAAAACGTCATCACTATGCAGTACTTTTTTTGGAAATTCTTTTCTAAAAAAAAAACGTCATCACTACGCAGTACTTTTTTGGAAATTCGTTTTTAAATATTTGAACGCTGAACGCTAACGGAACGCTGAACACAAAAACATTGAACGGAACGCTAATTTTTTTGAACGCTGAACGGAACGCTGAACGCAAAAAAAAGCTGAACGCTCACAAGCCTGATATATATATATATATATGTCGTAGTAGAGATAAAAAATCCAGTAGTGTCTTTGACTCTCCTGAAGAGATCACGATCATATCCTCTCCTAAGAGTGACTACGATCGCGATCGATATCAGAAGAATCAACGACTCTGCTAAAAGAGATCAGGAGTGTTATCTTATAGGAAAATACCACCTTAAATATGAAGATGGTTTGATGGTGTTAATCAAACTATTTTTATCTGTCCGATGTCTTCTCAGATGAGTATCAAATTATTATTTCATAGGTCGATGATATAGATACAGTGTTAATAAAAATTGCTTCGCATTTGCTTCCTTGAACACAAAAATTAAATCATTTCTACAAATACATATATAATAGAAATCAAAAATGAAATATATAGTTTACAGCATCGTAAAATATTATATCCAGATACATATATATATTTACAATATACTTATATATATATATAAAATATATATATATTGATTATTATATAATATAAGCAGTAGTAATTGTAATTCTTTATGAAACTGGTTATAAGAAGATAATATGCAGTCTTCCATTTTGAAATTAATAGCCTATTGACAAACATTTAAAGGATATACATACACTAAAGCAAAGAACACAACTACACATTGAAGTATCAGTGTACAATATTAATGTGTAATAATGGTATTCATATTTAAAAAAGAATATATAAAAATTTCAATCATGATTTATATTAAACATGTTTCTTTTACGCGTTTTCATCTTGCGAAACTAGGTGCCTTTCTTTATACAAGGTGGAGCATCTGTAGATTAAATGATGATCAGTTTGTGGTTCTTCCAAACAAGATCTCATGTTTCAAAAGGTTTTTTCTCCATTTATTCAAATGAGAGAGAGTGGGGTCAATGTGAGTATAGGCTTGGACAAGAAGTGAGCATCTTCGGGGGGCTTACATTATCCACAAGCCACTTTAAAAAGACTTTAAGTTATCTTAATACTCTGGTTTGAGTACCCAGGTATTTATACGTATTTGATTAAACATGTAATGATAAATAAAATAGTTAATTTACCGTATTGAGGAAACCCTGTTATAATATATATAATAGTTGAAAAAATTGTGTGATTTGTGTGGGTGTATTATCATTTTTGCCTAATTTGTTTCGAAAGAATTGCATCCGACTGGATATAATAACATTATATCATTTACAATTATCCTCGAACCTAAAACGACCATCCCCTTTGGTTTTTTTTTTTTGCCTATATCGTTCGACAGGATTGCATCCGACTGGATATAAATAAGCATTATAGCTTTGGGATTCGAACCTACGCTCCCAAAATTGTAAGTTAAACACTTCTTAACGCACATGGCTATCGCACTCCAATATTATCATTATTGTTAAGTAACTAAATATTTTTATAATTATATTCGAAAAAGTTTATTTTCTTCTTATTGTGCCTTTTAACTCGATAAGTGTGTTTATAAAAGTTTAAAAAACAACTAACATCAACTCAATGTTCTTCATTTTTCTATGTACCCATGCAGGTCTTATCCATAAGTAAGTAATTGTTTTTTTAAAAATATCATTCCGTCAGTTTGAACCATAAGAAGGAAAAAGCAGAGAAATAATGCATGTTGAGAGAAGGGAAGCAATTATGAATGGGAAAAATAAATTATATATGCAATTTTCAGCAAACCCCACCTCCCTTTAAAAAGTTTAATAGTAAACGGGTTTTTAATTTTATACGTGATACAAATAAGAAAGTGTTATAGCTCTCAAATCTCTTGGATCTCTTACTTTCATGCAACCAATTGTTACTTCAGATACTTGATGTAAAAAATGTAACTTTGGACAATAAAAAAATTGTGGACCTCCAATTTAATTGTTTATTGATCGCAAGGTATAGAATTAACAATAATATTAATAAAATATATACTTATTTTTTCTTTATCTGATAACGGATCCCATATATAATAGGCCTACATATAATGTAACATGTGCTCATAAAAATCAGATCAAAACTACTTATCTTAGAAAAATCAAATAAAGGTTCATGTCTGATGATATATATATATATATATATATATATATATATATATATAATATAGATATATATATATATATATATATATATAAGATATACACAAGGCAGTTTTTAGGAATGGGAACCCATTAAAATAAACACTTAATAAAAACATGGCTCTAATAGGAAGAAAATACAACAAGATACTATAAGAATTTCATCAAAGATGCATGATGACTCATCAATATGGAAAAATTACCAAGGTGACTATATACAAGTGTTAACACTCTACTGTAATGAAAAAGGTAAAATAATTGCTACAGAAGTGACGTCATGAGGGTAATAGTTAGTTCCTTATAACCTTATATCATATGAGAAACTAAATCCCTTTTAGAAGAGTGGAAATGAATAATATATTTTGACGAATTGAGCATATGCCATTCTCTCCAGACGAATGTTTTCAGAACAAAATACTCTTGAAACTCCATATTGGCCTGCAAAGTCATTGATTGAGACTATAACAAGGCTTAGAGTTTTTTCGTAACAATTTATAAATTAAAAACGATTTTTACCGTAGTTTTATTGGCTCCATAAATATCTATTACTAATAGTCAAGTCTCCTTTTGTGCCTTTGTTTTCATTTCAATGCCAAAAAATCATTTAAAGTTTCTCTGTGATTGACACAGAGTGAAAGAAAAAAACGCAGATGAATGATTCCGTTTTTAAATAAAGGTGTCTTTCAAAGCTACGTTACAAATCTGACAGTAATAGAGGCAATGATAAACTATATTTTCTTAAGTACAAGGAATGACGTTGCGTATTTATCAATGACTTTGTGACTTCATGTACACTCTACAATTACTTCAAAAAAGTGCTCGTCATATTATGAAAAGTTGACAACATCCCATTCAAAATATCTATTTAAGAATACGCATAACTGTTTTGGTAGCCACGCTTGGCGACGACAATCTATAATTAGAATATTGCTTCAAATTCAAGTTCTTACTCCTAGATTGGAACTTTATTTAAAATCGATTTTATACAAAATATAATATTATTACTTTAATATGGTTAATCGTATCGTGAGGAGTAAAAATAAATATGAAGCATTATATTAAATTATATGGGGCATATACTTTCCATTATTCCCTTGAATTACTATCGTTTTATTTCATATGACTTTAAAAAAAATAGCTTCCGAACAAAAGTAATTTCTCAACAAATTTAAGATCTAGGGACATGAACTTATTTACACGCATCAAAAGCTTTTCATATCCGCACGGATGCAGTTCCATCGAAGCAAAGAGGCATGGAAGTTGCATTTTGATTGTTGAAGAGTGCAAATTGATTTTTGCAATATTTATGACCTATCACTTTCACAATAGATTCGTTTCCCTATCCAAAACACTCTAAGCTTAATTAGAACTAAGCAAACTAAAAATGTTATGAATATAATAATTACTAATATTTTCGTAATAACAAGATTTTGGTTTTCTATAAGACGCTTTATGTTCCTTTCATAGGGAGAATTTAATAGAGCTATTATAGATATTTATCAGACATTATGTCAGTCCACTCAAAATATTTGTTTCAAGACAAATGGTTTGCTATATGCAGAACGTTCTGCTGGTTAATTACTGGCCAACATGTAATTGTCTTTGAATATAGTTGTAAGGGGAAAATCGCAATATTAATAAATTCAATGCACTATGAAGGGATAACAAACCAGGAGATATAAGTCGTTCGCTCAAATGTTAATATTTAAGGTATCCAATCCCATTGTATGAATCTATGGAACGTGACTACAGATATTGTGTAGGCTATTGTTACGTTTTCTTAAGT
>CP045896.1:28341076-28384508 GCA_013387185.1 Caligus rogercresseyi | reverse complement strand
AAAGATAATGAGAAATTATAAATTCACAACAATATCTGTTCTCATTAGATTTCAACTAACGATATAAAAATTATATTTTCAAGATTTTTTAACAAAGGCATTGTAGGCTTTTATAGTTTGTTATAACCATAGAGTAGACTCTTGTTGATTGTCAACCGAAAAATACCTTATTGTTCTCATCTTATATCAATTGGCTAAGTACATCACTTAAATGACCTGTCTTTGACCTTGAGTAAGTTTAAGAGAAAATATTTAGAGACCGCTTATTGGGTAGCATACACAATATATATATATATATATAGATATATATATATATATATATATATATATATATATATATATATATATATATATATATATAAGTATTCCTCATTTTAAGCAATGGATAAAATATGGACCAAAGATGGTTTGTTGTATTTTGAAGCGTATATATGGAGCGACAAGATTGTATTTTCTGATAAAATACTTTCTTTTCCTGTTTATATATGTTTTTATAAATTTATCTCATTAATATATAATGAAAAGTAGTAAAAATATAGTGGAGCAGGAACCAAAATATATGTAATGGCTTAATTACTTTAATTATATAAATAATGTACATGTAAATAATTATTGAAGCTTGAACGTAGATATATATAATATATATTATGAACATATCGTCCTCACGTTTTAAATTCTCTTTTACATTTATATATCTTTTAAAATTACATGCTACGGCCTTTTAGTACATTCCACCTTTATAATAATAGTCCGTAGCGCTGTAACTTCTTTTTTAAATAAACTTCTCTTGTAAAGAAATCCTAGTCACTCTTCATTCCCCTAAGGCTTGACAACGATTACAGATAGTAATAATAATGACTTCCTTTAATTATAAGGTACAAGTCCGTTATCATTTATTAAATCTGACAATGGTAGAGTTAATTTTTTTATATGAAGAAACAAAATTTTGACAATTTAAATATAAGCTTTATATATCATAAAACTTTAAGTTTTACATACATACTGTGTTTGAAGGAACAGCTCCTTCTTTGACTGCCCTGATCCCCCATAAAATAAAGAAGCTTATTGTCGTCTATTTGATTCAAATAATGCTTTTGTAAAGAAAAAACTATTAATTTTAAACAAAAATGTTTAATTATGTTTTTTAACACATTAACATCATTTTATATATATTTACTTATTTGTGCTTGTATATTCTTTTGTGGACTGTTGAATAATAATAAAAAACTATCAGAGCATATATTTAAAGGCCCTGAAAGGAGATAAGAAAAATATTTAGGTAAATATTAGAAAAAGAAAATACGTAACACTCGGTGCCAGGATTTGCGTTACCGATAGTTTGAAAAAAATATCCCTACGCACCGATATATCGGCAAACGTATAAGACGGTCGACCTCTAGTTAAAACGGTCTAATTGAGAGCAAAATATGGTATTGCTTGACCTATGGCTTTATAAATGGATATTATCTTATTTATTCATAAATAAACCTTAGTGTCAGCAATTTATAATTATATATTTCCATAATATTTCAAAGCATTTTCACGCATGAAAATAGTCCTTTTTTGGGTTTGTGTTAGACAATATTTACATTTTAATATATATTTTAATATATTTTTGTTTTAATATTAGTTTTGATGTGTGACAGCTCATGTGTTGTTAGTCTTTAATATAGTACATTTTGGCAATTGGGTTCGATGGAATTGCATCCATGCGTATATGAATCATATGAACGCCAACACATTCGCTCCGTGAGCCAGCGTGTTCAACTCTCAATGTGAGGGCGCAGATTCGACTCCCGAAGGGGAAGGTCAACATAGATTAACCTCAATAAGAAGATCCTAGTTTCGATTGAGTCATTTTAATTAATCATATCCTCGCAGAAGCAACTCAATCCACAGAGTTATCAACGGAAGGGCCCTAATCGTGAAAAGGCTACAACAATGAACAAACCTTCAATCTCGTGGAATAAAGGCAAGTTTACCTTCGGTTGCGGCAAGGATTGCACCCTTGGCCTTCAAAATATATCCCCTCTTCGACGATTTGTAGACAACGGATTCGGAAAAGGTTAAATACCACCAAACGGTTCTGCCTAACCACAGAAAATTTAAAACGAGAATTTCGAAAAAATTTAATATTTTTTTCAAAAATTGAATGTCCAATAATAGCTTATTATCACATTATATTTTTTTATAATGTTCGTTGTTAAGGTAAAATGTTTTAAACCATAATGTTGATTTGTTTACTTCATTCTAATACATATAATACTAATCCCATGTATTTTAGAACTGTGGAAAAATAAAATGTAATCAAATCATTAGGCAAAGATACTACTTAGGAAATGATTATTCAAACTGACATGTTTTTCAAAGAATATCATACTTTTTAATGGACTGCTTTTCAAAGGGTCCCCATTCCCTCCGCTATGATTATGGCGGGTCTTGCAAAACACTATGCTTTTAAATTATCCTATGCATACCAAAAATAAATCTACTTCAGGTATTCGTTATGTCGAATAGCCATTATATAAAGCATTATGAAGAAATATAATTACTTCATGTTGTGTAAGAAATATATATATTAATAGTACTTTTATGCAATAAAATTTTTAGTCAATTTATTCAGCAACTGGACTTTGGATTTAAGTAGAAAATAGGGAGAAAAGATCAAATGTTAATTTGTAAATATAATTCGTTTGTTTGAATTCCAATAGTTATTGTATATATATATATATAGAGCTGGGATTCGGTAGAAAATCTACCGCTGGTTCGGTATTCGGTATATACCTTCTACCGATCCATATCGGTAGAAGGTAGATTTTATTATATATCTACAGTATCGATCGATATTTGGTTCATATGATTTAATGTCAGACAATTGATAGCAAAGGACATTAAAATACATCATTTGTTATAATTATTAGAGATTATTTGAAATTTAATACATAATAATCTTATATAAATTTATATGTACTTGGATTTTGTAAGAAAATGGTTTCTTATTGACCGATATTAAATACACTTTCAGGTACTCTAGTATTCAATGCATAGCATAAGCTTATATGAATGTATATTTATGTATCTGCTCTTTAATACTATAAGTTGTATATGTTTATTTATTTTGCGAAGTTCAAGTTCTTGACACAAGGGAGCACTTGGGCAAAGCGACAGCTGAACGATGTTTCTCTCCTATTGAAAGGAATAAGCTCTCAGTATCTTTATGTCTCTATGTAAATGTAACAAAAGTCATACTTTCAAATATACCGTACCGATTGTCAATCGGTACGGTATTCGGTAGTTTCTACCGAATATTGTATAATCGGTTCGGTATTTGAAATCTACTGTCGGTAATATCGAATACCGATTTACATTCGGTTGTCGCAGCTCTGTATATATATAATTATCATTAGTACCAATTTAATATATTATAAATGCGTCAGAGACAAAGTAAAATTTTGAGAGGATACCTTGACACAAATCTAAGAAACACATTATTATTATTTTTTTTCATAATCGATTCTTATAGGTCAATACAGGCTCTGAATCATATGATGTAAACTCAGATTGTACTGAATTCTGAATTGATAGAATGCAACCAAGATCATTTTTGAATTTATCATCTAAAGGTATACTAAACTTAAAAATACTATTTTCCTCTGAAGCGAACAAATCATCTTCTACAGGCGAGTGAAGTTAATTGATACAAAATAGCTATGAAATATACTACCATTACACACTCCATTTTTTTCTTGTTTTTACTGAAAACTTTGTTTTATTAAAAAAACATCAAACATACGTCTGGTAGTAAATTATATTCCCTTTAAATTAATTATTATTGAAGTCTGTAACGTCCACCATTTTCAAGAAATTAGCGGAAAACTATAATTTTACTAAATTTTTAAAACTTTGACCTCGTTGGGCGACCTCGTAATGTTGACCGATTTTGTTCAAACTTTGTATGTCGTCTTCTTTTATCACCAAGAAACAGAAAATCCACAATGTTGCTAACATTTCAAACATTTGAAAAATAAGAACAGCCCTAATATACACATTATGGTTCATAATTCATTCCTTTCACTTTGTTTTCTTAGTAAAAGTTAATGCTGACTCATTCGTCTATTGTGATTATCATGTAATTAAGCAAAAAAGAAATAGTTATTTCTCTTTTTTGCATCTCATGCCTTTAGGTTTGCAAAATTTATTGAATGAAGACTTCTTTCAGGTTCCTTGTGAGCGTTTACAGAAAGTCAAAAATCATGACGTCAAAGAAGAAAATGTTGAGCTCCTCAAGCTCCAGTTTGTTGGAAAACGAGAATTCTTAGATCTCGTATGGGAATTGCTGATTGGACAAGGTTTATGGTACAGCTGCTGATATCCACAGATCTCACTCGCTTTACTTCTATGCAAAGATTATGGAAAAATTTATAATACTACTTTAAATGCCTTTGTAGATTGTCATTCGGTAGCCATCCCTAAACAATTCATCAGTTTAAATGTTAAAGGCCTTCAGACTCCAGGTACAAACAATTTTTGCAAAGCTATCGTCCTGTTCGGTCTTGGCAGATCTCTTTCTACAAAATCTAGAGCAATTAATAGTACTCTTTTATATGCCAAAGCTCTTATAGCTAAGAGGTTAACATCTCACTCTCCTATCAGTCCGTGGGAGGTAAGGGTAATCATCCTAGCGACGGCGGATAGATACGCGGCGTTGGACCTCAAAATCCCCTCTGTCACCGATGGAAATGGAATTGGGAGGTTGATGTAATTCGTTACTTCCCCTCGTCTTCCCTGCCTAATGGAAAAATTATTAAAAAACTTTTACGCCAATTCAAGGATTTAAAATAGAAAGGTGTATGTTTTATGTTCGTTTGGTTTATTTTGTCAAGTTATTTTATTATAACTTTAGTGCTTGTTCATATTTGATGTTAAAGTTATAAACTAAATTGCTGAACTATGTTTTTACGCATTAACATAATTTTATATACATTCTCTTTTTTTGTGCTTTTATGTATTTTATGAACTGTGGAATAATAATAATAATAAAAGCCTACCACTATTTTTAACCTAAAGGTTATATTTTTATGGCATTGAATTATTTTTCTAATTCACAAATAAACAAAATAACTATATAATAATTTTGAACCACATGATAAATAATATAATAATATTTTAAAGGTGGAACTAAAACATATTGAAAAGAAATAAAAAAGATTTAAAGATAAGCAACATCATATTATTTTTGAATGCATTATCAAATAGGACAAACAACATCAGATAGAAATAAAACAATATATAAGAAATCTGAATTTATGAATAGGAAACAGGTTTTATGTTATTCTTAAGGGTTTTAAATAATAATGAATATAAGCAATGTTGGGAAAATGCATAACTTCTTACGGCAAAAAAGGCCTGGAGTCACAGGTGGAAAAGTACAGATTAAATTTTAAATTTATTTCATCTACAAATTAATTGTAACAAAAATGAAGAGATAAAAAAGTGCATTTTTATGAGGCCTACGCAATAAAGTTAAAATTATATATATTACACAATTTTCTATATACAGTATTGACCCGAATATAAGACGGGGTTTTTGTTCTAAAATAGTACTTTAAAAAAGGGGGTCGTCTTATTTTCGCGGACTAGACAAAAAACATAATTCATGTATATATATATATATATATTTTTTTTTTAAGTTAACCTGAATGCGGTCATTAGGCCTATCCTTCACAACACTCAATAATGGAGAGGTCTAGTGATCGCTTTGTCCGTATCATTTCACAACGATTGTTTGGACTTAAAATAACAACAAACTATGAATCGGCCACCGTCCCTCACAACAATACCACAACAAAAATAAAAAATCGAGAAGACAAGAGACTGTCTTGAACAAAGTGGTTCGAAATCTGGACAAATTAACCAAAGGCTTCGACAGAGTTATGATGCCAATTTTAAAATCTTAGTGGTGAACTACAGGTGCTGGACGTTGTTGTCAACAAACCATTTAAAGATAATCTACGCAAGAGATACACGGAGAGGCTACTGTCAGATAACCACGCACTCACACCAACTGGAAAAAATTCAGAAGCCTGCGGTGCGTCTGCTTTGTGAGTGGATCCTCCAGGCATGGCGTGCCATTTCGCCAGAGAGCATCGCTCACGGGTTCAAGAAGTGCTGCATTTCCAATGCCTTTGATGGATCTGGCGACGACGTACTGTGGGAGGGACTAGTGCAGCAACAAGAAAGTGACGACGATAGTGAGAGTGACAGCGATGCAGAAGATCTGTGTACTTAGTGGTTGTTGTTATGCTACATTTTCTTTCTTATTGCAGTTTTCTTGGGCAAAATATTTTTCAAATAAATACATTGCTATATGATTTTTTGTATGATTTTTTTTCCCAAAACATGAGCCTGAAAAGGGGGAGTCGTCTTATATTCAGGTCGTCTTATATTTGGGCCAATAAGGTCATATTTTGACAAATAAGTTCTGTTAGATTGAAATTTGTAGTTTAGTGGAAAATAATTAAATAAAATATTTATTTTTTGTGCCTAACTGGTTCGACAGAATTACATCCTACAGGATATAAATAAGCATATAAATTAGTCTATCGAACCTAGGATCTTATCAATGAAGTCGACCAAAAATGATAATCCTCTCTCGGGATTCGAACAGCGCCCCCAACATTGAGAGTTGAACACGCCTTAACGCTCACGGCTATCACACCCCTAATTTTTTAAGTTTCTGATGCATAGATGTTTTGAGGGAGTTTAATTATATATGGCAATTAAAACCTTTCATTTTATTTATGGGAATAAATGATGACTTGTTCTCTGAGCATGAATTATAATAATAAATAATAATAAAATGTTACTTCTATATTTTTTGACTCTACAACTGCTCTGAATAAATAAGGTTAAAGAAATAAAAAATGGTTAACACAAATTATAAAGTGGATATCTTCTTTTATCTCTTTCGTAACATACTGATGATGTATTAAACATTTTCCCTTTAACACAGGTTTTCTTGTCCTTTTACATATTGAAAAAAATGAAACATTTGTATATAAAATAATAAGATAAATCGTGAAGGTACACATAAATATTATATTTTTTTCTTAGGAGCTGAACGTAACATACATTTTAACACAAAGGACTAATAATAAATTTATGATAAAATAAAAAAATATCATTAAAATGCTTTTAATTGTGGATATAGTGGATGGAAGCAAGGAACGGGAAGTATCTCGAAAGAGGTCCAGAACTTTGATTCTAGCAGCAGCTGATAATTACACTGGTATGTATATATATATATATATATATATATATATATATATATATATATATTATATATATATATATATATATTATTAGGGTGTGTGGTCCTTTTTCAAACTTGTCTGATCCCAAATTATCATGGATCAAAAGTTGTATTTTGGTATTGGTAATAACCCCAAAAAAATAATTTTCCTCTCCGGTCAAAACCCAACTCCCTCCTTCCGGTCAAAGTTCCGGTATTTACCGGAAGTACGTCAAAAAGCGATCAAATTCGAAAAAGAAAAATTTTTTATAATTATGGCCTATGAAATGAAAAACTTATTTTATATTTTTTTTCGATTTGTTAGTAATTTTTTCGACTTTTTGATTAAAGTTTTTGAAATGCTTAAAATCAGTCGTTTTTATTCAAAAAATTAATAGTCGGAATTATATGTTTTTATAGTTTTATATCTTGGATTCACATTCACATCACTATGTTCTAAAATGTAGAAATATAACAAATATTCAATATTTAAACCTTATTTACTTGTTTGTTAAAAATATGTCGCAATTAAATGAAATCAAACAATGAAAGTATAATAGTAACATTACGTGCGTTTATTTTCTTTGTTCATTAAAAGTGTTTGATCATAAGTTGTAACTGTGTTGTGTCCCTGTGAAAAAAGGAATATGGCTACAAGCACTAGGAGTTCATGTGGCCATTTTCTTTTTGGTAAGCCATCTGAATTGCCTTTAAATACTTTACCTTCAAAATTGGATATTTTGAAATATTATCTATATAAAAGAAATAACCGTATCAAAGGAAGCAAACTAAATAGAAAATTCCATCTTGATATTATCAATGTAATTTCAACGGATGTGAAGATTTTATGGGATAGAGCAAGTATTCCATCTTCCGACATGAAGTACCTCAAAGTAAAATTGGATAGATTCGTGACGAGTAATCTTCATGAAGTGGAAAAATGGAAGGACGTCAAGAGAACTCATTTGGACTGCAATTTTGTGGATAATTTTTCAAAACTTTTTGACATTGCTGCCTGTTGTTGCTTCAAAAATAAAACTTTGAAGGAATATAAATTGGAGAACTGTGATTGTGAAACGGCAAAGAAAATACCAAAGGAAGAATTTCAATTTTATGTGGATCAAACGTTTAGAAGAAGACTCGTCATAGGACATGGAATTGATCAAAAAACATCTTTAAATAATGAAATACAAACTTTAAGATCTCAGCAAAAAGAAAAAAGAAAGGAATCAATTCTACAGCAAGCTAAAAAGGAAAAAGAAAGACTTGATAATGAAGAATGTTTAAAGAAAAGCACAGAAGACTTAAATATTGAAGATTTGGAAGAACAAAATATAATTCCTAATGACGAAGAGGAATTTGGTATTGCAGAAAAAAAAATGTAGTGAAAAAAAACTTAAATTTTCTCCCAGAATCAAGTCAAGTGCTTGTGAGATATGGTCTATCTGTTAGAGCGGCTACTGCCTATGGAAACGCATTATTGAATGACCTACATCTCTCTACTCAGGAAAATTTATTATCTCCATCGAAAGTTTATTATCAAGCAAAAAAGTACTGTGATCAATCATTGAGACTACATAAAGAAAACAAAGGCTTCATCTGTATCAAATTTGATGGACGCAAAGACTTAACAAGATGTTCAACTGAATTTTCCAAGAAAGAAAAACATGAAGAACACATTACTGTGATTTCGGAACCGCAAGCAACTTATGTAAACCATTTCACACCAATATCTGGAAAAGCAATCCACATTGCCAATGAATTGCATTCTATAATTGTAGAATCTGATAGTGCCGATTCTCTCCGAGCTATTGGAAGTGATGGTGCTCCAGTGAACACAGGATACCAAGCTGGCGTCATAAGACATTTGGAGCAAACATTAGAATCGCCGTTACAATGGATCATTTGTTTACTTCATATGAATGAATTGCCTTTCAAAAAACTATTTCAATTTTATGATGCTAAAACGACCGGTCCAAATTCTTTAAAGGGCGAAATTGGTTCTCAAATAACAATTTTTTCTTGTAAAATTGTACCAGTTTCTTTTGAACCTGTCCGAGGAAGTAATTTAGACATTAATCAAGGCTTATTTAAATGCTTAAGTAACGATCAACAATATTTTGTTCAAATTTGCAATATGATACATAACGGACCAAACCATGTACCGAAAACATTTCTTGAGAAACATCCCGGTAAAATTCACAATGCTAGATGGATTACAACCGCTTCAACTCTTTTAAGACTATATATACAATCAAAGAAACCATCAAAGGAATTAAAAAGACTAGTAATCATAATTTTAAATGTATATGCCCCTACATTTCTTCAAATAAAAAAAATCCTCATGTAAAACATGGATCAAAACATTTTTTCTTTTTAATTAACCAAGCAAACAAACATTTAAACTCACAAGAAAAAAACGCTATAACAGCAACATTTAGAACAAATTCATTCTTTGCACATCCAGAAAATGTACTCTTATGTGCTTTATTTGATTCGGACATGGGAAAACGAAAAGAAGCTGTTAAAATTATTTTAGAAGATAGAAAAACCAAATGCACAGATTTTGTTAGGCAATTTGTTCCTCCAAAAGATTTTTTAAACTTAGCTGCCAAAAGTTTTTTTGATTTAGTTAATTTAAATACAATACCAAAAACTTATAAAACAGAACCGCCTCTAACGTTTGACTTTACTGAAGAAGAATTATTAAAGTGTACCGAAGGTGAAGATTTACAAATACCAGATATTCCATGTCATTCACAAAACGTAGAAAGATTTGTAGCATCGACAACTAAAAATCCCAAGAAATAGAAGATCAAAATACGAGGCATAAACATTTAATTGTAACACACAATTCAAGATCAAAGTTAAATAAAACATTTTCGAAATCCGACTTTTTAAATTAATACATTTATTCAAATTTCTCACACCATTATGTATTTATGTTAAACATTTTAGAAGTCTATAGAATAAAATATTTTTGTTGTATTGTTTAGTTGTATTTAGTTATAGTTGTAATAAAATGTTAGAAAATTTATTCATATTTTTTCAAATTTTATTCAGCTTTATGTGTAGAAAATATATATTATGTTTTTGATTTTGGATGTCTAGACAAAAAAATATTTTTGTTTATATTGTTTAGCTGCAAATTAGTTGTATTTATTGAAAAATATGGCGATAAAATTCCGTAAGTTATAAGGAAATTTAAAACTATATTGTAATTAAGACAAAACAACTGATTTTCAACAATAAAAAAAACTGTAATCGAAAAGTCAAAAAATTACTAACAAATCGAAAAAAAATATAAAATAAGTTTTTCATTTCATTGGCCATAATTATAAAAAGATTTTTTTTTCGAATTTGACCGCTTTTTGACGTACTGCCGGTAAATACCGGAACTTTGACCGGAAGGAGGGAGTTGGGTTTTGACCGATGAGGAAAAATATTTTTTTGGAGTTATTACCAATACCAAAATACAACTTTTGATCCATGATAATTTGGGATCAGACAAGTTTGAACAAGGACCACACACCCTAAATATATATATATATATATATATGGGTAGAGAATACACTCGGTTTAACTGTATCGTTTCTTGTAATACACGAAGGGAATTTTTTTGAAATAATCACGCTTCCCTTCTGCAATGAATGAAATCTACCATGACTTTACAACAAAAAAAAACAAGACTACTTTTTTAACTTATATAAATCTTTATGTACATAATACTACAGTTAAAAGTCTAGACCAGGGGTGGCAATAGTGGCCTGCGGGCCAATTTTGGCCCGCCATCTTTTTTTGTCTGGCCCACGAGATTACATTAATTCGATGTTAAATAAGTTTTTTTTTCTGACACCCCCATTTCAAAAAGGAAAAAAAGGTATACAGCAATCCTATCAATTTCGAAACATTATTGAGGTATAGATGATAGTCCTAGACAAAAAAACAGGTGGAACATCTTGTGCAAAAAAGCAGGTGTAGTAGTAGCTCTTTGCTCCTGCTCTCAACCCAAACTCCCAATTAGATTATCAGTGTTTCCTCCCCTGCTCCTCAAACTCCAATCCTCTTCTTCCCTTATGTACATCTCTTTACTCTTTACTCTTGCTCAAGCAAGACTCTTTTGTGTACATCTCTGTTTGAGTATTTAAGCCCTTGCTCCCTCCATTCTGTATGTCAGTCACAAGAAGAACATCCCAATCTACTGTCAAACTATATCGTCGTCATTTGGTGAATAAACGAATCTCTTTTACTGAATAACTCGCTGTCTCGCGGATACGTTATTTCAGCTCCCCATTCGGTACATACTCGTACATGGCGCAGTCTACGAACACCATTGACACCTAGACGGACGGAGATTGGCGATCAACGACAGCGTCTACAGGCTGGCCCCCAGGTGCACCACCAACAAGAAGTTCCCCGTGCTGTTCTACACCGACCTCTGTGACAAGATCGTCTCCCAGGACCTCAACTGACACCATGCCGAACACCAGAAGCGAAGGTGCCATGAAGGAGGAGGACCAAACCCCTACAGATCCGGTTCAGCTCATGATGGCCATGATGAAGGAGATGAAGGAGGAGGCCAAGAAAAGAGAAGATCAGCTGATGCGACAGCTGCAGGAGCAGGCACAGGACTTCGCGGCGGCTCTACAGACAAACAGAGGCAACGCTGGTGGATCCACAAAGTCGAAGAAGATGGACGTGCCGGTGCTGAAGTGCCCGGAGGACATCAACTTAGCCGATTTCCGCGATTGGCAGCAACGGTTCGCCGACTACACGGAAGTACAGAAGATTATGGAAGAATGCACCCTGAGCGGTCGTCAGTCGCTACTGCGTTCCGGATTGGATCCTGCTTGGACCAAGCTCTGGTCAACGGGCATCCTGGAGATCGACGACAGAAAGGATGACATCAACGACATCATCAAGAAGATCCTCCACTACATCCGAGAACATCGCAACCCTCTTTTAGACAGGAAGGAATTCCTGGAGAGGAATCAGCACGCTGGTGAGAGCATCGACGTGTACTACTCCGCCCTGAAGTCCATTGATGAAAGCTGCGGGTATGACGTCAATCCCACGTGCAAGGTTTGTGACGATGCTTGCGGACACGGAGATGAACTACAGCAGGAACGCCTTCGGGATCGCCTCATCTGTGGTTTGAAGGACCAGGCCATCCAGCAGAAGGTGCTCGCCATCCCTTTTAAGGACCTCACACTGAAGAAGGCACTGGAAGTGTGCAGGGTGGAGGCAGCATCGAAGGAGACCCAAGCGTCCCTGAACAAGTCCGAGAGGCAAGTCAATCGTCTCAAAGAGAGGTCTTCCTACAAGAAGGGCAAGATCGACAACAACCCCCTGAGCAAGTCAGCTCAGAAGGCGGATGAGAGGTGTTCCAACTGCGGTCGGAAGAAGCATCAGAAGCCTGACCAATGCTGGGCGAGAGACAAGGACTGCAACAACTGTGGTAAGACAGGACATCTTAAGCATATGTGCAGGTCTGAGCCCAAGAAGGAGGTCAACCGGATGACGATCGGACAAGTCAAGACGTCAGATGACCTCGTCAAGATCACCGCCAAGATCGGCAACGCGGACCACCAAGAAGTCGAGTGGCTGCCGGACACCGGTGCTGAGTGCGACGTGATCACCGCGGATTGCCTGAAGAAGGTTGGGACCAAGGTTAAGGACCTCAGGAAGGACAAGGCGGAGCTGTGCGGACCGGACCAAGGCAGACTGAAGTCCTTGGGCAAGGTGACAGCGACTCTGGAGAGAGAAGGAATGAAGTACAAGACGGAGCTTCACGTGCTGGAGAAGGGCACTGGACCGATACTGAGCAAGGTCGGATGTATAGCGCTTGGACTCATCCCGACGGGTTGGCCTCACGTGGTGAACAAGCTTTCACTGAGCAGCCCTGATGAAGGTAATGGCGTGGACATGCTGCTCAAGAGCCAGTCAGCCGCATCGATCCGTGAGCAACTGTTCCAAGAGTTTCCAGAGGTCTTTCCACCAGATGATGAAGTCCTACCTCTGAAACCAATGAAGGGTCCGCCCATGAAGATCGAGTTACTCCCAGGTACAAGCCCGATAAGAAGGTACAGATGTAACACGATTCCTTTACACGCGTTCTCTCGGTATCCTGTTTCCGAACCCACGGAGGATGATCTGGAGGGGGATGAGGAGATGGAGAAGTCCGTGAAGCTCACCCTCAACGCGGTTTCTCTCCAGGATCCCAAGCTGGAAGAAGTCAGGCTGAAGACCGAGACGGACCCGGTGCTGCTGAAGCTGAAGGAAGTGATCGTCGACGGGTTCCCAGAGCACAAGGCAAACCTGGACACCGAGCTCCGGGACTACTGGGGGATCCGTGACAAGCTTTCCATCGTTGACGGCCTCATCATGTACGGCTCCAACAGGATTGTCATCCCGACATCGCTGCGAAGACAAGTCCTAGATGAGCTGCATGCCGCACACCAGGGAAGGGAGCGTATGCTGCAGCTGGCAAGACAGAGCGTGCATTGGCCAAGAATCCACGAGGATCTCTCCAACCTCAGTAAGGGCTGTGACGATTGTGCGACCCACAAAGCGAGTCAAGCCAAGGAGCCGCTGGTACAAGATGAGCAGCCAAGCCGGCCTGGAGAAGCTGTGGCAGCTGACCTGTTTTTGTATGAAGGGCGTGAGTACCTCGTCATCACGGACAAGTACAGTGGCTGGCCAGAAGTCTACGATTGTGGAAAGAGCGGCGTCAACACCAAGGACGTGGAGAAAGCCATAGCCCGTTGGATGGCTGCCTTGGGTGTGCCCGTTCGCCTCACCACTGATGGAGGTCCACAGTTCAAGGGTGAAGCGTTCAAGGAGTTCTGCCGCCGGTGGGGCATCCTGCATGATCCTTCATCGCCCTATCATCACATCGCCAATGGTTATGCTGAGGCCCTGGTCAAGAAGGTTAGTCCTGATGTCCGGTCTTCCAAGTTTTTCAAAGCCCTCCTCACCTACCGCAACACACCTCGGAGTGACGGGCTGAGCCCTGTTGAGAGATTATACGGTCGCCCAGCCAGGACGTCTCTACCTGCTCATCCGGTGGTCTACAACCGCACCGACCGGGACCGCGTCATCAAGGCCGACAGGAAAGCAGTATCCCTTCGCGCCAAAGCCAAAGCTGCTTACGACGTCGGATCCAAGGAGCTGTCGGAGCTCAAGGTCGGAGACATCGTCCGAGTTCAGCATGGACTCACCAAGAAATGGAATCTCATCGCCGAGGTTCTGGAAATCAGGCCGCGTGGTCGCAGCTATCTGGTCAAGACAGAGTCTGGTCGTCTCTACTGGAGGAACCGCCGCTACCTGAAGCTGTACGCGCCGCCGATTGGAGTTGCCAAGGACATCCCGGAAAGTCAAGAGGAAGTCAAGCAGCCAAGGAGAAGCAAGAGACAGAAGAAAGCCCCTGTAAGATTTCAGCCGTGATGAAAATGCTTTTCCCAGGCTCCCCAGGGGGGGCATGTAGTAGTAGCTCTTTGCTCCTGCTCTCAACCCAAACTCCCAATTAGATTATCAGTGTTTCCTCCCCCTGCTCCTCAAACTCTAATCCTCTTCTTCCCTTATGTACATCTCTTTACTCTTTACTCTTGCTCAAGCAAGACTCTTTTGTGTACATCTCTGTTTGAGTATTTAAGCCCTTGCTCCCTCCATTCTGTATGTCAGTCACAAGAAGAACATCCCAATCTACTGTCAAACTATATCGTCGTCATTTGGTGAATAAACGAATCTCTTTTACTGAATAACTCGCTGTCTCGCGGATACGTTATTTCAGCTCCCCATTCGGTACATACTCGTACAGCAGGTAATGTAAAAAATAGTCTACGTTTGGTTAAATTAACGCGATGTTTGAGATGGACATTTCACTGTCTAGGAAGGCCAGGTGATCGTTTGAAGCACGCATCTTGCTCATTCGATGGAAGGTTTTTTACTGATTTAGTAGCGCACAGAAGCTCTTTAGTGCCTTTCCTTTAGTTAACCAGCGCACGTCATTGTGAAGTAGCAGATCTCATTGGACACACATACATACACACGTTTCTCTTATATATATATATATATATATATATATATATATATATATATATATATATATATATATATATTATATATATATATATATATATATATATATATATATATATATGCATATTAGGGATGCAAAAAGTTAATGGACTAACGATTAATAATCGACTAATTTTTAAACGATTAAAGTTTATTAGTTGCAATTAATCGACAGATTGCGTCCTCTATTTGAAGTTAATGAAACTATTAAAGTTTATTAGTTGCAATTAATCGACAGATTGTGCCCTCTATTTGAAGTTAATGAAACTTTGAAATGAAGATTTTTTCCCATAAAAATAAAGATGCACTTACCCACCCCAATACACAAGATAATCTGGTTCCATAATCGTGGCACTGTTAACGATTAATTGATTAAAAGTCGACTAAATGAAACAACTAACGATTAATCTATTAATCGATAACTTGCATCCCTAATATATATATATATAATAAATTAAAAAAAGCTATGGTCCACGATGATTTTTTTTTTGGCCCGTGTCCAAACGTTATTGCCGACCCCTGGTCTAGACTCTTTATTTTGTTGACTTTTAATTATTAAAAAGGTAATGCTTCAATTAAGAGTCCCAAATATAAAAGAAAAAAAATATTTTTTTTGTCCATAAAAATATACAATCATCAAATGTATGTAAAATATTATTACAAAAAATACATATTTAAGCATTCATTTTGAAATTATAAAATCATTTATAAAATATTATATATTAGGGTTGTTCTTATTTTTCAAATGTTTGAAATGTTAGCAACATTGTGGATTTTCTGTTTCTTGGTGATAAAAGAAGACGACATACAAAGTTTGAACAAAATCGGTCAACATTACGAGGTCGCGCAACGAGGTCAAAGTTTTAAAAATTTAGTAAAAATATAGTTTTCCGCAAATTTCTTCAAAATGGTGGACGTTACAGACTTCAATAATAATTATTAATTTAAAGGAAATCTAATTTACTACCAGACGTATGTTTGATGTTTTTTAATAAAACAAAGTTTTCAGTAAAAACAAAAAAAAAATGGAGTGTGTATTGTTAGCATATTTCATAGCTTTTTTGTATCAATTAACTTCACTCGCCTGTAGAAGATGACTTGTTCGCTTCAGAGTAAAATAGTACTTTTAAGTTTAGTAAACCTTTAGATGATAAATCCAAAAATGACCTTGGTTGCATTCTATCAATTCAGAATTCAGTACAATCTGAGTTTACATCATATGATTCAGAGCCTGTATTGACCTATAAGAAATCGATTATGAAAAAAAAAAAATAATGTGTTTCTTAGATTTGCGTCAAGGTATCCTCTCAAAATTTTACTTTGTCTCTGACGCATTTATAATCCATTATATGCGTCATTTTGTACGCGAGATAGGCTTTTTTTAATGTACATATAACTCTCTACTTATTAAATTGACATGATTTAGTATACCAAAATATTAAAGCTGGTTAACCAAGCTTTCATTTGATATGTTTGGTGTTCTAAAAATCGCTATACTTTAAGAGATATAAGCAAATACATTTTTGCACGTACTCTCCCCCAAAAATTGATCTTTTGATATGAGAATATACGATTACCATTTGGTAACTGCTGTTAGTGTTACCTGGATAGAAAGAGAAAGAGAAGGGAGAGAGTATTTTGCCTCACTTCTCTCCCCTATCCAGGTAACACTAACAGTACTTTATACTCGTACATGATATGGACCTATTCAAATTTACTCTTTCTTGAAAAACACTCAAATAAATGAGTTCCTGGTTCGTCAAGATTTAAAATGAACAATAATTATTATTTATTAGAGCCCCTTGCATGCCTGCCGCATAAGCCATTTATGAAGACAAATATAAATACTGAAATACGTCATGATATAATAGTCCAATATAACTTTGAAAAAATATTTTCTATTTAAAATCGGGTATACACTAGAAAGTTTACTTTATTATAACGGAATAGAAAATTGAACGATCGTTCAATGAACGAAACGTTGAAATGGAAGGATAGCTCTTAGAGTTCCGTTCCTCTAATTTTTTAAATGAAAATAATGAATATATTGGAACAATTCCTTATAATATCAAATAAATTGCAGACTGTTGGTTTTCTCAATTACTTTTTTGAAAATGAAGATAACTTTCATTAATTTTAAAGTTTCTTTAAATTTGGAACCATTTTTATAATATTTTTCTTCGTCAATATCTATATTTAATTTGAAATAACCATTCCAAATCCGGAAATTTAATATTTTACTATTTTTTACTTAAATTTATTTTCTGTTGTAATTTTGTATAGATTGATTATTTGTATGTATGTCCAATTTTTCGTAAGTAAATCAATGTATAAAAAAAATTCTATTTTTTTTGTTATGTATGAAATGAAGAATCCAATATTTGCATTTTTTTATTCTAACAAATAATATTTGCACCTGATTGATAGTAAAGGAGAAAAACATTTCAACGTAGTTAACAATTTTTTTAAACTACTTTTGAACAGAATGCCCATTTTCTTTGAACACGGTTTTGTGACCGAAGTACATGTAAACACATAAAGTTACCTCATTGATAAGATCCTAGGTTCGATAGACTAATTTTAATACCGAAATGCTTATTCATAACCACACGAATTCAATTATATATAACAAAATAGGCAACAAAAAATATACACAACATATTTGTCATTATTGTGTGTATTATTTATACAACTATAACTCATACCTCAAAACTTATATCGTTTGCTTCATGTTCCAACATTCATATTGTACAGCTTTTGCACAAAGGCTTTGTTTTTAAACCGTATGTGTGTATCCAATGCAACTTGACGTTAGGAAACAGTTGAACATATTATGCACTTGTTCGCCTTTGATGAAGCAGGTATATAAAATGCCGTCGCTCTTTGAAGGACATCATTCGAGTGAAATCCAGAAATGATTCCTTCAGGCCTTTGTCTCGTAGTTTCTCCTTGGAATTGGTCATGCCGCCACTTTGGGTAAGCTTGGAATTTTTTATAATTTTAAATATAAACTAACTTTGCTTTTGTAGAAATTAAGGCAGCGGATTGCCGAATAATATACGATAAGTATGACTACCAGGCAGCAAACTCCAGGAACTTTATGTATGGAGAAGTTTGGCCGAAGAATGAAATCCCCTATGTCTTGGGCTCTGGCTATAGTGTAAATGATACGGCTGTCATTCTATCTGCCATGAGGCATATTGAACAGCGGGTTTGCGTTAAATTTGTAGAACGCTCAACCACAAAGAATTATGTTCTGATAAAGAATAACGAGTCTGGATGCTCTGCCACTCTGGATACCACCGCAACCTTGGCGACATAAATTGAACTTGCAGAGAACGACGCCAGTGGAGGAACTTGCTTGGTGAGTATATTATAATCTAGCTTATAGTTCAATCCTAGTTGAGTTCATATATTTAAAATGTAAGGGAGTCCCTTTATTGGGAACCAAATTTAACATAACTATTTGTAGTTGAAATACAAATTCGAGGGTCAGCGATGGGTTTCGACCCATTGAATACCCTGCAGAACCCGCTAACATAAGAGTCTACAAACTCTTAGGTCGTGTGTCTTTTACACCTACAAAGGATCAGCGGTGGATTTCAACAATATAGGACCCACAGATGAGACTGGTGGACCCCCCCCCCCCAAGATTATATTCTTCAAACTCTAGAACAAGTATGTATTTTCCTCCTTAGAAGGGTCGCGTATATTCAACTACATAGTCTTCTCGGCTGAGACATGCATAACCGCAAGATGTAATTCTGAAACCTCTTACCCCGAGTTTATTTTACGCCTAAGAGAGTTGGCGGTGGACTCTAACCCCTTAGACCCTCAGATAAGGCAGGAGGTACCCACGAATTAGTGTCTGAAAAGCTCTATGGTTTTTTTACGACTCAGAAGGATCTGCAGTAGATTCTAACCCATGGGTCATCCAGCTGAGGCTGGTGCATCTTTTATTTAGGGTATGATTTTTTAAGCCCGGTGTTTTCCCCTTAGAAGGGTCGGCGGTGGATTTCAATCTTACATAACAGGTCTGTTTTTTAGATTCATTGCCCATATGAGTATTTTATTTTTATTTTTTTCAGTTAAAAACATTTTATCGGTTGACTGCAAATTTTATACAGTGTAAAATAAATACACAAAAGTTTATATACAGAAACCGAGTAAAACTATTCAGGGCAGTTGCAAAAATACATAAATGAACATTGTAGTTCATATTTACTGCCCTGAATATTTTTGTTATATTTTTAAAAGTGAAAGACAAGTAAATCCAATTGACATTTAATAAAATCTTATTGTGTGTTCATATAAAAATACCATATGTTTAAATGCTTGCGATTTCATTAAAATGTCTTGTAACAAATACTACATATTAAAATATTTTCTAATATATTTTTTTCCTCGAGTACCCTAGAAAAATATGGCGATTCAATGATTCTTTATTCAATATTGTGTGTTGATATTACACACATAAAATATTAAAAATCTTAAGCCCTTTATCTATTGACTTCATCAAAAGGCCACCACGTAATGATTGCATCATAAAAACATAATCGGAGCGTTCATTTCAATTCTACTTGATTTTCATTTAGTGTAGCCCATAAAATAGGTATTTAATATTTCATAGAACATAGAAAAATGACATTTTATATATTTGATAAATTAATATATAGGAAAGGGAATATAGAACGCCGATAACGTTATTTTTCAAGCCAAATAAATATACTCAACGACAAGAGCATCACAGATTTAGATTATTTCTGACATACTTTTCAAGCATTATAAGGTATCATTTTGTGCAAGACTTATGATAGTTGGGACACACAGGGATACTCAAAGTTCTGGAATATGACGGGGGAATGTTCACATAATTTAACGATAAACTTTAAACGATGATAACTGCCTTCATAGTCATCGGATATCTTTTTTCGAATACATTAGTAATCGTAATACGCATACATTATTACATGTGATAATATTACATTTTATATTACCGATCTTTTGTCCAGAATTGCATGTGCGATTAGAGGCGCAATATACAATATAATACAATTATGGCAGTAATTTGAATATTTTTATATGTATAAGGTTGTTCCATAAATAATGAGGTAGGTTAGCTATCTCGAAAAGTTCACACGCTATCTCAAAAATTTCAACGGGAGCGTTCTTATCGCATATTTTTGCATGGGAACAGACTGTATGGCGGCACTCAGGTTAGTATATAAGGTGAGTAATCGCATCATTTCTATCATTCATTCTACTCGCCGCTGATAATAGAGACACCCGACTTTCGCTCCTACTTCTTGATCCGGATCAAGCTCGCCAGGACAGTCAACGAGATTCACAGGGACCTGTTTCTCTATCTTCCCTCACTCCTGCCCTGGCCTCTCCATCCTCCAGAGATGGCACACTGAGTTCGATAAGGGTGTTTTTGCCCTGGAGAAGAAGACCCGTCCTGGACGTCCCCGGGAGACGAGGATAGAGGAGAATGTGGCCCGTGTGAAGCGCCTGGTCGAGGATAACCCCCAGATGATCACTCGACAAGTTGCTGCAGAGGTGTCCCTACCATCTACACCTGTTTTCAAGCTTCTGACGAAGGATCTAGGGCTCGAAACCTCGTCTCTCACCAGCTCTCTGAAGCCAACAAGACGCAGCGAGTGAAGTGCAGTCAGGACCTCCTGAAGCTGTTCCAGGACCACGGGGAGGACTTTCTGGGGTCTCATCTGTTAGTCCAGGACGAGTTCTGGTTCTACTGGGATTCGGTGGAGCGGAAGCAAGTCTGGGTGGAGCCCACGGGGCCGGTTCTCGACCCCCCGTGTGAAACAGACAGTGAGGAAGACGATGATTCTGATGGGGTTCACCTGCAAGCCGAGGCGGGTATCGATCACTGCATTACCTGCCGGGAACACAGCCGACCGGAACATCATGGTAGAGTACCTGAGGACGACTGGGAAGCGCTTTCTCGGCCTGAAAAAGGACAAGATCCGCCTGAAAGATTGTCTCCTCATGTGGACAATGCACGTCCCAAAACTGCCACCGATACCAGGGAGTTCCTGACCTGGAGGGACGTGGAACCGCTGAAACAGTCACCCTACTCACCCGACCTGAACCTGTGTGACAGGTTCCTGTTCTGGAAGTTGAAGCACCTGCTTCGGGAGGACGAGTTTGGGGTCCACGAGGAGGCTACACTCGCCGTTCAGCGGGCGATGAGGAGGGTCAGTGAAGACGAGCTCTATGACCAACTCAGGAAGCTCCAGGGACACTGCCACGACGTCATTGCAGTCGGAGGGGATTATGTGTACTGATTGATAAGTTTTTTTGTTGATCTAATGAAATTTTGAGTCTTAATTAGTCAACTTCATTATTTATGGAACAATTATTTATTATAAATTAATATTATCTTGAACAACCATTAAAAATTGATCTCATAATAATAATGTTGTCCCATAAAATCCCAGTTATAAAAAGGATATGCATGTATGATACGAGCAAAACATGAATAAAACGATACAGCTAAAATGAAACAGAATATATATAAACACATCAAAGGCTTCATTTATGAGTTTATTTACCGCCCACACGAAAGAGAATTAACATAAATCCAAAAATAAATTATTTAAGAAAACATGGAAATTGGGATATATACATTTAAGTTCAGGCCTTTCTCCCATATCATAAATGAAACAAAGGAATACCTGCAAAATGCATTTCAAACTAACCAATATTATTTTTATTGGGAGTTTTAAATGGTAGCAATAAATATGTTGTTTTTTTTTTTTTTTTTTATATGTGACACTCTTCTAAAAATTCATTGACAATGATGTAATATTCGAGTTAGAAAGGAGTTAACAATAAAATAATGGTGGGGGTATTAATAGATTCTTTAAAAAAAAACAGGTAAGTGCAGTAATATTATAAAAGATATTCGACAGTTAATATAAAAAACAGGAATTTCTTAAAACAGGAATCAATTCAATTCTAACAGTATTAATATATTCTAACAGTGTTAATATCAATAATAAATATTTGAAATAAATTAAAAAAGACCGGAAAAGAAGATCGGATAAGGCTTTAAAAGAGATGATCAAGTTGATTTGATTAGAAGAGGGAGGGAGGGAGGGGAGGAGAGGAGGGGAATAATGTAAACAAATAAAAAGTAGTAAGATAAAGCTCACTTTGGAACGCAGACATGGAGAAGGGCTTCCACCTCTCTGTAAATGATTGAAGCCATATGCGTGGGGATGGGGCGGTTCCTGCTTCTCGCGGCGTAAATCATACCGATGACTTTGGTGAGGACGGCGTCTGCTTGGAAAGCGCATTTACTCTCCGGATGAACTGCAAGCAGCCAATCTTTCTTCTTCAGGAAAATACCAAACTCCTCCAGCAACAAAGGTTCCACTATTTTCCTAATGGGCATCACCGCGCTGCACTCGTAGAAAAGATGCTCCGAGGTCTCCGTGTTGTCATTACAAAAAGAGCAGAGCTGCTCCTCAACTTTTTCCTTCGATTTATTAGTGAAAAGGCTTGACGTAGCAAGCCGATACCTCACCCATTTTTGACTAGAATTGGTGAATGGATTTTTCATTACTGTCTTCCATCCACAGTCGAGAAGACCTTGGTCCTCTACAGCGAGTCTTACCATTCTTTTTTTCACAAGGGTCCTGGCGTCATGTGCTTTCAGGTATACGTTTATGCTACTTTTTAATTCTATTTTGGGGAGTGCCTCCAGTGCAATATAAAAGGGTGTAAATGGGCCATATAGGGGGACGGAATGTGAATCTTTTTGTAAAATTTTTGATGCCAGTAAAAAAGTTTGTGGGCTATATATTCCCCGTAGCTGCGAGACTTGGCCCCTTGATGTGAGATTATCATACTTGAAAAATTCCTCAGTACTTCCTATGATTTTATTAAAGTTCAGTGGTTCATGCTCCTTTAATAGATCGCGGACTCCCACGATAATACCATATTAGCCCATGACACATCAATGCTCTTCACAATTCTAAATAGTTCATCGGGGCCCATAAAGATTCGTTGCTCGAACAGACACCTTTTTTTAACTGCAAATTTTCTTTTAATATTAACAGCCCAGAATTCTTCACTCGTCCTCAGTCTCCTCAGCCAAGAAAGGTTCAAGGACTTCCAAAATGATTCGAGATCAACGAGGCCCAACCCCCAGTCGTGAACTCGAGTGTGAAGTCTGATGTCCGATATGTATGGTCGTTTTGAGTTCCATAGGAAACCTCTTCGTGTGTAGTCAACTGAGGAATTGACAGGAGCCGAGTAAGGGACATATCTGAGTAAGTGAACTACTCGCGGAATAATCTTTTTATTCCATACGTTGATTTTGTCCAGAAGATTAAGATTCAGTTTTTTATAAAAGGAAACTGCATTTCAATGCTATTAATGATGTTTTTTTCATTTTCTAGGACGGTTTCGTTTTCCTTATGGGCGATGTGGATACCCAGACTTCTGGACTTTCAATTCTGGGAACATTGGTTTTAGAAAGGATGCTATAGATGAGACGACGACGGTTTTATTTACATTTATGGACAGCCCGGAACGTCTTCGAAAAACTTCAAGAACCCTAAAGAGCTCGTTGATGGATTTTTGTTGAACTGTTGTGCTCCCTGTTAAGAATAAAGTCAGGTCATCTGCATAAAGTTGACATTTAAGGTCATTTTTTCTGTGTGTAGTCCTATGATGTTTTTATTTGAAATAATTTCTTCACACAGTACATTGATGGCTAGAATGAATGAAGTTGGCGCGAGAATGTCCCCTTGCCGGACTCCTTTTTCAATACTGAAGCTTGGGTTTTTACCAGGTATGTCGATTTTACAAGAGGCTTGCCTCAGAGTGGAAGCAATTTTATGCGTCAAATCCTTTGGGATATTACTATTATCAAGCTGACTTACAATAAATTTATGCGATATTGAGTCAAATGCTTTTTGAAAATCAACCAGCACAACTGAGAAATCCAAATCTTCTTTTTTTGAGACAGTAATTGCGTCCTGTATGTTACGTGGGATATCGTCAGCCATTTTACCCTTCATGAAGCCTTTTTGAGATTTGTTTATAATCGCAGGGACATAGTGCATGAGCCTCTTGTTCAATATACCTGTAAGGATCTTAAAAGAGGTATTGAGTAATGCGATTGGCCTGTAGTTTGTGATTATATGTTGGTTTTTCCCCTTTTTATTAATTAATTTTATGTAGCCTTCATTCATGAAGGAAGGAATTGTGCCACATTGGAAAATATCTTTGAATACTAGACGCAAGACAGGTGCAAGTTGTGGAGCAAAGGATTCATAAAACTCGAATGGAAGGCCAGAAGGACCCGGAGATTTATATTTCTTTTTATAATTGTTTATAAAGTCCATAATTTCTTGTTCCGTGATCGGATTTATGGGTTCTTTTTCGTCGGGAGTATGAGGAGATAATTGGGACAATCCATCATCAAACCAATATGTTTTTATTGATTCTCAAAAAAAAGACTCAAATTTTATGTGGTTTTCCTCGTTATAAAAAGAGAAAGTGTGGCAAATTTTCATTATTATATATATATATATATATAACTCTTTGATCTACTTTTTCTTTCAACCAACAACATTCGAGAAACAAATCCATGTTTGTAATTGCATATAAATATATTCTTCGGGCCAACATTTTTATGAACCGACTCTTCGAATATACTCAATTACTATAGTAGAAATTTGGTATAATTTGTCCAAGTATGTCGGTACACAATAAATTTACCTGTCATATTTTACTTTTGTTTTATTTTCTTATATACTCCGGTTCAGATGATCCGCACGTCTTTTAAGATAAAAGTACATATGACGGTACTAAAGATAATATATTTTACATCAGACTTGGGTCATTTATTCTTGTTGGTCGTTCAAAGTTATACATGAAACAACTGCAGTTTCATAATAGGATATAATGGCAAAGGAAGATAAATATATGTTTAACTAAAAAAATCACAAACTAATACATCAATGCATATATTTAGAAAGAAAATGATCATTGTCCAAAATATTCCATGATAATTATCACATGTTATATTTTACCATATCTTAAAGACAACCTATGATATGAAGGACCTATGATGATTATCCTTTTAAATTAATTACATTATCGGTTGAACCCGATTTTCCTTAAAGGACTTTATATTTCGTAAGATTACTGTTTGATTACCAAAGAAATTCCTTTGATAAGTCCTCCATAATTAATATAATTACTTAAAATGTGACCCACGAAACTTGAAAATAAAATAAAAGTATCGTGGGGATCTATTTAATTATATTTTAATGTATTTGGAGCAAGGTCAGGGTTCTTCTATATGTGTTGGTGCTTGAGTGAGATATGGCAACGCTTCTTATTAGAGAAGGGAGGCGCCATCTGGCGTTGGATCTCTCCTCATTCAGATTGAGGTTTTCTAGATCATTAAGGACCTTCTAAAAAGAAACAATTAGTTCACTCTTTTTTTTTCTTTAAAAGCGTACAACAGATAGCAACATATTGATTCACCGTTAAGTTTTAAATAATGATTTGTATCACTGAAACTTTTTTGTGCTATTTGGTCCGATAGAAATGCATCAGTACGGAATCGAATTAACATTATAGCGTTTAAAATATGTTATCGAACGTAGAATCTGTTCAAGGAATCGACAAATGACATTTCCCTCTTGAGAGATTTCGAACCTGTGACCTCAATACATAGAATGGATTTAAACATTAAACATGCTTTTAAACATATTAAAAAGGCAGCTAAGACTCGAGATAAGGATTTCGGACCTCAAAAAAGAACATTAATAACGTAACATACATGATTTCTTTGTCCACTTCATGTCCTTTGTTCTGTAGACGTTATAATAAATAAAAATGACATCAACTAAAAGATATTATAACCCTTTATAGATGGACACACCGGTTTAAGAGTTGCAAGAAAATAATAAAATGATTAATGCCAATTTCGTGTATTATCTTTCCTAATGTCAGTTATAAATATTGATGTTACCACATGATGTATTTTTATCAGGCTTGTGAACGGAACGCAAAATTGAACGGCGTTCAGCTGAACGCACGTTCAATGAACGGAACGCTGAACGGCGCAACTTTTTTTGAACGCTGAACGTTGATCGCAAAAAAAAAAGAGTTTTGCGTTCAGCGTTCAATTTTTTCAAACATTTCTTGGACTTTTTTCGGAAAAAACGTCATTACTTTTTTTGAAAATTATTTTCTAAAAAAACGTCATCACTACGTATTACTTTTTCTGGAGATTCTTTTCAAAAAAAAAAAAAAACGTCATCACTTTTTTTTAAATTCTTTTCTAAAAAAAAAACGTCATCACTTTTTTTTAATTCTTTTCTAAAAAAAAAAAGTCATCACTTTTTTTGGAAATTTTTTTCTAAAAAAAAAAAAACGTCATCACTTTTTCTGGAGATTCTTTTCTAAAAAAAAAACGGCGTCACTTTTTTTCATATTTGAACGCTGAACGCTAACGGAACGCTGAACGCAAAAACATTGAACGGAACGCTAATTTATTTTGAACGCTGAACGCAAAAAAGCTGAACGCTCACAAGCCTGATTTTTATACATACAAAGATGAAAAATTACAGATTTTTCGCATTCCATGTGCATGCATCCCATTTGCCAGAATTACATACGCAACTATAAATAACATACTTTTGCCTCATTGAAACTAATTTATGGTGATAGAAAATTGATTGAAGGTTAGAAGGACTGTTTAATATTATTCATAGTATACGGGGCAAAAGAAGGCTTTAAATAAAGGATGAGCTAACTTGAAAATACTACAAAATTATTAAGATGATTAAATATTTTTCTCCAAGCGAAACAACTATTTAACTTATCATAAAATTTAAAAATTATGTACAAATATTTGTAAACAAATCCCTTAATGCTATGAAAAGGAAAATGTGTTTTTTTACGTCGTAGCCTACGTCATATTGTCAACATCTCTTAATGCTATGGTACTGCTGAAGGAATCGGGGTGAATAAAGAAAGTGAATATTCTTTGTATTTCTTGCTCAGCGATTCAGCAGATACTGACACAATATAATGAAAAACAATAGCATCACTTTGTTAGCAACATTTGTTATTATGCGCAGTGATGCTACTAAAACAGCAATAGGGTGATACTTAAAAATTAGTATATAGTGGTTTAAACGGAAGGGTTGTGAATTAATTAATTTTACAGAAACATTTACCGGTGATGAGTACACTGAAAAGCCTATATTATGATAAAAAATGTTTCCAAATCGTCTGATATAATATTATGAACCCCTTTGTTGCTATTGAATTAACGCCCAGTATAATAGATATATACATATATATTAGAAGTAAGAACGATTTAAATAAATACTCTTTCAACATTTTATGAAAAATAAAGGACTGACAAAAGACAATCTCAAGGACCGACGGTCCTAAGGAACAGTCCTAAGACAGGACCGGACCGAATAAATTGGGACCGACACAACACTAGTGATAGTCCATTGGCTGAAAATAATATGTTTTAATTGATCTACAAATGATGAAGTATTGCCACAATATTATTAAATCATTGAGTATTTATCTATGACAGAGACATTGTACATGGAATGGTATGTTTGTAAAGGGCAGTTTGCATACTGAATAATCCTAAATTAGTCAGATTATATTTATTCATGAGATGCACAGGATTTGTCAGAAACTATGGACTTGTGGATTTTTATTATTTTCTATATATGCTGTGTCTTTATAGAGTGTTCAATATATAATTAAATCATTATTTAAGTATTCATTATTTTACATACGTCCCTTCAATAATGTATATATAACAAAACAATCAAAAATATAATTGCGTGATGTTATACACAGAATGAGACTACCTAATATTTTTTTATATTTGGATAAAGCGATACAATGGTTGGTGAATGTTTGCTACCGATAGATATAATTTGTATAACTACCAGGCTTGTTGATCGTAGTTTTGCTAGATCGGCGACCCAATAGCGTATATCGAATATTATTTTTCGTAATCGAGTTTCGCAAAAAGGTCATATTTTTATATCTTTGATCGTAAAAAAGCACTAAAAAATAGCGTCTGGATCGTTTTTGTGTTAAAAAATAAAATAGAAAAAATGTTTTAATGAGTGATTTTTGAGACAAGGGTTAATTTTAACTGAATAGCTGTAAATATTACCAAAGCATTCCAACTTTATTTCAAATGTTGATATACTAATGAAAAAGTAAGTGTGTGCCCTATCCTGACTTTTTTCTTGTCCTAAATATAGACAGGCGACATGTAAAGTCATTTTCTGAGGAAAGATGGCATATGACACATTTTCCTGGCATCTCCTATTTAAAGTATGCAGGACATAGTAATTGTTAGCCAGATTTGGAGTTATATGCTCATGAGAAACAATCAGTTCTGAATCTTTTTGTCGGATAAGAATTTACAGACAGGCTATAAGAATTCTTATTTTGGACCAATCGTGCAGTAGGCAACCATGTCCCATTCCATTAAAGATGAATGATTTATAAGGTTGGATTGTATATACATTTAACTTTTTACTTAGGCAGTATTACATAGGATTACGTTTTTGTGGATCGCAATTAAATTGTTCGGATCGCTGATCGAAAATTCTGCTGCGTCTATCGTAATATATGCAAAGAATTCTGATCGCTATTTTGAATCGCTATTGTTTTCCTGTATACACAAGCCTGGACTACCGAATACAAATACTATTATTCGTATTCGCTCGATTGCGGTAGATTGAAAAGTGACGCAATTTTTATTATCAATCTTTATTTTGTAATGAATTTTTCAATAAATAATTATAATTTTTTATAATCTGAAGTTTTAGGACATAAACCAAAAAAGCCGTATGTTAGTTATCCTTTTTCTGGTTCTGTTTTGTGTTCCACACTTCGAGTTTAATATAAATAGATGATAAGTTTTAATGATGTGATGGGTCTTGACTCGAAGGGTTAATTTTAACCTGCATATTTATTAATATTTTATTATCACAAGCATTTTTGGATTTTTTATTTCATTATTGTTGTATTTATGTTATGTGAATGAATTTTAAAGTAAATTGTAAACCCTCACTCAATGAAATCTTCCATATCCAGTCACTCCATAGTCCCAGAATGTCACGTTTCTTATCTTCTGAGCCAAAGTGTTGGCATGATGCACACACCAAATATTTCCTGCATGACTAAAATATTTATGGCCTAGAAACTGTAATATATTTCTATTTTTTTGTTATTTATATGACTAGCAGAATTAATGACCCTGAGTACTCTAAACTTCCTTTGCGGTTCGGATAAAGAATTTACGATTTTACTATAAGATTTTACTTACTTTGTTAAGGACCATGATCGGGTCAGTAGGCAAGCGAATGTAAAATAGCTCCATATTCAAAAATATTATTTAGAAAAGAGTGGACCACTATACAAATTATAGGCCCTTGGAGAACCGTCCTAGGACTCGAGACGTCCGTCGTGACGTTATAAAAGGTGAAAACCATTCTTAGTTTAGTTTGTAAGAACGCAAGGGCAACATGGTGCTGCGTCTCCAGAAATATATGGAACTAAATGGAGGTCATCTAAAATACATGTTAAATAACAAAACTAATAATACATATATTAGATGTTGTAAACACAATAAACTATATATTTGCAAAGTTTCATCTCATTCGAATCCAAAAGCTACGAAATTGGTTCTAATTAAAGTCAGTCCCCATTTTTGAGGTCACTTAATACTAATAAATGCGGTGTACAAAATGAATATACAAAATATATAAATATATCGACAGTATGGTTAAAAATAAATAAAGAAACTCCTTAAAAATTACTTTATTAAAATCATAAATAAACTAGAGGCATATATACACTCAGAGAGTGCAAACCTCCGCCGTCACGAGGTCCTTATGAGCTTCCGAGGCGGATTTTTCACGACTGGGAGCGTAGAGGACGGGGAGGGTTCCCCTCGACGGAAATTCCAAGAGGAAGACGCTCCCGGCACCCGATTTCACAGCACAGCGACATCTATTGGCAGAGTAGGCTTTCTTGAAATATTATAAGTACTTAGTTCATTTTGCATCTAATTCTGAACTCAGAGATGCCAAAATTTAATCACTTGTTCTTTGGCATTTCCAACAACTCCACAAAGTTTCATCCGAATCCGTCAGTACTTTTGAGTATCCTGCTGACAACAACCCAACAAACCAACGCCAGTGAAAACAATACCTCCTTCGGCGGAGGTAACAACAAAATAGGGATTTATTAGGAAAAATGATTAAATTGGCATCTCTAAGTGCTTTTTTAATATGCAAAATGAGCAAATACTAAATGAAATGGGGTCTCTATTCAGGGAGTAGGAAAGGACAAACTAAAAAAATATTCATTGACGTATTATTGTTCAATATCAGCTCAGGACTATGTTAACCCAGTGACTTCGCTTAAACTTCTTCCTCTTCCCGTCTCTGAGTGCTTTTTTAATATGCAAAATGAGCTAACAGAGAGGAAACAATGCTTAGAGATAGAAAATCGGGGCGGTGTGAAAGGGAGAATGTTTGAATGGGAATGTTGTGGGGATCGGCGGAGGTACACACTCTCTGAGTGTATATATGCCTCTAGTTTATAATTAAATTAAAGTATAAAAGAGAAAATTGTATTACTTTTAGTTTTGAGACAAATATTTTTTTTATTAGACATTTCTTTTAAAAGGCCAAGATAAATCTATTATTGTATGAATTAAGTATCAAGTGGAAATTATTGTTTACATAATTATAATATAAAGTTTTTTATAATCAACTTTTGACTCAGATACCTTGTATCGAATACTTGGCTAGCATAAAATCAAAGACAGAATTTAAACAATATTATGTAGAAATGAATTTGTTATAAAATCGAAACATTCAGTCATGTTTGAGATTTTTTTTTAAATAAAGAAAGGAATTTATTACAGCACTCACAATATACCAATTTAATTAAACATTTCTTCAAATAACAACGGAGGCAAAAGCGAACACCAAATTTAACCCAAGACATCTCTTAAAGTTGTATTTTAATTTTTTTTAATTGTTATAGCTAGATATATTCTTGATTTACCCCCAAAAATTAATGTTTTATGATCATTCTCCTTTTTGTATATCTTATTACTAGAGAGCGGGAAAAAATGTGAATCACATAAAAAATATTTTTTCACATATTTTCCACTTTATTACAAATAAAAACATTTTTTATAAATTTATGAAAACACACATTTTTCATAATATCCCTGAAATAAACACTTTTTTCATTTTAGAAAATTGTGAACTTGTTTTCAAGACCACTTCCATCAATTTTATAATTTTTCCCTTCATTCCCTTTTGTTGATTTTTGGAGGGAAATAATGGACGTCTAAAATTATGGCGCCTTTGAGTAAATATACTTCTAGTGAGGGGTGTTAAGTCAATCCACGTTTTCCCTCAAAAAGTGAAGAGTTTGATTATTCCATATTATTTTATTGATATCAATCATTGTTATTGTGCTGGACTCCATCACCTTTATTAGACACAAGGTAAGTAAAAACTTTATTAATAGAGCTTTGGTGGTTATTGTAATCCCGGGCTGCTAAGGTACTTCAATTCAATTTAAAAAAAGTAACTTACACCCCTTCCGTTTAACAGCAAATTTGCATGTAGACTTCATCGTTTTTACTCTTTTTCTTTGGCTTGAATAATCACAAAATCCTTCCTTTCTCTCACAACAGATAGTTATATGCATTTTCATTTATGGAAGGCCTCGACAAATCCTCATTCCAAAGGCCCTTTTTTATCCACAATTTTTAACTCACCTTTTGAAGCTTCTGACTCTAACACCATGGCTAGTACCGTCAATGATACTCGCAGAATGATTGATCCTCAGTTTTAGGCAAGCTTGTAGCAAAAATTATCGCGACTGACGCAGCTGAGTATATGTGGAAGTGTGGACGAGAGCTTTGGGTATCTTATCAGTCTCTAATGCATGTGACATTCATTGTTATTTGCTTCATACTATCCCATTACCTCGGTAGAAAAAATTGGCAGAGATTATTTATGTCACTGTTTTATGAAATAATAAATTCACATGAAATAAATTTGGATTCTACATAATTAACATTTTTTAGACATTTTAGACATTTTTTACATTTTTGCTCATTTTGGGTAACATAAAAAACCATTTTTTGGTAAAAATCATCACATTTTTTCCGCTAACTACTTATTACCAATTGAATGTGCAAAAAAAAGAAAAAGAAAGGAGTTTGAACATTCAGTGACGTACATCTAATTAAATAAAAGTATGACGTCAATGGCTGTTTTTTTGGGTTTGCTCATTCGCCATTCGGTAATGAATACTTCCTTTCATACTTCACCAAACAAACTTACTGATGTAGATATATTTCATTGGATTGTAATACCGGCCTGATCATTCAATTGTGGAGGCAAGGCTTCCAGGCGGCAAAGACTCCGAACAACCCGGGGTAAAAGTTCCGGTGGTCAATTTACCAGTGGAAAAAACCCCTAGAAGCGCTTCAACATATTCATTTTATTCCAAATTATTTCTGAGTTAAACAAATCCTCGTCTTTTAACGGACCGCCATATTGTTCCTGATCCTTTGCCGGTACGGTGTTGGGGAACATTCCGGCTCACTTTCCCTCCCGGCCGTTATCCATTGGACTCGAAAAAATTAATTTTACAAATTTATGTTTTTTTGTAATACTATTATATTAAATATATTTTTGACTAATAATAAATAAAAAAGACATTTCTTCAAATTTGAAGGGATAAACACATCTGAAATTCAAGCTTGTTTATTTCTCATGACATGCCATCGTTTCAGACTTCTTTGACATCACTTTTGAGGTCACTTATCTCCACATATTTAGGGATTGTCAACAATTATAGTATAACGAATGTTAAAGGGAGATAACGGCTAAAAAAGCACTGTGCTCTTTTTGGATCTTTTGTAAAGATATCAAAATGATGAACAATGCTCTCAGAAAGATCATAACAAAAAAGCATGTTCCATCTCTTTTTTTAAGTTTGTGTGGAAATGCATAGAAGATAAAATATCAATCAGAGAGAGAAAGAGAGTTATTTTTAGTCATGAAACTAGCCGATCATCTTTTTTAAGTGCATTATATAACGGTACATTTACATTATATGAAATATGCATGTATCTTTATTGAAATAGCTTAAAGAATTCATGCATAATATTTGCATTTTTATTATTATTAAATTTCTCCTCTCAGTTTATTCATAACTTTTTTGTTAACGACATTGTCGTTGCACGCCTTCTTCTTCTTTGGTGGGCATATGATTGTATTTTGATTGCAATCAATTCGAGAACATTCAACACATGCACTGTGTGTATCATAGCATGGTCTTTGCAAATCAAAACCAACAAAACGAATAGACATGTTAAATATCATGGCATACATCATTCCTTCCCTACAGTGATTGAATTCAATTGGAGAATTTGGATTAAAGAATTATGAGAATAAAGATGAAATCCACTTATTGGGTCATAAAGACCATGCCAATTTTCAGGTCAATCACTACCGTAGTCTAGCCATACAGGAGAGGAAAAACAAACAATGAACTATTGGCCCACAAAAATGTTCAAATATATAGGATGAGTCACGGAAATGTAGTAGACGCTTTTTAATTTTTTTTAATATTTTGAGGTTGGTGAATCGAAAGGGATATGTTCCGATTTTAGTGTTTTAGAAAAGACGAAAGCAAATTGTGCACATAACACTGCATGCGTCTATCTATCGCAGTTACTGAGAAAAGTACGTTGAAGCTAGACAAACGCATCAAGATCTGAGCACTTTTGGATATGAGGCAGACGCCCCCTCACCAGCATCTCGAGGCAGTTGAACTGAGCCACCCTGTACAAAATCAGCAGCAAGGAGAGCATCGAGAGGAAATCTAAGAGTAGTGGGAAAGTGAAACGTGTGAAAAGGCCGTCGGGGAGGCCGTGGAGAAGGTCATGTTGAATAGTGATGTGTCGTTCGCGAACGATCCGGCTATAAGAGCCGGCTCTTTAAGTGAACGATAGGAACCGGCTCCGCAAGAAGAGCCGTTTAAGGATTTTATTTGGGAGCCGGTTTTTTCAAAACAAGTTCAAAACTTGTGTTAACATGCTTTTTTTAAATCCTTTTATAGCACTGTAGGCCTAGTGATATTTGTATTATGGTGCATTTTTGTTGGTTTAATACTTTTTTAAAACCTTAATAGTTTTATTCTTTAATTTAATAGCATTGTAGGCCTTTTTGATATTTGTATTCTGGTGCCTTTTTTGTTATGTCTGCTTTAATAGGCTATTTATTACTGTTTAATTTATTTTTTTGCAAGTGTTGCTATTTTGTGATAATTTAATAATGGGTCATAATAAAAGTTCTATTTATAAAGCATTGTTATCCAGCATTTTTACTCATCATAAGTGATTAAAAATGTCAATAATGAAACAAAATGTTGTAAAATTAGGTTTAATTTATTAATTAATTAATAACGTAAAAAATGTGTATGGGGAGCCGTTTGGGAGCCGAAAGAGCCGGCTCTCCACAGTAAGAAGAGCCATTAGAGCCGAATCTCAAAATAGAGCCGAAAATCCCATCACTAATGTTGAAGTGGATGAGTTCGAACGCAAAAGACCTGGGGATGGCGCCAACCACATTGCGCCGGGCAGTCAATAATGGAAGGCGAAGAGTTTGGTGAAGGTAAAGAGGCCCCTTTAGCATAAAACAAAAAACATAAGTTTGATTACTGCATTACTCTTTGTTGCCGAAATAGATCTTGATGAAATTGCAAAATGTATCAATTTCCGTGGCACACCCGTTAACAGGTTACATTGAAGATTATGTCATGAAGGAAACTATCATGTCGATTGTCTATGTAGACACGACATGGTTAATATTTATTGAAAATTCGTGCGGCACAGCCCCCGAAATAATAAAAATTATGATTAAATATAGAGGAAAGGATTTTTGAAACGTGATTGGTTGGAAAACGAGGAGAGGGGAATAATAATAATAATAATAAAAAATTTGAAATTATGCTAAAAAGATTCACTAATCTCGGGGTTGATAATGAGTGAACATCAATTCAAAATATTAGAATCGCTTCTTCAATAGTCTACATCCACGTCATTTACCAATCATCGGAATGAACTCCTCCTATTCAACCTATTAATATTAATTAAATAGAGGAACTTCTCATACTAAAGGCAAAGATAATGTGTTTTTCACCATATTTGTTAATAAATTTGGCCATCATTCCCACTATTGGACGTAGAAGAAGAAAGAAAACAGTGTATTCAGATGAAAAAATAATTTTGATTGATGACAACAGCCTTTTCCTATCGCTAGTTAGGATGCATGGGAAAAAACGCGGGAAATGAGGATCATACTTTTACCACCGTCTCTCTCTCTCTCTCTCTCTCTCTCTCTCTAATATATATATATATATATATATATAATATATATATATATATATATATATATATATTATATATACATATATATTATGCCTCCAAAATATACAGGGTGATTCACTTAAATTGAGACTCACATATTACAAACTACAATCTTTGTATTAAATTTTACATAAATAATTTTTAAACAAAAATGATAGCACAATGTGTAATTTACAAATGTATTTCAATAAATTTTCACATATCCTCCTTTGGACTTCACTACAGCTTTGAACCTCCTCATGGTGGAGGCAACACAGGCAGGAATCTCTTCCTCAGACAAAGATTTTCACGGTCCAGGCCACCCACAACAGTCAGAATGACGGGTTTTATCTTGAAAAAAGGAAGACATCCCCGTGCAGCTGAGGACTCCCTTCAGAAGGCAAAAGCCACCCTCAGTCATGGTCTGAGCTGAGAAGAGATTCCTGCCTGTGTTGCCTCCACCGTGAGGAGGTTCAAAGCTGTAGTGAAGCCAAGAAGGATATGTGAAATTTTTTGTTTTAAAATTATTTGTGTAAAATTTAATACAAAGATTGTATGTAGTTTGTATATGTGAGTCTCAATTTAAGTGAATCACCTGTATATATATATACAAATATTATAATAAGTCAAAATAATAATGCTCTCATTTTAGAAAAGAACCCGTCTATGGTCTACAGTTTTATTTATGAGATAATTCTAGAAAATACTTCATATAAAAGCTAAAAGTACTGAGAGTGAGTGCATTATAAAAACATGTTTTATGCACTTTTTATGCATGCAAGGAATTAATTCTTTTTCAATGAAGAGGCACGTTAAAATGCACAATTAAAGTAATTTAAACCCTACTTGTCAGTTGACCTCAGATCCGCTTCAATGGCTATTAGAACTATTGAGCTAAAATATTGTATTTTTACTATTTTATTTAGATAAAGGGTTACCAGATCGTTTGGATTGGTTTATCGATGAGGAACGGCACTGTGAGCCGACCTCTGGGTTTCAAAACTCTGACGGGAAGTTTAACAAACTCCAAGTTGTATGTACAAAACTCTTTATTTATTGATTCGTTATCAATAACAAAAAGAAACACACACACAGACATTAATCTATACATACATTTATTATAGGCTACGGAAAAACAAATAAATAAAAATAAAAGTTTCTGGGGATATATCAACTGATTCAATACCTAATAAGTCCCTGATAACTAAATTAAAAACCATTTGCTCCAATCAGGTCAGAATTTTTGAAATTTCGAGTTTTTTGGTTTCGATTTTCAACTTTTAGACAAATCAAACTTTTTGTATATTGAGCTACAAAAAGGTAGGCGTGTTTTTGGAAATGGTTGTCATGTCTATAGTGGGGGCGTTAGACTAGTTTAATTTGAAAAAATTATCAGATAGGCCCAAAAAAGCCAAAGATATTTTGACCGATTTCGGCGCATATTTTGTAACTTTCTTTATAGAGCTATAAGATTCGTATGGATGTTTTGGAATGGTTATACTCATGTTAGTGGGGGCGGAGATAGGTTTTGAGAGGATAAATTAAAGATAAATGAATATATATGTTCTTAACACTAGCACTACACATAACTGACCCCCTCTTGAACTACCCTATGAAGTCATTATGAACCATAGAATAAAAGTCAGTTGTGTTAGTTTTCTACTTATAAGACTTACTAAATTTATTGAATATTATTAATTATAAGTTTTATACACATTATTTCTTTGCCATACATTTTTTACATTTATACTTTGTAACTTTTTCAGCAATTTCACCACATTCCCTCACACACAAACACTGTCACATTCGATACAATTATTAAAGATTTATTATACAATTCGCACTTTGGCAATGTACCTTGCGTTCTTGGTCGAAGTTATTTCCGAAGTTGTATTTTCTAATTATCGGTTCTGACCACATTCCATAGCTAGTTCTTGTTAAAAATTGACGACGCTGTTATTTTGTCTTGTTGAGTTTCTTTATATACAATCCATGCATTTATTATGCCTATATCCAGATGTTGTGAACAAAGCCACTGGCCATAGCCTAGTTCCACTTTTGGGGTAGAAATAATCGGCCACATTTGATCAAAGAACACTCCGAACTTGGTAGGATTGTAATATTCAATTGTTTCAGGTTATTTTCTTTGTATTCTCCGAAATCGAAATGATAGGTTGAAGACTGCTCATAACCATGACTGACTATTTTTTTTCGCCTTATAAGCAGTAAGAGTGCAATTATTTTTGCCTTTTGCAACACCATCGTCGAAAAAATGGGCCCGACTCTGTCCAATAATATTTCTTTGATAGGAGGAATCTCTCTGCTATTATTTCTTACGGTTCCAACTAGATAGTTTTCTTTTCGATCAAAGAATCAATTAGTGATTTACTTGTGAAAAAGTTATCGCATTGTAACGTATAGCCCTTGCCAAGTATTCCAGCGTCAGTGAGGAGTGAGTTACTACGAATGAGCCCTGAAGCGGAAGGAGTAACATCTCTATTGAGCTCAGGAAATGAACTGATTTATTAAATCAATCGATAGGAATAAAGAAAACAATAAAGAAGAAAAGAGACAAAGGAAATAAGACAAAGGACATTGAGACAAAGGAAAAAGCGTTAAGGGTATGGAGACGTAGGAATTCCTGTCTGCTACATTACTTCCCCCCAGTGACGAGGCCAGGAGGAACGACCTTGATGGTGTCATCCTCTTTGGCGGAAAAGAAATGTCATTGTGGTCGTTGGTTCGGAGAAGGTAACCTTTTTCTTGACTTTGGGTTTCCTGTCTTCCTCTGTCCACGCCTCGGTGGTGCCAAGCAGATAGGCAGGCTTGACCCTGTCGATAGCGATGTGTTCCAAATTCCCTTTTCGTTCGACCGAGAACGTTTTTCTTGTGCGGCGGACGACGCGGTACGGTCCTTCATAGGGCGGCTGCAGCGATTTTCTAACGGCGTCGATTCTTATAAAGACGTGAGTACAGTCTTTCAGGTCTGGACTGACAAACGTCTTCTTGTTGCCAGGTTGCCTAGGCTCGCTTGGTTTGATCTCATTCATCCTCTCCATCAAGTCGGTGTAGAAATCCCGCGAGACGCAGGGGTCAGGCGTTGTGGGCTTGGCGAGGAATTCTCCGGAAGGCGGAGAGGTGAGCCGTACACCATTTGCGAAGAGGAAAGTCCTAGGTCTTCCTTCAGAGCCGACCTAACTCCTAGAAGGACCAGTGGTAGGGAGGACGTCCAGGATGCGTGGGTGCTCGAATGTGCGTAGAGGGCAGCCTTTAATTGCCTATGGAATCGCTCGACCATCCCATTCGCTTGTGGATGGTAGCTCGCTGTGTGGATGTGAGAAGTACCAAAGTACTTAGTTATCCGAGCCCAAAGCGAAGATTGGAACTGGCTTCCACGGTCACTGGTGATGGTTAGGGGAATTCCAAAGCGGGAGACCCATCCCTCTATGAAGGCGCGAGCAACGGTTTCGGCGGTGATGTCCTTCAGGGGAAAGGCTTCTGGCCAACGAGTGAAACGATCCACAGCAGTGAGGAGGTACTTGTTGCCGTTCGAGTGGGGTAGAGGTCCGACGATGTCGACATGTACATGCTCGAAACGGGACTGCGTTGGGTGGAATGGTTGGGTAGGCGAGATCGTATGACGTGTCACTTTAGAGGTTTGGCAGCGTATGCAGCTGCGGGTCCATAGGCGAACATCCTTGTTGATGCTGGGCCAAATGAAACGATTCGTCATCAGCCGTTGGGAGGCGCGAATGCCGGGATGTGAGAGGTTGTGCATTTGTTTAAAGAGCCGAAGTCTGTAGGCGGGAGGTATATACGGTCTTGGGGTGGAAGAGGAGGTGTCAGCGTATATTGAGACATCAGTACCGGGAACACTTATTTTTTTCATCTCCAATGCAGGGTTGGCGATAAGTTTTTGCAGCTCCTCTGAGTCGGACTGGGCAGATGCTATGGCGGCGTAGTCAATGAGCGGTTCTCCGGAGATTGCAGAGACATTGCGTGAGAGGACGTCGGCGGGAAGGTTAAGGTCTCCTTTGATGTGCCGGATGTCCGTGGTGAACTCAGATATGAATTCGAGGTGACGCAGTTGAATCGGCGAGCATGTTGATTTGTTATTGATAAAGGCTGTTGTGATCGGCTTGTGATCCGTCAAAATGTGGAACCGTCTTCCTTCTACGAAGTGCCGAAAATGTTTTACTGCGCGGGAAATCGCAAGAAGCTCTCTGTCATATGCGCTTCGCCTCGTTTCAGCAGGCGAGAATCTCTTGGAGAAGAAAGCTAGAGGTTTCCATGCGTTGCCGTCATGCTGTTGTAAGACCGCTCCCATTCCGTCGGCGGAGGCATCTGTTGCGATCGACGTAGGTGCGTCGTGAAGCGGATGTACCAGGCTAGGGACGTTGTTTAGTGCATCTTTGGCTGCCTCAAATGCTTTGATAGCGTCATCACTCCACGAAACTTTTTGCTTTGAGTTTTTTCGTTGAATCATAGCATAGAGGGGAGAGAGTATCAGGGAGCATTTTGGTATGAAGCGATTATAATAATTTATCATACCGAGGAATTGTTGTAGCTGCTTCTGTGTTGTCGGCCTGGGAAATTTGGTAATGGCCTCGCATTTACTTTGGAGTGGGGTTATGCCAGAGGATGATACTGTGTGTCCGAGGAAATCGACCGTGGGGGCGCCGAAAACGCATTTCTCCTCATTGACTTGAAGTCCGTAGTCAGAAAGGCGCTGTAGGAGCGTGCGGAGGTGAGCTTCATGCGTTGCTTCGTCGGGACTAGCGATGAGGAGATCATCTATATAGGCATACACGAAAGGGAGTCCGCGGAGGACTTCGTCGATGAACCTCTGGAAGGATTGAGCTGCGTTTCTCAAACCAAATGGCATCCGCACGTATTCAAACAAACCGAATGGCGTGACGACGGCAGTCTTTGCTATATCTGATGGGTGGATGGGGATTTGGTGGAAGGCCTTGACGAGGTCAATGTGTGTGAACACCTTATTCCCCGCGAGTTGGGACGCAAACTCCTGGATGTTGGGTATGGGATACCGATCCATCGCGGTCTGCGCATTTAGGGCCCTGTAGTCACCACATGGTCGGATATCGCCATTCTTCTTGGGGACGACGTGAAGGGCCGAGGACCAGTTGCTAGCACTTGGACGAATGATGCCTTGCCGAATTAGGGAGTCGAATTCCGCCTTGACTACACGGGATCGCTCGGGAGCCAGGCGGCGAGCTTTGGCGTGAGTAGGCCGTCCAGTGGTTTCAATTCGGTGGGTGACGGAGTGCTTCAGCGGGCCTGATGTCGAGTAGGGCTGCCTTACTGTAGGGAATTCTTGGACTACTTGGGCGAAACGGTTGGTAAATGCTACCGCCGTGATTCCGATGGAGGCTTCCTTGCGTAGTGTTGCGACTGCGTGAAGGTGGGTAGTCGAGTCCAGCAACCTCCTATGCTTGAGGTCCACGATAAGGCCGTAACGGGATAGGAAGTCTGCTCCAAGGATGGGCTGCGAAACGTCAGCGACGTAGAACTCCCAAACGAATTGGCGCCTTAGTTCCAGGCTCAGCCTGAGAGTCCTTCGCTTATACACCGGGATCTTGCTGTTGTTAGCCGCGTAGAGGTAGGCGATTTCCGGCTGGGCTCTATCGGCAGGGCTTGCAGGGACGACGCTGACAGAGGCACCTGTGTCAATCAGGAACTCGAGTTGTGTGAGGGGGTCCTTCATTCGCAGCAGCCCTGTGTTGATTTGGCAAGCAACCTGGGCTGTTATTGCCTGCCGTTTGCGTTTAAACTTCCGGAAAATTTGCAGGGTTGGACGCATTTGTAGGCTTTTTCTCCGAAACGCGAGTGGTAGAAACAGAGTCCATTCCGCGAGGACCTATTTCTAGAGCAAGAGCGACAGCGGCTTTCCGGCTTAACAAAATGTTTTTGCTCACCTCTTTGGTCCCTCTCCGTTAGGGCCGCTATTTGAACCTTCATCTCCGCGAGCTGGTCCATGACCTCCTTCAATCCGTCCGTTGGGACCCCTATGGCGCACGCTGTAGCATTCGGCGCGGTGGTCAGCATTTCGTCCGCCAGTTTGCTAGCTCCTCGATCTCCATCTTGTCCTTGACCGTGAAGAGACCTCTTTGGACATATTGGGGTAGCCTTTGGTAGAAGAGTTGAAAGAAAAACGCCGGATCGAAAGAGGCGTACTTATCCTCCAGCAACCTCTTCATCCTGATGAGAAGGTCGCTTGGCTTCTCATCGCCCAATTCCTCCTTCTTCAATAGCTCCTGAAAGCGAGCAGTGAGTGTCACTTGACTACGCTCGAGAATCGCATTCTTCAGGACTTCGTAGGGAGTGTCCGAATCTCCAAGTCTGGAGATGACGTCGGAGACCTTGCAGAGGACGTCCGTCGGCAACAGCCCTGTTGCGTGTGAGAATCTTATTCCGCTCTTCTTTATATTGTTCGATTTGAACATGATCTCCAGGATGTCAAACCACATCTTTGGATCTTGGTGGCAGAACGCGGGAGCCTTGAAAGCCGTGAGGCTGCAGGCCTCTTCTCTCGTCTCTTCCATTGTGGGAACGTGCTGAACGAGACCGGTGGATATTAGGAGCTCCGTTGGATTTTGGTGATGGCTGCGTTGGACGTTGGTGAAGGCTGCGTTGGATGCTTGGTGACTGCTTATGAGAGGCTGCGTTTCATATCACGTCGGGGGTCACCAATGAAGCGGAAGGAGTAACATCTCTATTGAGCTCAGGAAATGAACTGATTTATTAAATCAATCGATAGGAATAAAGAAAACAATAAAGAAGAAAAGAGACAAAGGAAATAAGACAAAGGACATTGAGACAAAGGAAAAAGCGTTAAGGGTATGGAGACGTAGGAATTTCCTGTCTGCTACAAGCCCAAGGGAACGTTACTGGTCTTGTTGAGTCTTTTCCAAATAAGGTCTTGCAGCGCAACAGTATACGCTCAACATCAGCAAGAAGCCAAAACTTTATCCGAACTTGTCAGGTTTGTTGTGATGTATTGAGTAAAGGGACATCTTGTTTCGTGGGGAAATAGCTGTTCATCTATGGTGACTTTCCATCTTCGGATTATAGTAATTGAACAATTATCCGTAAAGGCATTCCATATCTGGGAATAAGTCCAAATTTATCTTGCTCCAATCGAGTCGATCTCTGAGGCATATCAAATCTAAGGAATCTTTGAATCTTTGGAAGCGATTTCGACTCATAGTCTTCTTGAAGAGAGACACACCACCCATTTGGGACCAAATTTGTTCAACAGGAGTATTAGACTTCCTTAAAACGCCCCTGGCCAAAGAGAAGTCCAATAAATGTTCGAGCTCCCTCATGGACATATCCCATTTTCTAAGACTCGTTTTCCTCAATTACAGTACATTTGAATATGTCGAAGCATTTTTTCGTCAATCATGAGCTTGAGGGCTGAACTCTTAGATTCTGCTAGGATACTACGGACAGCCGGAGAAGTAGGCCCAGGAGTTCCAGTGGAAAATATTTTGAACTGAAGTACGTAACAACCGTGAGCTCAACATTTGGGCTCATCTTTTTCCAAG